>OY744498.1:7399253-7523151 GCA_963556185.1 Pseudopediastrum boryanum
CCCCAAAATTATGCGAGACACACAGGACAGTGATCTACCGGTCTTCACACCTCCCGAAAAGGAACTTCTCAAGAGCGCCAGACCCGATTTCTTTGCAGTGAACTTCTACTGCGGTTACAATGTGAAAGCACCAGCAGCTGGCGCACCCCTGAATGAGGTAAGCCGTTTGTTTGAAGGCTTTAATGGGTTTTTTTATCATTATCATTGTTTCTATTATTACTGTTGTTATGCCTTGGTGCCTTAATAGAATGGCTTGGCCCGCTAGGCTTGGTAGTACCGGTAGGCATTGCCAGATCTCATGGGCCCTACAGTTAGCTGCCAGAAAAGAATTTGAGATGTTGAGCTTGTCCTTAGTAGCCATGTCAACGCCCGGGCCTATCAGTTTATATTGGTGCTTCATTCCTCCCCTTTCAAACAGGTGTTATCACAAATTGTAACTTTCAATAAGAAGCTACCTGCACATAGGTGCACACGATGTAGTGCGCTCAGATTTGATGTTGCTGCTATAGCCCACACCGCGCGGCGCTCCCACCTCCCCACCCCACCTGTGAGCTATCCTCTGTCTGACTTGCTTAGCTTTTCATTTTATGTCTAATATGACACACAATCCATTTGGTGTCAGAGCTACGCAGCAGCTTTAATGTTGTGATTACATGATTGTGATTACATGGTCTTCTGATTACATGGTTGTGATTTTATGGCATTCTGATTACATGGTTGTGATTATATGGCATTCTGATTACATGGCTGTGAATATATGGCATTCTGATTACATGGTTGTGATTATATGGTCTTCTGATTACATGGTTACATGATTGTGATTGCATGGTCCGTGGATCGGTCAGCTGGCAAGTTTGAGGAGCAGGATTCAGGTACGACCGATTCGGATCAGGTTTCACTGCATCCTTCGTTGCTTTTCTACCCCCTGGCACGCATCATGCGCCTGCGCTAGTTTAGGCTTTACCTGAACCCTAAACCCTAGCCCTAAACCCTAAGCTCATCATGTGGCTGCATGCTGCACCAACGCTGTTTTGCATGCAGACTTACGTTGTTGAGCCCTTCACGGCACCAGGACTGCCCACCATTGCCAGCTGGCTGTTTGTCACACCGGATGGGCTCCGTAATACCCTGGTCTGGCTGCATAAGCGTTACAACGGCCCAGAGTTCTGGATTACTGAGAATGGGGTGACTGTTGCAAACGAGGCAAAAGCAGCTCTGCCAGGAGTGCTGGGGGATAGCTTCAGGCAGAAGTATTACAGGTAGGAAGTAGCCAGGCTTGGGGTGGTGGTCTCAGCTACTAGCTGTATGCTCATTGCTTTGCTTTGTAGTGGCATCTAGCCTCAGCTTGTGTGTGGATAAGTGCACCATCGGTTGTGTGGCTTCGTGATTGTGATCAGGAGCCTTGTGTTGATGGCCTGGGTTTGTTTGGCCACTGGCATAGCTGGTCTTGCATTTTGATTGATTTGTATGTGCTGTGCCAGCCTGTCATGAACCCTGTGTTTGTCACCTAGCCTGCATCCCTGCGTTTTTGCCTGTACATGAACCTCCAAGAAGCCAGGAGCAGGTAGGCAGGGCTTAGGGTACTGATTTACTGCTCTGTTTGTCACCTCCCGTCTCTGCGCAGTGGTTACCTGAACAACCTCTGCCTGGCCAAGTCCAAGGACGGGTCTTTAGGGTCTATTGTTTAGGGTTCAGGGTTTAGGGTACTGACTTTATGCCTCTGTTCGCCACCTCCCGCCTCTGCACAGTGGTTACCTGAACAACCTCTGCCTGGCCAAGTCCAAGGACGGCGTCAAAGTCACCCACTACTACGCGTGGGCCTTCATGGATAACTTTGAATGGCGTGATGGCTTTAGCAAGCGCTTTGGCATTGTGTACATCGACCTCAAGGACCCCAAGCTCACCAGGTACCCCAAGGACACAGCACTCTGGCTAGCCAAGCACTTCTTCAAGAGCAGCCCTGCCAAAGAGATCAAGTCCACGCCAGCAGCGGCCGTCAGCTATTGGAGCTTTTCGATTTGGTTTGATCAGGTTCGATTTGGTTCAATCAGCAGCTATTGGGGCTAGTTATTCAGGCAGAATGAGCCCTGCCCTGTCCAAGAAGCCCACCTCGCTAGCAGCGACCGTCAACTAGTGGAGCTTTTTGAGTTGGTTTGATCAGGTTCGATTTGGTTCAATCAGCAGCTATTGGGGCTAGTTATTCAGGCATTCTCTGCTGATATGGCCCAGCCAGATGTGCTAGCGGTGGGTAGGCAGCTGGACCCGGTTCCTGCATGCTAGTATGGTTCCATAGAGCGGCTAGTGCAACTTGGCGCTGGTGTGGTGTGGTGAAGCAGCACTCTAAGGACATAGACAGTGTTCTTAGTTAGGCGTGCAGTGTGGTGTGTGGAAATGTACGCGCTGCCGTAGAAGCTATAAGGAGCTATGGCATACAGAATAGCACCACTAGGGGGGTGAAACATGCATTTGTAACAATGCACGATACCTAGTATGAATGATGTCTTGTGGGGTCGCCCTGTAGCAGCACAGCAGGTTGGTCATTACGTGCTGGGAGGCTGGGTACAGGTCATTATAGCAGGGTAGGGTGATGTGTGACAAGGAAAGCAGGTTTTGTCATGCAGTGCTGTGAAAGCAAGAAAAGGGTGGTGCAGCGAACGAAGCAGGTTGCAACCACCACCCCAAACCTAGACTGTGTCCTCTGAGCTGGTTGATGAACTCTGGTCATTAGATAGGTGCTATGTAGCAGCGTTCCCAGGCTGTTTGAACAATATAAAATACATGTGGGCAGATACAGTGCAGATTATATCGATGACAGGTTAATGTCAATGATGAGCTATTGGTTGGTTATTAGTTGTTGTTAGCTGTGTTTAGAATATTGAGGTTGTTTAGATTATTGTTCACTGGTAATGTTTAGTGTTTAGATTATTGTTTCAATTATTGAGATGGTATTGATTAGGTTGAAGTTCATGCTGGAGTGACGTGATATGTGGGTGGTGACATTTGTTATCAAATAATGTGTCGACTATACGCACTCACTGTGGCTGCCATCTGAGTGGGGGTTGGGTACAGGTAATCAACCAGGGGGAAGTGGGGACAAGAAAAGCGGGGGTCTGTCATGCGGTGTGGGGACGAAGAAAAGTGGGGTGCAGCGAACAAAGCAGGTTGGCAAGCACTTATATAGCTGGGCGTTCTTACGAAGGCGCGAGGCTGGTATGAGGTAGCACATTCGAGCATGAATGGCGTGATGTTTGTGCATTGTTGATTAGTCAGGGACATATATAGGGCATACATGGCCTGCATCGATTGAGACATTAGTGTCTGGCATAGCTATGTGGGTCTGGGCATCATTTTGAGAATCATGAATCCGGAGGCACTCTGCATGAATCGGGCAAGAGCAATGATGCCTTGTGTGTTGGTATCATAGCATGTATGCACCCTGAGCGACTACCACGTTGCTCAGCGTCCACTAAGAAAAACCTGGAGTTTTGTCATGCCTATTATCTTGGACTGGCAGAAGCATCATTTGGACTGCTGTTGCAATGCATGCGGTTGGTTGTCTTGAGGACAGGTAGCATTTGGAGAAGTTGGAGGGTGCCAGCCTAGGGATTCAGGGTTCAGGGTAATGCAAACCTAAACCCGTAAACTATAACCTGAAACACTAAACCCTAGACCAGGGTGGTAGGGAGGATACAGTGCACTGCAGTCAGCAGGCTCTTTGCCATCTCTTTTTTCCTCAAATACATACGCTAGTCTATACCTGGCACTTTAGGGGAAGGATCAGGATGCGCAAAGTGAAGGGACCTTGTGGAACACAAGGGGAGTTCCCAACTAGTGTAGCAGTGCCACCCCTACTAGTTACAACCCTCACAGAACATAAACCATCTTCTGTGAAGGTCAGTGTAACCAGGGGTGGCACTCCTACTGTTGCACACCACCCATGGCCAAGGTCCCAGCTGGGGGACTTCACCTGTTCAGACATGCCAGTCAGTAGGGGGTTAGGGTTAAAGGTTAAACCCTAAACCCTAATGCCAGACAGCGGGGGTGGCGTCTGTGCAGGTGGCAGCAGGTTGAGAGCAATATGCAGAGCAGCAGCACCAGCAGCAGATGGAGCAGCCAGTGCTGTTTGCTTTGGCAGATTGGAGCTCCAGGGATGAAATTTCCTTTAGTTAAGGGATGAAAGGGCAGCAGCTCTGCATGGGAGGTTGGTGGTCAAGGGGGCACCAGCAGGGCCGTTGTGGGGCAGGGTGCAGTACAAGGGTGCTTTCAACAATACACGGTTTACCCGAGCAGATCTCTCTCTCTCTCTGTCTCTCTGCTTTGAGCAGATGCAGTTACTTCAGCAGCAGAGATCCTGATGGGAGTGAGGACCGGCGGCTGACCTACCGGGTGAAGTATATGGTTCAGCCAGAAGGTGCTAGGCCTCCAGCAAGGGTGAGAGTGCCTGAGATCGTATATGTGTGGCAGTTCTGGTACAGTGAGGTTGCGGGGGGGGGGGGGAGCGCTCTTTGGGATGGGTCGGTAAGATTCGTTTGTGTACGGGGTATATGGGTGAGGTTATAACAATTCTGTGGATCCACCAATGGTGCTGCCAGTGGGGTAGGTAGTAGGTAAACTGCTGGGTAACTGCTCTAAGCTACCGACCAAAGCCATGCCGTAGCATCAATGTCCACAATGAGGTGGCAGCAGCGCCCAGCCTGGAGTGAAGTGCCGGGTGCATGAAGTATGTCAATGATTTTAGCATAGGGCGAAGGAGCTGGTAGCGGTTATGAGTGAGTGGTTGCACAGGCGTGACATGCAGGATTGCAGAAGCTGAGATTGAACTGTTGACCAGTGGTATTCATTGTTTGATTAGTGCATGGGTGGTACAGCTTTGAGTATTGATCTATGGCGTAGGCTTGGCAAAGTGCCCTCTGATAGCCTATTGGGCATGGCTGTGCGTGAATCTTTGGCATCTTACGCAGGCGAGGGGGTTGGTTCTGCTCCTAAGAGCTGGGCTGGACGGTTTATGCATACAGTACGCTCTCTTTCTCAGGGTAGAGACGCAGATGGGACCATTGCAGAGTTTCTGGCAACAAATGGCCTAGCTGAGCCGGACAATGATAAACTTGCAGCTATTCCATGGCTTAAAGTGTGGGGTACTTGGGATACCATGTTGCAAGAGCCATGGGACAAGGTGGCCGCATATGCAAACCCCAGGCAATCTGTCAGCTCAAATTTGATCAAGCTTTCCACATATCATTCGTGGTTTATGACGGGAGACATCCCTCAGGAGGAGTTAGAGGCTGGCTATCCTCAGGGTATGCCAAGGTATATCAGGCACACATCAGGTATCCCGTTTACTTATGTGAAACAGTTAATGCGGTTTCGTACTGGTGCACACCATCTTGCTATTGAAACTGGGAGGTGGGCTCGTCCCAAACTGCCAAGGCAGCATCGTGTATGTTCAAAATGTTCTTGCACAGTGGTTGAGGACGAGGTACACTTTCTTTTTGAATGCCCAGCATATGATAGAATTCGTGAGAAGTATAATACCGTTTTGTTTGCACAGTTTGGAGGTTGCCAGGAAGCTTCTAGTACAATGAAGCATAATTCAGACAACGTGAGATTGTTCATGGACCAAGAGCCAAGTTTCCAAGTTGCAAAGTTTGTTTATGAATGCATGGAATTTCGGAGGTCGGAGGAATGTGAGGACTATAATCCTTACTTTGATTTGTCATTATTCGGGGATGAATGGCAAGGTCGTATTTTCGATACCTTTTCTTCTGGACCAAGAGGTGATATTGCTGAGACATTCACTTCTGATGGACCAGGTTCCAGTATTTCTGCCCATGGAGCCTAGGTTGGCTCCGTACGGGCGCCCCCTTTGAGGGGCCATGATGTAATCGTAATCGTAGTGGTTTGTTGTATTTGCATGGGTACTGCTATGCGTATTGGTTTGCTGTGTTTGCATGGGTACTACTATGAGTAGTGGTTTGCTGTCTTTGCAGTACACAGTTAACATGTCTGAGGCCTGGGGCCATGGGCAGGGTCGAGACAACAGCATTTGTTACCGGGCAGGGCTGGCAGTAGATAGATTAAAGATAGATGTAAACATGAGCAGGTTGACTGCCGCAATCTACTCCGCTCTGTGGTTCATG
Organism: Pseudopediastrum boryanum; assembly: GCA_963556185.1. NCBI lineage: Eukaryota > Viridiplantae > Chlorophyta > Chlorophyceae > Sphaeropleales > Hydrodictyaceae > Pseudopediastrum > Pseudopediastrum boryanum. The sequence goes on from OY744498.1 coordinate 7,405,391, forward strand.
CTGTGAGGTAGGCAGCCAGGCAGAGCTTGAAACTGCCGGCACTTCAGGTTCTGGACACACTGATGCTTGGTTACTTGATTGCACTAATCACGGTGTGTGGGGGGTGTACAACCCGATTATCAGTCCATCCAACCTGTATGTATCAGTATCAATGGTGGCTAGTGTGAGGGCAGCCGCTGCAGTGGTCTCAATCAGGGCAGCTGTAGCCGGGTTGCATGCTTGTCACTCATTGAGATGAGGTGCATCCCCTGTCTCGGTCATTCAGCCCGACAGTTTGTCACTGGTCGGAACTCTGGTCAGAACTTGCCGCCGGCGGACATGTTAAGAGAGAGAGAGAGAGAGAGAGAGAGAGATTTACGCGAGGAGACCGTGTATTGTTCTCCAGCGTGGGATTGTGGGCAGGGTTCCTTGGTGTATGTTAAGAGAGACCACTGCACCGCGAGCCGCGATCGTGTCGCACCCATCCACAGTTGCCGTCCGCTGTAGCGTGCGTAATTTGTTCAATGTCTTGAACACTATGAATGGCAAATGAAGAGATTGGTTTGAGACCGTAAGCTAAGGTGAGGTCCCGCTGCTGGTTCATGTTGTCTTCTTGTTCTTGTAAATTTCAAACCGTGTTGTCGGCGGTGCGTGACTTGAGTTGTCTGCCCTACTCTGATAACAGCCCAGCAGCCTGTTGTCTCCCGTCCCGATCACTATTCATGTTATAGGGCGCCGAAGGGCCCATTACGTTTCGCTATGGCATAGTGATATAGATACATCAAGAGATATATGAGATGCCAAACGCCTGCCCGTTTATATTACTGTTGGCGTTCCCCCACGGCTTACTCTGCTGGCTTGCATAGTTCCAGTACAACACTGATTATTACATTTCATGATATGCCATAGCAATAAGTGCCATAGGCCCCGCACCTCAAGCTGTCACCAAGAACAGCGAGGTGGAACAGAATACGAGTTATCTTCGGCATGTATGACAACATATGCCTAGACATGAGGTCCAGCAGCTAGGTCAATCAATCAATCAATCAAAACGCAAGACCAGCAATGCCAATGGCCAAACAAACCTAGGCCACAAACACAAGGCTCCTGATCACAATCACGAAGCCACACAACCGATGGTGGATTTGCCACACACAAGCTGAGGCTAGATGCAACGGCGTGCACACCAAGGGGAAACAAACACCACCACTAAAACCCAAAACCTGCTCCACTTCCATCACACATGGGTGGCGGGGAGGCAGCAGGATCAAGCACCACCCTAGTAGGGGCTGGAGGTGGCTCCCACCACCTAGGTACTGGTGAACCACCATCCTCCCAGCCACTGAAAGGCACCACATAGCGCTCCACATGCTTATCAATAGCTTGCTTAGTGCGCCTTCTACACCTCACTAACCGTTGGCTTTCCCAAGGGTGCGTAAGATCCCACAACCTCTTCCTCCAAGCACTCTTAATCTGACATGAAGCCTCCCAGCTCCCCTCATCTTGACCAAGCACCTTCAGATCAGCACACACGCATTTCTCCCAGGTATGGCGAGGCCTACCCACTGGCCTCGTCATGTCACCATGTAATGAAGAGAACAACGCAATATGCGGCAACCTGCCCTCCTCCATGCGGCCCACATGCCCCAGCCACCTCAGCCTATTTGCTGTGATGTATGCTGACAAGGTGGCTACCCCACATGATTTCCTGATATGCTCATTGGTGTGCCGATCTGACAGCCTGACCCCCAGGATGCTCCTAAGGCAGCTAGAGTGCACCCGCTCAAGCTTTTGCGATTGCACTTTGGTCAGGGACCAACACTCACTCCCGAACAGCAGAATTGGCAACACATATGCCTTGTAACACTTCACCTTCGTAGCCAATGACAGATGCTTGGTACCCCACATCTTTTCAAACTGCTTAAACCTCCCCACAGCCTTACCCCTCCTGATATTCAACTCCACATCCAACCTGCCATCAGTCACAAGCACACTTCCCAAGTACTTGAACTGTGACACCTCTTTTACCACACCCTCACTGATAACCACCTCTGGTCCTTGCTGCACTGGCACATCCCCCTCCTTCCAATCCTTGTCAATGGACAGGATCTCAGTCTTGCTTGCATTGATGCGCAACCCAAGACTAGCAGCAACCTTGTCCATCACCTGCAGCATGACCACCAACTCCTCCCTGCTGGGACTTAGCAACACCATATCATCTGCATACAGCAGAACAGACAACAGCTCCACACACCCACCACTACCACACCCATCACGCTCAAGTTTCCCATCTGCATGATAGGCTAGCTTCACCCCACATCCCACAGCAGCTAGGTCAAAATCACCCAAAACCTCCACTGCCCCAATGCGGGTAAGAGCCCCCATCCTACTTAAGAAACAAACAAACAAACAAAAATTTAAGGTGCGGCAACCGCAAAGGGCTGCTAGGTCGAAACGACCAAACACACCATCGGATGGGTCCAAAAACAATGGAATCCATACCACCAAGCAAGAGGAATACCCAAGCAGACATCCAACTACGGACACGGCAAACAAATCACCAGCAGGAGACTGATGGGTGTATCCAAATCAAACACAATCCAGAGCACCAACCAAGCAGGATGTCCAGTAAGTCCACCGCATATGTACCACCCAAGACGGCCAGCACACCAACCAAGGCGAATACCCAAACATGTAGCTATCTAGGCTAAGAAAACAAGGAGGGCTTGTAAGCCCGGGTGCAAGCAATAGTTGGCAACAAACCCCACTGGTTGGACCAATTCCAGTCCAACATAAGTGCCCATCTAGCACATAGTGCTTGTGTGTCCTTGGTTCCCCAGCAGCCATCACCTCCCCAGGAGCTATATCAGAGCCCTCAACCTTCCGCAGTGTCAAGTCAGACATGAGCAGGGCTACAAATCACTCAACAGAGCCGTGGACCAGTACTGCACATTAGCACATGCACTTCCTTGAGAGACCAGAGACCAGGGTGAGCATAACAACTGCATGCTGGAGCTTTACATTACCAATGGCATTAATAGCCATATAATGAATCACATGAATAATAATGGTCCCAATGTAAGTGCCTCATAAACTGCCAGCAACATACATACAGGGCTGACGGCATAACGCATCCATGCCAGACCCATGTTGAATTCCCTAGAATTTCCTCTTAACATCTAAAGTGATCAGCTAAGGGTCTGAAGGATGACTACAAGCCAATCCAAGCAAGCCCACGTGAATGGGCCCTTGAGCTGTAAAAGGACCCGACCGCACAGGTGTTTCAGATCAGGTTTGATCTTGTCTAAAACAGGCGGAGATTGCTCGCTTCCTCCGCCTGCCCACAAGTGACTGTGTCAAAAGAGAGTCAGCAGGATGCCTGTCTTCAATCATCCCATTGCTCGTGTATTATGCAGCCAGCAAAAGATAGCTTAGGCACTTTGGTGACACCCTGGGTCCCAGGCAAAGGCTGGCTGCCATCGAAGGTGCCATGTAACCATACAGAACACATCACCTCTCAACACACACTCATAAACTGGTTGGAGTCACGTGGCTGCACGGTTCAAGGGCTGTGAGTGATCTATTCGCTATAACACATCACCTGGTACTTGCTTGCTTGCTGAAGCGCGGGTGCAAGTGTGCTCAGCTCTCGTAGTGTTGTCATCAGACATACAGTTGATACCAACTCTACAAGAGCTGAGCACATTTGCATCCACCCTATCACCAAACAAGCAGCAGGTGATTGCCAACAGGCTTATCACATGCTTGGAGACTAAAAGCAGCACTCGGAATGCCCCAGAAATATAAGAACAGTACATGCGTTGTACCCTATGCAGACATACAGTCAGAGATGCATCTATAGCTCACATGAGGATCTGCTGACAGCTTGGCATGCCATGCTCAGCTTATAGAACATAGAATAAGGAACCGTACTCTTCTACGCAAACCCCAGTGCTGATGACTACTGATGCATGTCATGATACCCATTAAATATAAAGTAGCAAGGTCCTTGGCACTCCTGATATTGCTAGCCTGTGTTGTAGGCCTCCATGATCTTCCTGAAATCTTCCTGGCTGATGCTCCCGTCCCCATCTGTGTCGAACTCGTTGATCATGTCGTTGATCTCCTCAGCCTCGATGTCCACCTTGAGTTGCTTGGCTATCAGGGCTAGGTCTCTTGCTGTGATTCTGCCGCTGCCAGTTAGGTCAAACAGCTGGAAGGCTCGTTTTAGGTCCTCTCCAGGGGTCCGCTCGCAGACTTTTGAGCCTATCAACTCCTGGAACATGCTGAGATCCAGGACATCCTGCGCTGAGCAGCCGTGGTCGCGCATAAGCTGGTGGACATCTGCTTTCTTCACCGGGAAGCCCATGGCCCGGAGTGCAATCTTCAAGTGGTGCGCCTGGACTGTTGCGTTGTCTGCAGCAAGCTTCTCAAAAGCATAACGTATCTCTGCTACCTCTTCTTGTGTGAGCTTGCGTGGTGCCTGTCGCTGAGTCCGCCCGTGCAGGTGCAGAAACAGCGGGCTATGGCTCGTCTCCATTGCAGTAGCCTGCTATATTAGGGAGTGGCCGGGTTCCATAAGGGCACGGCAGATACCACTAAGGAATTCTCGTCAAGTCAGTAAGGTGTCGTCAAACCTGTTGAACATGCAGAGAATGCAAGGCTGCAGGCCACGGCAGGCAGCTAGATAGCAGAATGAATCATACACATGGACTTTAAGCGTACAAAAAGTTGCCGTTTGGATGAAGCGTGGTGAGACATGGCCCGATTTCATCCCGAGTGCGAGAGGAGTGACTGCCTGGTGCCTCTCGGCTTCAATCGGATCTGAAGTCCGATTTCGGCTGCTGGAGTCGGGCACTGGGCTGGCAACTGCATTGGAAATCTTGTAAAACGCCTAGCGTCTGCTGCGCCGCTGACAGCCGGGTCATAGCTGTCTTCTGGGTCAGGCAATGGGCAAGTGTTCAGTTCTCTGCTGGTGTGAGCTGTACGAGTAGCCAGGCGGCTGTGATGTTCTTCGTATCAATCCTCCGACCAAGTTTGGAAGACGAGAAGCGTGTTTGTGAGAAAGGACAGCGGTAGGCATCTCCGTGCTGCACCTCGTTTGGGGTGCAGGACCTGACAGTAAACGTCTTGGGCAGGCTAGGCCTCAACTACAATTGCCCAGGCAGCTCTGAGAACGCTCCACCACTACCAGACAAAGCCAAAGACGATGGCTGGTGGGCTGTTGACCACGAACGGGTGAAGGTACGGACGCCATGCCTTATTCCACTACCCCAGATTACCAGATTCCCAACTAGCCCGAGGGCATTTCTTGGAGCCAATGAAGGCTCATAGGGCTCAATGCATGGGTTACCCAAGCAGATTCACAACAGCGTACGTTTTTCTGCAGATTGGCTATGGAAAGACGACATATGAATCCAGCAAGAAGCTTCTCAACAGCTGGGGCCAGTTTCAGCTTCCTTGGGCGCAAGTGCAGCCAGACACCCCCATCAAACCAGGAGCAGCAGTCTGTGTAACTGCTAATGTCTTTGGCCTCTGGACTGCTGTGCCCCTCCAGCTCCTGTAAGTGTTTCTCACAGGCTTGGCTATGCTTCCTGTGCTAGAGAAAAGTGCACCAAAAACACACATGAGAGGTGTACCCCTATAAGAACTTGCTTTTGGGTTCATGAGCGACTAGGGGCTGGATTGCCAAAGCAGCCAGCCTAGCATTGAGACAACATTCTGCTGCATTGTCAGATTCATGTGACCCAAGGAGGCAGTGTAAGGGCTGCTATGTGGGCAATGTAGCTGCCATAGGGCTATGTATGGTCTGCACAGTATGACAGCTTTACCCTAGGCTAACTCAGATTGTAATCATAACCATCTCGAGAGACAAGTGCGATTACTGTGTAGGGGCGAAATGAGGAGTGTCCTCAGCAGCATGCATCGATTCACACACCTTAGCTTACATTCCGCTGCTTGTATCGTCATACCTCTCAAGTATGTAAAACCTGTGACTTCCCATGATAGCTATACATACACCACTAACATAGGCTGGATCTTCAAGGCTACTTACATGCTGCAAACTCAACCGGGCCTTTGTCATGCTCACATAAGGTTTTTGCACCCATTGCTTTGCCAGAACATGCCCTTGAATGGAAGGCGCTTGATGCTGACGGACCCAGCAGTTAACTAACCCCTGCTGAACCTACTTCTCAAGCTCTTTCTGTGACTGTGTGTATGGTATGGTATGGTGTTTTGTAGGTACAAGACAGATGGAAAGCGAACTGTAGCAGCCGATAGGCTTCAGAACAAGAGGAAACACAACGTCCGGCGCATGTCATATGGCCATGGCTGCTTGAAAACACACTTCCTAGCTGGAGAGGAGCGATTCGGAGTGGAATGGGATCAATCAGACGACTCTGTATGGTGAGTGCAAGTGTCCCCACATGCCTCTGTGTGCAGATTGCTGCCTGACTTCTCGGCTGGCCCCAGGATTGGCTGCCATTATATTGCATGTCACCTGACGAATCCTAACCAATACAGTAGGTGTTTGCCCTGTCATAGCAGAGAGTGGGCTTAGTGAGTCAAGTGTCCGATTCCTGCCTGTAGAGTCACTTAAATTTTGACAGGTAGAGTTTAAACAAACAAAGATATTTGAAATTGGTTTAAATGTTGCATGATCAGCTCGTCGCTGCATATGCACATAGCTCAGACCTGTATGCATAAGAGTGACCAAGAGGTGAGCAACATGGCTCTTTCCATCGGTTGAACTAGACTTAGGCAAGTCAATGTGCATGTATGAGATAGATTAGTGCACAGCTTTCGGGCCGTGCAGCACCCGCCACATGACTCCAACCAGTTTGTTAGTGTGTGTTGAGAGAAACCGATACTGAGAGCTAAGGTGACGAGAGCGGAGACAATTCAATGTGCGTATTCACAACTCTGTGCCTGCAGGGCCAGTGGTGCTTTCTGCCTAGGTCCAGCGGTTGGGTATACCGTTGTCCTGACACCCAGGCTGTGGGTAAAGCTTCAGCACAGACTACGGTGCAAAAGCAAGTCTTGCTACCCTCAAGGAGCTTCTGACCTCTTTGGTTTTGAATATACGAAGTTTTTGGTGACAGAGCTTAGCAATTTCACGTTGGTTTCATAATACATAAGCCCTGTTGGGAAGTTGCCTGCGGGTTCGGCGTGTGATAAAGCGCTTGTTACAGTAGACACTTGAGGTGCACCGATTGATGCACACATGTCTCTATGGCATATTGTTTTGGTGGTTGAGGGGGAATACTGCCTATGGCAATTTTTCAGCGGCCATAGGGGTCCGGACTCTGCACCACAGGTGCTGCAATCCGGGAGGTGGGGGGGGAAGGGGGAGAGCTGGGAGTGTCAAAACAAGTAGGGCCACCCAGTAACATGCTTTTCATTTTTAGGTTAAAACAGAGGTAGCAGAACATTGCAGGAATGTTGCATTGCTCAGCCCAGCTGGGATCCGTTCTATTCTGTGTCGAGGCACATGCACATCTCCCCACATCAAGTCAGTCCAAGCATGACTACCTGTACACAGCAAATGACACAAAACAAACAAACATTGAAGGTGTGGCCTTAGGGTCATAGGGTCATATTTTTGACCATCACTGCTTGATATATCTACTCAGGAATTGTGAAAGGAGAGACTCTTACTAAATCCGCCACCCCATGTCTGTCTAGAGTAGAATTAGGTTCTTGATGTGGTGCAGGATGCATATAAGTCTCTTGGATTTTGCACGTATTTGACCCTATCTCCTGCTGCTGTTCTTCCTGAAGGTATGACATCTACACCTTTTCCCGCCCAGACCACCCCCTAGCCATGATTGGCTACCCTGTGGTGCGCTTCCTCCAATGGCGCTTCAGGCAGGATTCTCTGCGAGCAGTTGCCAGAGCTACAGCTTCGGATGTGGTGGAAAGGAGCTTGGACCTCAGTGTGAAGAACAGGCTGATAGCAGCAGAGGAGAAGGATGGTAAGGACGCCTTGTCCAAGTGAAGGCAGGACCAGCTGGGGCGGCAGGAGCTAACATGTATGCCCTGAGCAAGTATGTTGGAGCTAATTATGCAGGCGCCCTGAGCAAGGCGTTACCTGGTTGGCTTGCTGTTGACTGGGTCAACTGGTCAGCGCACTGGGCTGACCTGACATTAGCCTGATATTGTGCAGCAAGGGATCAAGGGTGGGCTAGTGGACAGAGTGGCCATTGTGAGACTCTTGGACATAAACTTTTGAATATGCCGCTGGAGCCTAACTTGGCTCCTTGTGGGTGACGCCCCACTTTGATGGAGCCCGTTTGGTACTCTGGTATGTGAGAGAGTTCACTGCATAGCTTTTGGTATGCTGGGGCAATCTGGAACCTGCTGATTGGTTTACAAACTGTCCCTTTGTCAAGCAAGTGCGAGCAAGTGTTCTAAAATTTTGAAGCCTAAGTTGGCTCCTTGTGGGTGGCGCTGCCCCCACCGGCGCTCCGCTTTGACGGGGCCCTTTGGTAATTGGTAATTGGTAATTGAATGTTGCCAATTCATGCAAGTATCGATATCTTGAATGACTTTTTAATGCGTTTGTGTTTACTTGATTCAGTGTGATTGAGCTGCAGTACTAGCGTCCCAGCACAGTATGGAAAGAGGGATCCCAACCTCCCCAACCATTCAAAAACAAACAAACAAACAAAAATTTAAGGTGCGGCAACCGCAAAGGGCTGCTAGGTCGAAACGACCAAACACACATTCAAGTACCGATCTGGACACATGTCTCGGTATCAGTATTGCTTGAGTTGGTGGTCTGGAAGCCATTGTGTTGGATCCATCCGATGGTGTGTTTGGTCGGTTCGACCTAGCGGCCCTTTGCGGTTGCCACACCTTAAATGTTTGTTGTTGTTGTTGTGGAAAAGTCAAAGACAGCAGGGTCTCTCCTGCAAGGTTCCAAAGCAACCAAGAACTACTTCACATTGCCCTCTGGCCACACAGCATTAATACTATACTGTACAACGACAGCAATGTATAGCATTCACACTAGACAGCAGACACGCTGCTGCACCTCCAGCCATCTGATACTGAGTATATATATGCAGCCCAGTACTGCCCCAATACATCCGCAAGGTAACCAGCCAAAAGCTTCACGCTGAGTTGCGGTGGAGCTATGACAGCAGCAGAGTACAGCACCCCTGTTCTAAGAAACGATGCTTCGCAAACTTCAGAAGAGTGCAGATCTGAGGCTCATGCAAGCCTGGCTCCACATACACGAAGACACCAACTTTACTCACGGCCCAGCAATCTGCTTTGCAGAGTGCCATGCCCCCTGTTGTGTCATTGAGCCGCCATGCAACTACCGGTAATGCCTCAGCTAAACTGCAGTGAGTGTGTGCAAGCGCCGATGAGCATACCCTGGCGCAAAGTCATCTGCTAACTCCAGAAGTTCACAAGGAGGAAAGACCAGCCACCTTGTCTCAATAGAACTTCCTTTTAAAAGAAGGCCAGACACCCTTGAGCACAGGGCTCCTCTCATCACCCCTGCCATTGTACATACCCTAACCTGCCCTAAAGCTCCACCAGGTACCCCAACCTGGTACCACACAATTGAAGCATCGTGCTAGTGTATCTCAAAACACGTGTCCAGAAGGCTGTGCAGTGTTCTCTATAAACACACACATGGGCAACTGTACTGCACACCTACAATGATACATCATATCAGAAAGCTTGATACACCCCTCACTCCATGACGAGACAATCCTCCTACCTACGCAAATACCCATGATCACAGATTGGTACTGAGTCAGTGTCAGCGGCGGCACGGCCATGTGCAACCATTGCTATGACAAACGCAATGGTCTCAAGCCTGATCCCCTTACTGTCGTCCACGCCTGGTCATTACCATGTCTCAGCCACTACAGATTAAAAGACGCCTCAATTGCAACCAACAAAGACCGATCAAAGCTGGCATGGCCCTACTCAACCCCAAGCTGCCAACAGTACCTTCTATCCAGAGATTGGTGTAATACAAACAGCACCCATACACCAACAGAGCATTCTTCCGCCGAGCTCCAACATGCTCATATGAAAGTCTACATACTGTTGCCTGCATCCAGAAGCCTGGTCCATTGAGCAACCTCAAGTGCTGCTGTTTCAGCCACCATATCTTGTAAAGTTCATTTGCTTTTATGTTTTGATGTAAAAAAAAATCGTGCTAGACCTCGTCGCACTAATAATGCCTGCCTGAAAATGCAGCGAACAACCCAACAAACCAACTACAGAAGGCAGAAGCTGTGAGCACACACTGGCAGCGGTAAACAGAATGAAAGCCCCTGCTGTCAAAATGTGCACAGCATGTGTTTACCAGTCTGGAGAGTATCCAAACCAGTCCCCCAATCATGCTGCTTTTGAAGAGCATGTACCATCTTTATGCCAACCCCATACATGTAGCGTAAGTGAGACGTTCACATTGTACGTTTCTTCCATAGTTTAAATGGGACGCCAGCCAGGTGGCTGGCTGTACTGTGAAGGCCCAAAGCGTTTCAGAAGAGCAGCCCCCGCACTACCACAAGCCTGATTTTAAAACTGATATCACATGCTGCGCAGTGGCTGACCCACCAAGCACGTGAATTGCTGAATGCTTACTTGCTGGGCCATAGCCAGACATCACTAGCAGGCATTCTGATGTCCAGGAACAGGCGCTGCACCCGCTCAACCACAGTCATGCATGAAGCCACCACCTCCTTTGCTCGCGGGCCTGCACTCTCCTCGGTTTCTCCAATGGAGACTAGGAAGTGCTCACGGCTTGGCAGGGTGTATAAGCCAGCTCTGACCACCCCCCTGATGATGCCTGTATGGTAAGGGGCCAATGTTGCCTCGTAGGCCTCGCCAGCTGCTTCCTTTAGAGTTACGCTGCTGCTGCCCATGAGGCGCTCAAAGATGAGCTTAATGAACATTATGGCTGAGAGCAACCTGTGCAGGTTACGTGTCGGACTGTTCTTCACCGTGGCCTTGTTTGCTACCTTGTCAGCGCGGACGACTTCTTCCAGCGTGGAATGGGTACCAGATATCGACTTCAAAGTCTCTAGCTTGGACTGGAATTCTCCACGGGCGACGTGAAAGACAGGCCCAAGGTGCTCAAAGAAAGGCAGGATAGTGTCGCAACACTGAACAAACTCATCTGTGCTGATGCTGATGCCCGGTTTGCTGGCCGTCCTTCGGAAAGAATCTATCAGCAGGCCAAGATGGTCGGACATAGCCACAGCGGCTGTCATTTTTCTTGCACAAACGGAACCGACCACATCCAAGAACTGTCAGCATGACAGGGAACAACGCTATATCCTACATATACGGCATCCGTGCTAAGTGAAAAGGTTAAAAGCCTATTGATGGTCTCCAGGGCTCCCTTCAGTCAGTCGCAGTGCCAAGCCAAGCCAGTGTGTGCGGAACCCGGGGTTCAGGACATTTCAACGGCTCGCAGCTTGCCTGGTGACAGTCACGTCAATGGGATCGTTGCGAATGCACGTCACAGACTTTCTACGAGTGCTGACAGCAAAGAGGGCCTTAAGAACCCAGCAGCTAGACTAAGGGGCCATTGCATGCCCGTTTCCCACCCTTTTCCAATCATCAGACCCCTTGCTAGCTACCATCCGGTCCTTCAGACACAGCGCACCCCACACCAGCTGCTTAAACAGTGGACAGCATGGCACGCCTTCGTACTGTGGCGTTGTGCTTGACTTTGACAGCGACCATCTGCATATGTAAGTCCAGTGATTCTGCGCAGGATGTTGTGACAATGGATGGGGCTCTGGGCCCGGGGCACGTCTTGCTTCGGCTGCCTAATATATGAACACTGTAGCACAATGCATATTAAATGTGGGCCGTTTTAATTGTTTGCTCTCATAAGACATGTAATGACTGCGCGACTTGCAGGCTCCGCGACGTCAGAGCCATCGAGCAGGACAATATTATCATCCCTCGAAAAGGCATTCCAGTCGGCTGTCCAGTATCAGTCGGCGGATACCAACGCCCCCAAAGCTTCCAAAGGACCTCTCAGCAAGGACAGCAGCAGCGAGGAGGTTATCCCCGGCCTCAAGGATACTAATGGAGCGGCTATCAAAGAAAGTATGCCCGACCTGTCCCGCTTTGGTCCCTTGGTCGATATGGCGATGCCCCTGATCCCTGTGGCGAGGGACATTCTTAACCTTTTGGGCATCGAGAGTCAGTACTGGGTCGTCGACCGTCTGCAGCCCAAGGTGCAGGCAACTATCCTGGTCCCAACTGCAGAGGTAAGGATTGGCCAATTTGATTGGCTTTCAGACCCGCAGTTGATGCATACATCAAGGCTCACTTAGGCATTGCTAAACAAACGCAGCTCCGTGAACTGCTGGGCAGTGAGTGATGTAAGCTGTCCCATGCAGCTCAGGGTTAGGTGTACTGCTAATGCGACCCATGCTAGGCACAATGGCGCGTTGATCAGCAGTCAACGTTGAGAGTGATTTAGGGCGCTTGCAACCCCTGGTTTAGCATGCTTACACCAATACCTAGCTTCATGATTTTGGTGGGAGACTGATACAGCCTGGAAGCTGCAGACTTGTCCACATGTCAAATGACTCACGCTCAATTGCAGCGGTAGACGCCTGTTCTTGTGAAAAGGCGTCGCTCTGGGACAAGCTACATTTAAGCCTTGTGCGGGGGTGCTGCTACCTATCAGAACTCACGTGCTGAACCCTAAGAGCAGCTTTCTGTCCACCGCTTGCTTATCCCCCCTTACAGGCCTGGGCCAAGCTTCCCATCCAGGTTTTGCTGAAGGGCGGTCTCCCATGGAAGAAGGTCCTCTTGCTCCCCCCTGGCTTGAAGATCCTTGCCCTGGCCAAGCTGAAGGCCCAGCTAGCCAAGCAGCTGATGGGTAACATGGTCCTGGACAAGTTGGTGGGTGATGCTCAGCTTGCAAACGGCACTGTGGTGCACACTAAGGGAGGTGACAAGCTGAAGGTCTTGATCAAGTAAGTACAGCATGTATCTTGGATAGTGTAACCTTGCCAGAAGCTAGTATCAGATTAGCAGGAGTCGCTGCTGTGACAGCACAGTGTGCATTGCGTACACTTTGTTCAGCTCCTGCACCAAAGAAGCTACCAAGAACCATCCGCCTTGTCAGATTAGGGCCCGCCTGCCGAGCAGAGCGCTTCAGGGCATGTGCAGTGTTGCATCCATCAGACCCCATAGGCAATGATGGATGTTCCTGATACTGTCAAAACGCTGCCTTCCAAAGTTGCATGTCCATGTGGACATGCAATTCATAGATGGATGACAGTGACTCCAAGATAACAACTGAAAGAGCAGTTGGATGCGATTGGGCCTTACAAGAGACATATGAGTGTGGTTTTGCAGCCAGGTATAAAGGGAAGCATGGATGTAGGGAAGCTGCAGAAACGGGTATATTTGCAAGTTGCAATGAGTGATCACTCCACAACCTATGTATTAGCTGCATTCGAATGACCTTTGCCCATATGTGCAGTGGGCCGAGCTGCCAGAATGCTGCTGCAGATCATCAAAACTGCAGTTGCCAGCAGCACCTTATTACGGCATTGCATGATATGCCATAGCAGAAGTGTCATAGGGCCTGCACCTCAATTGCTACGACTGAAGCAGTGAGGTGGGGCGGTATACGCAGATCATAATTTCCATGGCCACAGCATGGTGTAATTAATGAGTCAGTGTTTCAAGGGCCTGTGCTGAACTTGGTGGTGCTATATGCCTTGCTCTTGTTTCCAGGAAGGATGGCAGTAAGTACTTCACTGCTAATCGCATGAAGGTCAAGATTGCGAAGACTGATATCGGCTTTGGTGCGGTGAGTATTTATAAAGTTGATAGAATGGTCAGAGGATGTTGCGGCATGCAGGAAAAGGTAAAAAGGATATTGCCATTAAGTAAAGGAATGAGTGGCTGGTGGCAAAGGAGGGCCTATTGGTTTTGCGGAAAGAGTGGGGCAAAGTAGGGGAAGATTGATTGCTCTGCGGTGCGGCTGCATGGCAAGGTTTGTCATGAAATAAAAAGAGCTCGCTTATCACATTTGCGTGACTGGGGTTTCTAGTGGAAGCGTTGGGCTTTGGCTAACCCAAGTGCTATGAGTCATCTAAGCAGACAATTGTCCCACAATGTTTGCCGAAAGAGCTGCTGGCCCTACCGGGGGCTCCTGGCATGCCGCCTGTCTCCCTTGCTTTTAAGCGATTGTTCCATGTACGGGATTAGAACCTTGCACCTCGCAAGCCTGTTGGATCGGTATTTTGCTATGTGCAGCAGTATGAGCAGAGCAGGATGTGACATTGTGCACGCTTTTCTACTTTACCCTTTGTAAACTGAACTGGAACCCATGTTGCTTTCCCTTTGACACAGATCAAAGCACACTTTGTGGACTCCTTTGTGCTCCCCAAGAAGTTTGTCTGGGAGCTCCTTGACTAAGCCCAAGTCTGACATCTCATAAGGGAGGCCCACCCTTAAGCCCCCCAAGCCACATAAGTGATGATGCCCAAATGAAAGGCTCCAGTGGATTTTCTTCTGCTAGTGTTAGCTAATACTTTATCAGGCAGGCCCCCTGCTAGTAAAGGCTCCAAACTCCATGTGAGGTAAACTCCAGGCAGTCTGAGGATCTAAAGCCCCATCTCCACCATAGCTCCTTCTGAGTGTTTCCATTAACTACAGCCGTGAGGTATAATAGTAGATTACGGGTGTGTATGCTGTCCCTGTGTTTGGATGATGTGGGTTTTTATTGGCTGCTATTGTGAGATGTGTTTGGTTGGTATATGGGTAGGCTTTATGTGAGCCCAGCTATGCTATTCTTGCAACTTACAGATGAAGTACAGCACGCTGGTAAACAAACAAACAAAACATTGCAGGCATGGTAACATTGCAGGCATGTGCTTGCCAAGAGTGTGAGTGTTGTGTGGCATGTGCACACGGTTGGTTTGATCAATGGAGTGCATGGAGTGGCGAGCTGTCCAGTCAATCTTGCTTTACAATGCTGCTGACCATCTGTCAGTGGGTGCTTGATAATATTGCGTCATTGTATATGTGCCGTGTGTGAGTCTGTGTGTTGTGAAGTGATTGGGGGCCGCAGTGGTTCATTATGGCGGTTGGCAGGCATGTGCTTATGCATGGCTGAGATGGCAACTGTCATGTAGGGTGAATTCCTGGGTCAGAAGCCTAAGTCCACCTAAGCCGCTTTTCATGACAGTGCGCTCTTTTCTTAGAGGGATGGTCAGCAAGCAATGTTCAGCCTAGCCGCCGTACAATCAGGAGGGTCATGTGTGCCGTATAAACAGACAGACAAAGATATAGCCCGTGCTGCGGTTGCCGTGTGTAGCTTTGCCAGGGATTTGCTTTGGACTATGCAAATAGTGAAGAAGATCTCTACACGCCAACTGGAAGGATCCTTGTAGAAGACACGTCGGCAGGCTGGTCAACTTGACTGATGGTTCTGGAGCGCTCGGTCACTAGTACTGCTTCCTGCACCAGCTGCTAGTCCCCTCTCAGAGTCTTACAGTGGCCAACAGCATCGTCGATCAGTGCTTTATGAATGGACAAGAAGAACGAGTTTCCAGACGTGGCGTATCCAACTGCTCTGCAAGCCTTTTCCCCGCTCGCGTTGGGGGGTTGTGTTGGTTGTGTGCTATGTACTTACCAAAGTGATGCATACGGGCACGCACTCCTCCGCGTAACACTATTTTTGTGCCCCATGGTCACTTGCATGCACAAAAAAGCCTCATGAAAGCAGGGCATGCATGGCATGTTCCAGACCCAGCAGGGTCGTAGGTCGTTCATCAGGCTCAACCATCAGCGGAATGGATGTCGTGGGTTTCCCAGACGCCCGTTCGAGCTACTGCCACCAAGGGAGCCATGCTTGCGCAATCGGCCTCCAGCAGTGCTCAATGCAGTTGGCACGCAGCCACCAGCTGCTGTACCCGAAGAGCTGGCAGGGAAGGGCTCTTCTGAGGTCTTACGCGCCAACGGAACGAAGTTTGTGACGGTCAACTCGCAGCTCAACCCAGCGGAGACGAGCTATTCCTGTTACGGCCCACCATCGACTGCAGCAGCCGGTTCCATGAGCCCTCAAACTCTCATGCAGGCCTTCATGAGGGTACGCACGTACTTTGACAGCCCGATCACTGAACAGCAGCAGCGCCGTAGCGGCAGCAGCAGTAGGAGCAGCGGGATTGAGACACAGCACTGGCAGTGCTTGGTTGACCAGGCTATGGTCCTATCAGAGCAGCTGCAACCCAACCAGTGGTCCCAAATCATCTACGTCTGCGCCAAGGTCGGCAAACCTGAACCAGTTCTCGTACAAACAGCCCTCTACCACCTCCATCCCTCCATCCACCTCCTCTCACCCATGGGCCTCACTAACTCCCTCTGGTCCATAGCAGTCCTCTCAGCTAAACCTTCAGCCACGCTGCTCTCTAGCTACTGTGCAGTTGCAACTCAGAACTTCTCAATGCTAAACCCCCACCAAACAGCGACCCTCCTCTGGTCTCTCGGGAAGCTGCAGTACAGGCCTCCCATAGACCTCCTCCGCACCCTTTTGTCATCCCTGAAGAAGTCCTACGCCATGCTCAGCAACACAGAGCTCTCCAACATTGCCTGGGCCCTGGGCAGGCTCAAGTTCCGCCCCAGCAAACGCTGGCTCAGAAATTACTACCACCACACCAAGCCCCGCCTCAAAACCCTAAACCCCCACCAGCTCGCATGTACCCTAGCCTCGCTCGTATCCATCGAAGTCACGCCTCCGAACTCCTGGACCATCTCTCTGCTCCGAAGCCTGCAGCGGCAGCTGCCAGCTACAGCTCTCACGCAGCTTTCCACCATCCTTTGCGCCTTAGCCAAGCGCAGGCTCGTGCTTTCATCCTACTGGGTGCATCACTTGCTCCAGCACGTCCAGCAGCAGCTGCTTGTTCATGGAGCACCCACCCCAGCAGTAGCTAAGGACATTGCAGCACTCGTGTGGTCCCTTCCCTACCTAGCAAACCCTAATGGACCGCAGCTAGGGCTTAACTACAGGCCTCTCTTGCAGCAGCTTGCAGCAGCAGTGTTGCCGCACTTAGGGAGGGTGGGCCCTGGGGTTTTAGTGCAGCTTGTGGTGGGGTTTGCGGGGCTAGGGTTTAACCCTGGGGTGCACTGGATGAAGGTGCACGAGAATGCCTGTGCTGCAAGACAGGCTGAGATGAATCCTAGGAACAGGGAGAGGTTGAGGAGGGCATATCTGGCTATCTAAGAGGTTTGCAGTGGTATTCCATTGGGTTGCAGGTGCAGCGGGCGAGGCAGCTGCGAAGGTGCAGGGGGCGCACGGGAGTGGGTGCAGGCTTTCTGACCAGCAGCAGCAGCAGCAGCAGCTGGTATGAGTCCTGGGATCGGGCACAGGTGCTTATGCACAACAGTAGCGCAGCATGGCATGTGTAAACCTGCTGCTGCTGCTGCTATTGGATTTCATTCTTGACCTAGCAACAGCAGCAGCAGCAGGTTAAGCAGGTGTGTGTGTAGGCTCCTTGCAGTCTGGTGCTCATTTTGCAGGTCTTAGCCGGGTCCTCCCGTTGCTCTATATCTCAAGGCAGGAGTGTGTGGACGCTGCTCTCTCCAGAAGTCTGGCGTGTAAAGGGATTTGCATGCCTAGACTCATAGGCCGCGGTCTCCTCCGGAATGGGGGCCCTGTCGGTTTAGCTAGGAATGCTGCAGGAGTGCCAAGCAGGGGTGATGGGAACAGCAGCAGCAGGAGGTGGTTGGCATGGGGTGGAGGAGCAGCAGCATTCGAACAGCCACTGCAGCAGCATCAGTGGCAGCAGCGGCAGCACCATGTTTCTCTGCTGGAGGAATAGGAGCAGCTTGCGCAGCAGCAGCAGCTAGGGGCTGTAGCTGGGGTTTGAAGTGGCACTGCAACTGTCAAGCTCTGGGAGGAGGTTGTGGTGGTGGAGGGCAAGAGCTGTAGAGCAGCACATGTGGGGGAGAGGGGGGGCTGCACATGATGGGAGCCCAAGAGTGAATTGAGCTTTACATTGCGCAGGTAGGGTCGATAGGTGTTTCTGGATTCTTGAAACATTGCACGCGATAAACATGGGCTTTGGTAATCAGACTGTCACGTCAAAGGAGTAAGGATGGACATGAAATGGTGTTGTATTTGATAGCTTAGCCCTCTGGTGATCAGGGGGTGTAACACAATGACAGTATTCTGGCTGTGCTGAGCTATGGTGGTCAGCAATGCATTAGCGATCCTGCCTGGTAACGGACTCTCATCTGGCATGGAGGAGTGTCTCTTGCGCTGAGCTATACACCAACTTGTTTTTTGTAATGAGGCCTCTGGGAGAATATTCTGCTCTGTGCTGTGTCATTGGGTTTGTGCTTCTGTCCTCTGTCTATAGTAGAAGGCGTCCTGCCTCAATTACATGTTTGGGAGGCCGGGTCTGTTAAAAGGTTGAGTGTCATGTTTTGGTGGTGGTGCCAGCTCTATAGCCACTGATGGTTGTCCCCTTGCCGCCGTGGTTATTGTTGACGATTGGCACAGCAGCCTTTCAGATGCAGCTAGGATTCAGGAGTTACGATGCAGAATCATCTCATGCTGTTGTAGCTACTATTGCCTTTTCTTGCAGTGGCCCCCTACTGATCTGTCTTGCACTTTGCTCCTGCTGCTGTTGTCCTGGTGTATGCAGGTCTGCAGGAGTGCGTTATCATATCAAGGTCCAGGTTGTTATCAGCAGGGCATTGTCAGATGGATGATGAGGACGTCAGGAGGTTTGGGAATTGAGGTTTTATTGGAGCAAGCCTTGCAGAGAGGGCAAGCTATCTAGGGTCATGAGCAATGCCAGCGTGCTCGATTTACATGCTACCGTGGATGATGTAGTTTACCGGGGTATGTAAAAGGACATGGTGGTGTTGCCTGTAGCATATATGGGTGTGTGTGCATGCATGCGTGCACGTGTTCGTTTCTAATGGCATCGCCAGGCGTCTGTCCATTAGACAGTTTTGCAGCCTTCAGTTGTGAAAGTACGGGTATGGTGCGTCCTGCTGATGCAGTATTAGAGGAAGGCATCTCATTCAGTCTGTTCATAGTGCAGGGTCGGTTCTGTGTTCACAGAGTTTTGCTCTGGTATAGATGACTATGGTCTAGTGACCGACCACCCACGGGACTTCGATATGTTGACATAGAATTGAGAGGGGGTCTGGCCTGATATCTGGTGGATACATGGTTGGGTATCCCTCTCCGTTGGTGGTCTGCAATTCATTTTATAACTGGACTTTGTCTGTCTGGATCCATCCGATGGTGTGTTTGGACGTTTCGACCTAGCAGCCCTTTGCGGTTGCCACACCTTAACTGTTTGTTTGATTATCGTGTGCTCGTTTGGTTATCGCTGTTCCCTTAGCGGCGGTTAGCCGATCCGCTCACGCTTGGCAACCATCGGACGAGACGACAGCAGCCAAGCTCGGCTTGAGGAACCGGGAGCATAATACGTTCGATCGCATCATGTTGCTGAGCAAAATACGCAACATGCACCCTAACTCGGCCAGAGCCTGACGTGCTCTGTGCGCGCCCTCGCAGCCTGAACTGAAAGCGGACCCAAGTCGCGAGACTCTGAGAACAGCGACCAGCCCCACACGCTTGAATGAGATGCTCATTACAACACTTTCTGGCCGTCCACTTATTAATATGCAAACACATCTTACTTATGTATGGCTGTACACAAGGCAGCTAGGTCGAAACGATTAAACATGCACTCTGCCACGCCAAGAGATGGATCCAAAGACAAACAAAACAAACAAAAATTTAAGGTGCGGCAACCGCAATAGCTTCGATCCATACCCAAACAGGAACCAATCTAGACATCAGCAAATGCCACAGTGACAATATGACACTGTAACAGACCCACTGGCCATCTGTCCTTTGGAGCTATTCACCACACTGGCGCAACGAACCCACTACTACACTCACCAACCTTGAAGGCCCCAATCGGCCACCTTTCAGCTTAGTTGCCAACAGGACCTTTAAGTGCGTTAGGCTAAGTAACTCACCCACCTGAGTGGCCCAAGAAAAAACACTTGCCTTCCAGAACCATCAATATGTACACCACAAGCACAAGCAATGGCCTCACGGGGTCATAATAGGATAGCCGTCTGGCAGAGAGTCACCATTTTCTCACTGTACTCCCTCTTACTGGCATTTCTGTCACTGTATGCCCCCATGGAGAAGGGGCACAAGAATAAGTGCTGCTACACCGTCCAATATGGACAACACAGCAGCACTCTGCCTTCAATAGAATATGATACAATTGCTTCAAGCATTCCTTTTCCGCAGCTGCATCAGCTGCGTGACCCAGACCAGGCATCTGATGGCCTCCCCTTCACAATCGCACCAATCGATCAATCAAAACGCAAAACCATCTATGCCAAAAGGTCACTCAAGACCAAGCAGCACACAACACCTGACTAGAGTCACACAACCCCATGCTGCCACCCCCCCCCCTTTTGCAGCTGCATGCAGTGCAGCTAAATGCAAGGGCTGCTTGTAATCTATACACCAAGGAACCCTTCCCACAATGCTGGGAGGGAGAACAATACACGGTCTCCTCTCGCAAATAGTCTCTATCTCTCTAGCCTCTCTAGCCTCTCCCTGCATGCCGCAGCTTCCTATGTGCACAGTCCCTCAGGTTTTACATATACCAACCAGGAGCGCATCACATGCACTCTGCTCTCCTGCTTGCCCAACTGGACTTTGAGCTTGGCCAGCTGGACTTTGGGCACGACACACCCCTGCCCTACGCCTACGCTCAACACCAATGAAACTCCAACGCCTGATCATGTAGCCAATATGATACAAGGTAAAGCAACTTCACAGGGCCTAACAAATAAAAGTGGCCCTATTGTGCGGTCGCTCTCTTACTCTACCAGCATAGTTACCTGGCAGCTTTGCTCAAAGCAAAAGGCATGGAGTGTGGCTGCTAAAACGCCCACTAACAAGTATGCACATGCTGTCAAGTGACTCAACTGAAGAGCCTTAGTATGTAGTCAATTCAGAAAAAAATGCTTTGACCATGATGAGCTGAGGTGACCTTTTATTTTTGTTTGTTTGCTTGCTGTCACTATACATCTCCCTGCCCATCTGCCTTTGGGAGCTTCCCCTGGGATCATCACGATTCATGAATTGACATGAACCTATAATCAAACAAACAAATATTCAAGGTGTGGCAACCGCAAGAGGGCTGCTAGGTCGAACCGACCAAATACAGCATCGGATGGATCCCAACACAACATGGGTCCCGATCTCTGCACCATCAGCAACAGAAGCTGCTTTCATACAGCTTATGCACGCTCGAGCAAGCTGGTAAGCCCCCACCCTAGCTCCACTTGTGCACAGTAGATACCCCGACCAGCCTCAAAGCTACTCCTCTTGCCGCAAAGAAATAACAGCCTCCCGTGAAGGCCCTAGGGTTTACGGTAGACCCGTAACCCTAAGAATCTGAGTAGCCTGGAAGCTACTCCTTTTGCCGCGAATAATAAATGTCTCTCACTGAAACCCTTCTAGCCTAATGGTCATTACCATCGCTTCAAAACTTAACCTCAGTCTTGACACTTTGGAGGGCCAACACACTCAGGATGACCAGCAATGCAATATATTTGATTGCACAGCTCCGCCCATAGAGCCTGCTGCAGATCATCTCCAAGGTACAAGCCTTCAACTCAAAGAAGGAATTTCAAAGCAGAACTCATAATCTTTTCCATCATAGCTTCCACCAGGTCAAAGGCGCACCCCAGGTCATGCTGTGCTTTGTAAAATGAAGTTTTCAGCCCCTCTTTAAATACAAGAGGACCTCTTTCCACAC
Source organism: Pseudopediastrum boryanum (assembly GCA_963556185.1). Classification (NCBI taxonomy): domain Eukaryota; kingdom Viridiplantae; phylum Chlorophyta; class Chlorophyceae; order Sphaeropleales; family Hydrodictyaceae; genus Pseudopediastrum; species Pseudopediastrum boryanum. The sequence goes on from OY744498.1 coordinate 7,427,197, forward strand.
CTACCCTCCACCTGCCTAAAACCTGCCTTCACCTGTCAATGCTATACATACAGCAACGAAGACTATGAAAATAGATACCCAGAGACCGCAAGTTGTAAGAGGAGCTCATGAGATTTCACGCTTGCCCGTTCCACCCACCTTTGATATTGCTATCCTGATCCCCACCTGCTCCCACCCCACACGCCCATGTGTTGAACAGTTGCAGCAGCAACCCAGCTGAGAAACTCGTTAACAAATTCCCTGTGGAGATGTATCCCACATACGCTGCAGCTTGCCACGCCACAAACCGCGCTGCAAGTAATGCGTGAACCAAGACAGCTACCTCATCTTCCTTGCTACCCCCCGCCTTCCCATCCACACCAGCCGTCACCGTAGTGCCACCTAGTGTTCCAGTGACACTACCGGCAGAAGCCGCAGGTGAAGCGGACAGGCTTGATGCCGAGACGACACCCTCTTCGGCTCCCTGCTGCTGTTGCTGTTGTACTGCTTGCGGGAGGTACCGCAGGAGCTTCGCTTGTTGCGTCGCCGCTTGTACTGCTGCGGTACGCTGGGTGCGCTGTACGGTGAGCCGGCGCTGGGCATGGCTAGCATAACGCAGGGAGATGAGGGAGCAGATCATCGCGGCGACGGCATAGCTAGCAAGGGTTGTGGTAGGAAGTTGGATGGAACCTAGGCTGATGACATCTTCGAAACCAGCTTCTAGCAGTCTGCAAGGACAGAAATAAGGCAGAACAGGTGAAGAGCAAGGGGCGTTGGGATCATTTGTAAGCTACTGGCTGAGCAACAAGTAATGGGCGCCTGATAATTACCTCAAATCTGCAAATTGCTGAGAGATGAAGCAGGTGTCGGTTGCGTCCACACGACCCACCTTATACATTACATAGATCATAGCACAACTTTGGAGTCATGCAACACCTGTGACGTGACTTGGGAAGCAGCAACCCACTGTATATTGTTCAAATTCAGACCAGTTAGTTCATACTAATAAGTAGCTCTGACCTCGAGTGACAATAGCATCCTCCCCTCCTGTCTTACATCGTTTGGCTCCTTGTGGGTGGCGCTGCCCCCACCGGCGCCCCGCTCTGATGGGGCCATTTGGTAATTGGTAATTGGTAATTGGTAATTTAAGCAGCTAGGTTCCCCTAGTTTAGGGTGAAGGGGTTAAACCACAAACCCTGAACTTCCCTAATATTCCCTTTCTCCCTTACCTGTTACTGGTCCATGTAGCCAGGGTCCCCATGATTACAACTCGTGCCAGCACTTCTTCACTCAGCTGGGCGGCAGCCTCCAGCAGCAGCACCTGTAGCAGGGGACTGCTGCTGCTGCTACTGCCGCCTAGGGTGTAGCGCTGGGCGTAGCTCTGCACCTCCTGTAGAGCTTGCCTGTCAAGGGAGAGCACCATCAAACCCATGTTAGCAAGAGGCACCTCCAGCAGGAGCAGGTCGGACCAGCTAGCATGCTATGTATGCAGAATCCGGCAACAAAGTAGAGAAGTGATGGTTCATGTGGAGCCCAGATGGGAGACGTGCATGAATAGTTCCTTATTGTTCTTGCATGGCAAATACTTCAAAAGGAAGTTCTATGGAGGCGGGGTGGCTAGAAGTCGGTTACTACTCAGTCCTATGGTTCCGTACGGCCAAAAAAACTTGCCAAACACTCCACGTAGCACAGCCCTGACACTAGACCTTACATTATACAATCTACGCAGAGGCACTAAGCTAGTTGCATGTCTAAGTAACAAAAGAGATCATGAGCATAACAAAATGGACAGGACATACGAGCACATGATGCAGCAAGCTAGGTACGAGAAATGCAAGAGCTGAGAACTAACACTCAAGGAGGGCCGCCTTGAGGGTACTTATCTGAATCACTAGCCTTGGGTCCTGATGCAGCAGAGGATGAACGCCAAAGAAAGCAGGAAGACCGCTAAGCTAGCCCGTAATGCTTTGGGTGTTTCCTGCTGCATGCTAATCAAGTAGAATCACTGATACAGGCTCCACAATACTCTACTTGTTTTGATCAAGTCATGTGCTGCTGCTGACTGCCATCCCACTAGCCACCAAACAGCTTTTGCAGGCATTCTGCCAAGCACTGTCTTGGGTTCTGTGGCTTTGCCATACCTACCTCAAGGTGGCTGTATTCCCACTAATGCCTGCTGTCATGCCTGGTGTTAAACCATCCTCTGCTGGTGAGTCATTCACCACCATGACCTCCTGCTGCTGCTGCTTCAGGAAAGACGATCCCCCATCGGTGCTGCTGTTCTCACTGCTGTACCTTCTGCTGCTGCTCTTGATGCTGCTGGTGCCGCTGCTGCTGCTGCTGCTGCTACTGTTGTGTTTCCTCGTGCTAGCGGTGCTTGCTGGTGCATTGTAGTTGGGCAACAGCACAGCAGCATCTGCTAACAGGAATGGCAGCGCTAGCAGCACTCCCTGCCCTGCTGCTGAAGCATCTAAGTGGAAGCTGCTGAAGAGGCTGAGGTGCATGCCATGAGCAACTGCCAAGGCAAGGCTCCCCCTGTGTTTGAGAAATGCATAGGGTTTTGGGTTCAGGGTGAGTATAGTCTAGGGTTTAGGATTGAGGCAGGGCTTCCCCTGTAACACAGTCACACAAGCGGGTATGTTCATATTGTTGCCATGTTCTACTCGGACTAGTCAAAAGTGCATGTAAGCTGTGCTGCAGCCGTGAAAACAGCATCACTTAGTCATAGTGACTCGAGTGCTGGAAGCTCTGGCTTTTCAATGGGCTTCATTGCTCTGTCAGCCTTTATAGGTTTTAATGGTTGAGTAATAGCAGTTGCTTGTTGAATTGCATGGCCCATTCCTGGCCACAAGATTCTGTGGGTCTGGGTGATCAAAGCCTAGTACTAGCTGCTAGTGGCCACAAATAGGGTCTGTTGCTGTTACTGACAAACCCTCTGGCAACATCGCTCCTTGCTAGCCTGTACCCTGTTCCATTCCATCTGCTGATACGATATCCGGCTATGATTAAGCGTGTGAAGCCCCTGCTTACCTGATACCAGTCTCCACAAGTGATTGAAGGGCCTTATCTTGGCCTGTCAAGGTAGGGCCCAACCGCTGCTGCTTGCCAGCGACGCAGACAAGAGCTTTTCGCCCCGGAAGCCCTCGTTTCGCCTGTAGCGTCAGCACATTGGTTATTCAGCACTGGAGGATCGCTTGCTTTTGGATCCGCGGATCGATCGCAAAACTCATACGGACGTGTGCGTGGTTCTGAAGCAACGTACAGAGCGAGACACTAGAAGTTGATGTATTGGGACAAAAGCTGCCCATTGACGAGTTACTAAAACTGCACGCATCTTCTGACACAATGCATGAGCTGTGCTGCTTGTCCAACGGCTGCCGTAAGAGCCATCAGCATCGCAAAAACCCACAACCATGTACGTGCTTTCAATGCACATGCCCCCACCCTACACTATTGCTGGATTGCGAGAGGTTGTACTGTGGACTAGCATGGGCATGAGGGCAACATGGAAGGTAATGCGCGAGACACAGGCATTTGGCATGGCTGCTACCCTGGGTATAGAGCGCCTTACCCTAGTTCTACTTTGAGCAGGTGCTAGCTTAGAGGCTGTACATGACCGCAGACACGCGGATAGATACCCCATTGCTGCGTGTCTTGCAGGCCTCTCCTCTCTCTGCGAGTGGTCGATGCCCCGTCTATAGCGCCCAACAGCTCGCGGCTATCTACAACAAGTATTTAGAACAAGGGTTATAATGAACCTCTTTATGCAGACAAATCTCTCAATTCATCGCGTGATGGGCGTGCAAAAGGGACCGCGAACCCGAACCTTGTCAGCTGGTGACAACTGGTGCCTGCACTGTCACCAGGTGACGTATGCCCTCGAGGGTTTACGCACCTGGTGACGGCGGCGTGTGTCCTGCACACTCAGATTGATGACCATCGTATCGCCGCCCAAGCAGACTGTGCGTCTGCTGTTACTGCTGTTCTGATCCGTCAGTAAGGAGCCCATCTTATTCTGCAGCTTATCAGTGGCTGTCTGTCGGCGTCTCGGAAATTCAGCAACAATGGCAGTCCGTGCTGTGCTTATCCTGGCCTTCTGCGGCCTTATCTGCCAAGCTTTCGCCAGGGACATGCTTGCAATGCAGACTGATCGCACTCTTGATACATCCGGCCAGACATGCTTGGATAAGTTTGAGAAAGTTGAGAGAGACAACTATGCCGACGATGCCGACTGCGCCAACATGATCAAGCAAGCCATGAGCGGAAACACGGACCAGGAATGCCCAGAAGGTCTTGGTGGATCCAACTCTGGTTCCAAGGTTCAAAAGTGCATGTCAAAGTCAGAGGTCCGTGACCCCGCAACATGAAGCCTTGTTAGATCCAAGCATTTCAACGGAAGCTTGTACTGAATGATCCTGGTGCAATCCGTGCAGGCCAGTATTAAAGCGTGGAGTGAATTCATAAGGTCTTGCGAGGTCTTGAACGTCAACAACGTGAGTTCTGCAGACAAGCTGCACTTCATGAAATATTCGCAGCACAGCTACGCAGCCGTGCACCACCCCGTGACATGACGTCAACCGTGTACCAGTGCATGGAGATCAGAGATAGTTTACTTCAAACACTCCCAAAATTTGCATGCAGTTCAGCCTGGCAGCAGCAACAAGCAACAATGCCAGCAGCAGCAGCAGCAGTAATAACGGCAGTTGCAGGAGCAACATGCAGTAGTCACAGCAGCAGCCGGAACAAGCAACAGTTACAGCAGCAGCAGCAACGTGGAACAGTCACAGCAGCAGCCAGAACAAGCAACAATCACAGCAGCAGCAGCAGCAGCAGGCAACAGTCAGAGCAGCAGCAGCCACAGGCACAGCCAGGGCAACAAATGCAACAGTTACAGCAGCAGCAATGCCGCAGCTGCCGCTGCTCCCTGCTCCTCCTAGGCATTGTCAAATTATAGCATGCATTGTAAGCTTAGTTTACCTAGCTTTGTTATGTCACATTTTCATGATATGTAAAAGCAAAATGTACCATAGGCCGCGCACCTCAAACTGTTACAAAAACAGCGAGATTAATCTGCTACCCCCAGCACAGTTATCAGCACTAACAACGAGGTGTGGCAGCTCGGTAAGCAAAGCAGCAGCAATGGGTCTGGCTATCGACTGTCATGTATCTGTTACCATAGAGCTGGGTTCGCACTGCTAGGAAGTCAGCCGCAGCTTCTTGCTTTTGGCTCTTTGCTCATCCGTTTTGGGGATGTGCTGCCGGAACCCAGCTCAATTACCCCACTGCAGCAGTATGGCTAGCTGGTAACTCTTCCTGGGCATCACCATCAAGCAGAAGGGACGTCTTCACGCCGTACCTTCTAGGAGGCTATGGCACTTCTGCCATGATGTTGTATGAAAAGCTTGAAGGCTGGATCATTACTTTTAACGATCCAGGGGAACTAGAAGAGGCAGTGGCACGGTTGTCCGATGGCTGTATCTTGGCCATCACAGCTGTTTTGTTATGATTTCTTCTCATCATGTGCCATAGCAAAAATGCTGTAGGCCTCGCAGGCCAAAGCTGCCACAAAACAGCGAGGTACCTGTGTGGCCACTGACCTCATGTACAAACTGCCAATCAGAGTAACTCATGCCCACCGCTACTTGCCCTATCACCTGCCACAGCAAGCCATGTCACTGATGTTATCCCACTGTTGTTCTTATCCTTGCCATGCAGCGTGGTGGTGAGGCGGAGGCAGCTTCTGATGCTAAACCCTCCTGCTTCCCGCGGTTTAGCAGCTTGGATGAGTTCTACAGCTATATCAAGGGTGATCAAGCAGGCAAGAGCACCAATGCTGCTTCTTCTGCTAGCTTGAGCCTCGGTGCTGCTGCTCTAGCTGCTGCTGGCGCTGTGGCTGCCTTTGCTTTGTAATTTTAGTAGAAGCAGTGCACTCAACGTCTGTTGGTTGCTTCCGAGAATCTGCAGCATACTGAATTTTTTAGAAGGGGGATGGCTATGTAGTTTTAAGTTTTACTGCACTCGTGGAGTAGGTGTGGTGTGTCTGGTTCAGCATACTTCTGCTGTGGAGGGGCAAGCAGAGGTTGCATGACGGTTGGCGTACTGCATATGCTGAATAAGCATGTTTTGGGATTTACTTGCTGCTGGTCTTGCACTTTGATTGATTGATTGGTTGGTTGATTGATTTGCTGCAAGAGCTGCAATGCTAGTGGTTGTGGTTGGTGGCAGCCCTCTGATGGTGCGAGTGGGGCAACTTGTTGCCATTGTGGCAGTTTTCTTGCTGTGTAGGGGTCGAGGAGGCAAGGTATGCTTAGTGACCGGAGTACATGCAGCAACCCTTTTTGGAACAAGGTGAATGGCTACGTCCATCGTGGAGTAGGCGTCGTGTGTTGACACATGGCTTTTGCACAGGCAATTTGGGTGTTCTGCTGCCTTTGACGTATAATAGGAAAGCAGGGCTGTCAATGGCTGCAACGAGAAGTCGTGCAATGGGGAATAAGCACTTGGATCTTCCTTCAGCATTGACTGGCCTTTGACCATATGCATAGCCATGTGGTGGCAGGCAGGCATTTTTGTCTGGGAAATTGAACTGCCCTTCCTATGCCGTACATTATATGTTGGAGCTAAATATGCAGGCGTTCTGCTGTCCTCCATATGACCAGCCAAATGATCAGCGAGTAGGCAGAACCGATTCCTGCACGGTTACGCTTAGAGCTGCTAGGGTGACCACCTGTGGGTGCTGTGGCATGCACACTATTGGGCTTGACGCACTTGCCTGCTGTCAAAGCCCTTTCAGCCAGTCGCTGGGAGCCATGTTTGTTTGCCTGCCAAGCACGCATGGATGGTGGAGCTGTTTGGGGTAGAGCATCGATGGGGTGGGGCTGGGCTTGTAACCCTAGGCTGGGGGGCGCTTGCACAAGTGGGAGTGTTTGGGACGAGCTATAGAATTCTGGTCTGTGCCATGTTACTGTTGTTGTCTTCGTCATCAGAACAGCAGTGTTGTTGGTTGGTTGGGGTCTGACTATAGCCTGGTTGTATGACTATAGCCTGCTGTCTTGAAATGTGGTTGGCACCAGGGTTTGTGTCGTCAGAGGGGTCAAGCTTAAGAACTAGGGCCCATTAGCAGGATAGGTAATTGCTTGGATTGCTTGAATCAAATGGTGGTGTAGGTTGCCAATGCGTGAGCATTTGTTGAAATAGCTGAAAGCCTCTACCCCTACATGGCATGTCGACAAAGAGGAACTTCCCCCCTGTGTTGCACAGACCCCTACTAGTTTGCTCCATATCTCTCGTTGGTCTTGGTCCGGGATTGCCCTGCTGCTTTGGATATTGTTGAGACTGCCAAAGCGGTCCTATAGCTCTAGCAATCTCAACAATACCAATGACCACGAACGGGGACCTGGTTCGGTGAACTAGCTCCCTATGATTTAAGGCGCTCGTTTGGTGCTTGGGAGGTCGTGGGTTCGAACCCCATCAACGGCCGTTCCGACCCAGAGTGTGTTTGGGTACATATCGCTTGCACGCGGGGTGACGGGCGCACCGCACGCTGAAAGGCGTAAAAGTGGATAGGGTATGGTACAATTACAAAGGTTGCGAACAATGTTCGATCTCCCATGGGCCACGAAGTAGGCCTGCAGGCTAGTGCCGGGAGGGGTTTCAGTCCCCCAACTTGTATTGTATTGTATTGTATTGTATCAACAATAAACAAACAAACCAATCTCAACAGTAACCAAAGCAGCAGGGCAATCCCGGACCAAGCTCAGGCAATGGTGATGGTCGGGTAGGGGCAGTAGTGCTGAGTGATTGGTGTGTGGTGTGTGTGTGAATCTTACATTGGCAAACCCATCGGCACGCGTGCGGTGCCACAGTTCACCACATGTCATGTGGCATTGGGTAGCTCTGGCTACGAGGTTTTGGATTCGTGCTATTAAGATGGGATCCCAAAAACTGGTATGCAAAGCACTGAAAGCAGATATCGAGCTCATGTTGGCAGGGTGTAAGAAATGTTGGTCCTACTACCTGCTTCAGAGTCTCACAATCATGGGTGTTGTGCAAGCCAGCGACTGGTCTCCTAGTGGGATTAGCCATGTCACAGTGGACAGCATTATGGCTTTGGAAATTCAAGAGAAAGTTGTGCGTGAGAGTTTGAAGCAGATGTTTGACAAATGTTGGGAGGATGTTGACCTTGTTTGTGAGCACCCTCAGGACCCAGCCTGTCCCAGGAATCGCATTATTCATAACTCCTATGCTGCATGGGCAAGAGGGCTCCATGACGATGCCCCTACATACTTGAAGGCTTAAACCCTGTCTTTCCGCATGGTACAATGCATTGCAAAGATGCGGCTAGGATGGCACTTCTTGGCCATCCACACAGGAAGATACAATGGAATAGCAAGGGATGACAGGGTGTGTCGGTTGTGTCAAACGCTTGGCTATAGGGATGATACTACAGGGTCAGCTCCAGTTGAAGATCTTGTCCACTTCATGTTGGATTGTAGGGTGCTTCACCCTGTCCGGGACAATTTCCCCCTCTTCTTCAAGCCCACCTCCTTACCAGGGCAATCCAAGGATAGTCATGTTAAGTTTATTCTCAATCATAGTGATCATGTGCAAGTTGTGAGGTGCATTTCAGCACTGAAGAAAAGGCGGGAAAGTTGTTTACAACTACTTGACGATGGTAGAGAGGGTGAAATCATGCCTGAAGGTTATCTTCCCTTTGATTACAACCTATGGCGGATTATGGGACATGATTTAGATTAATTACCTATGACTTTCATGTTACCGGACACCTCTTATGCATGGCTATGTACTGTTAATAGTCTGTGATAGTTCTGGAATTGCTGCTGCTCTGTGATTCTCCACATCTGGGTGAGAGTATTTTTGGCATTAAGTTGTATACAAAATTCTGGTATATATGCTGTTGCGTTGCTGTTTGTTTGCTGGATGTACCCCAAAAAATCAAAAACCCAAAAAAATTAAAAAATTAAAATTGTGTGTGCACTTTTCCAGGGCCAGTTTTCTGCATCATTGTATCTGCTTGGACATGCATGATCATGGAGTTCCAACTGGTGGATGGTGTTCAGTTTTTCTTGGTTCTATCTGTGTTAGTGGGCGGGGTTTTCGAAGGGTCATGCCGTACGCGGTATGATCGGGTCAAAGTGTGGGTTCGCCCATGTTGCCGGCCTGAGGAATGACACTTAATCAATGTGTCGAATGCACCTCAGGTCCTTCGCAGGCAAACACACACACACAGTGGCTTTGCCACCCCTGTGGTGAACTGTGGCACCGCATGCGTGCCGATGGGTTTGCCAATGTAAGATTCACACACAAAAAAAACAGGGGTGGCAAAGCCACTAACACAGATAGAACCAAGAAAAACTGAACACCATCCACCAGTTGGAACTCCATGATCATGCATGTTGTGTTCGCCTGCCAAGGGGCCAGCACTAGGCCCCTTTCCGAGATGATATATGAACTTGACCCGCACTGAGTGCTTGTCTTGTCCATCATCATCTGGAAAAGGGGCCTCGTGCACGGCTCCAAGGCGGCCGTGCTGCTGTGGCTTGGTCTTTTGTCATTCTTGTTTGATATGTTAATATGAATGATGAATGAATGAAGATACGAGAGTAGAAGTAAGCTATGGGTGAAGTGCAAGCTGCTGATGCATGGCCCACACCTCATCTTGCTAATCTAATCTTCCTGCATGATGCCTGTAAATACTACTAGGACAGCAGCATGCACTTCCATGCTGGCAAGGGAGGCGTGACCTCCCGGAGTCACACGACATACAGCTCTTCACCTCGGGATGCATGCCAGCCTACCCGCTTGTCTTCTTTCACCATTCATGTTTATAGATACCGGTATATAAACATGTAAGTACTAGTGTCGTACTTAGAGCAATTGAAAGCTGATTGATTACCGTTCTATTTACCGTTCTATTGACAGGACGTCGGGCAGCAGTGACACCGGTGCCGAAAACTGCCGACTGCGAGGAAGACTGTGTCCTATAGGCCATCCCAGGCTGCGCTTAGGGCGTCTATGTGAGCGTCTCCGTCAGTAGCACAAGCTCAGCGGCTTGCAGAGAGGCAGCAGGCGCGGAAGGAGCGGACGCTGCGATGGACACTCGCTTCCGACCGGTTTTCCCGAAATAGCTCTTTCCAGCAAGCCTCCCTGTGCCTAGCATCCAGCATGCGTGTTAGTTATGTGTTTCCTGACGGCACTGCGTTTCGGCACACAGACTTTAAGCTGCTATTACAGAAGTGCCTCCTGGCGACTCATGTAGCGGTGTTCCCGAAATAGCTTCTGCCAGCAAGCATCTCTGTCCCTACCATTCTGCATGCATGTCTTGTCTGTGTTCCCTGACAGAATGCCTAGACGTGCGAAAGGCTTCTGGCTGTCTTTACGCAAGTGCCTGCGGGCGACTATGGTCAATGGGGCGGACTGGCGGGGCTAGATACCTCTTAGAAGCAAGCACTGCTTGCCATAGAATTGTGCAAGTATTTGGCTTTATCGGTTTCACCACCCAATCTCAGACTGCAGCAGCAGGGCTTTACACTGTCTGTGCGACAAATGCCTGCAGAGGACCAGCACTTAGTGAGGCCTAGGGGATGAACTTGGGGCAACGGCACCTGACATTCACCTGCTTAAAATGACATGCACCTGCATAAATCCAAAAAACTGTGGCGTTAAGAACGGAGCTACAATTGGTTTGCTAACAATGCAGAAAATGACTCAAGGCGCAAACTGCTGCTTGTTCAAAACAACAGATTACATATTACAGATTACAAAGTGGCCCCACAAAGGGGGCGCCCGTAACGGAGCCAAACTAGGCCGACCTACTCGCCTGCGGGTGGGTTTATATTGATTGGCCTCCCGTCGATGCCATTTGCTCGCCCAACTAGGCTCCATGGGCATCATACACCATGCCAGACTCATCAATAAAATCATCATAGTCAGACGAAAACGTATCAATTTGATAACCAACCAGACCTAGCTCCTCTAGTGTCTCCCTAGTTGCATAAGGGAGAAGGTCTGATGCTTCAAAGCGCCTATAGTCTAGGCATTCTGATACAAACTAGCTTAGAGCCTTTGTTTAGTTTGTGTACTGTAAGAGTCTAGTGTCAGGGCTGTGCTACATGGAGTGTCCGGCAAGTTTGGGCAGTACGGAACCATTGGACTTCTAGCCACCTCGCCTCAATAAAACTTCCTTTTAAAACAAACAAGCAAACGATCTTTAACGGGTCCAAGACCGGAAGTCAGACTGACTCATCGGACCGACGGGCCTTGCGGCGACGGTGTTGCCCACTTGATCAGACCGTTAGCCCATCGAACAACGAATCCATTCTCAAGGCAACGCAGACACCTGTGTGTGTGTGTGTGTGTGTGTGTGTGTGTGTGTGTGTGTGTGTGTGTGTGTGTGTGTGTGTGTGTGTGTGTGTGTGTGTGTGTGTGTGTGTGTGTGTGTGTGTGTGTGTGTGTGTGTGTGTGTGTGTGTGTGTGTGTGTGTGTGTGTGTGTGTGTGTGTGTGTGTGTGTGTGTGTGTGTGTGTGTGTGTGTGTGTGTGTGTGTGTGTGTGTGTGTGTGTGTGTGTGTGTGTGTGTGTGTGTGTGTGTGTGTGTGTGTGTGTGTGTGTGTGTGTGTGTGTGTGTGTGTGTGTGTGTGTGTGTGTGTGTGTGTGTGTGTGTGTGTGTGTGTGTGTGTGTGTGTGTGTGTGTGTGTGTGTGTGTGTGTGTGTGTGTGTGTGTGTGTGTGTGTGTGTGTGTGTGTGTGTGTGTGTGTGTGTGTGTGTGTGTGTGTGTGTGTGTGTGTGTGTGTGTGTGTGTGTGTGTGTGTGTGTGTGTGTGTGTGTGTGTGTGTGTGTGTGTGTGTGTGTGTGTGTGTGAATCTTACATTGGCAAACCCATCGGCACGCGTGCGGTGCCACAGTTCACCACAGGGGTGGCAAAGCCACTAACACAGATAGAACCAAGAAAAACTGAACACCATCCACCAGTTGGAACTCCATGATCATGCATGTCCAAGCAGATACAATGATGCAGAAAACTGGCCCTGGAAAAGTGCACACACAATTTTTATTTTTTAATTTTTTTGGGTTTTTGATTTTTTGGGGTACATCCAGCAAACAAACAGCAACGCAACAGCATATATACCAGAATTTTGTATACAACTTAATGCCAAAAATACTCTCACCCAGATGTAACCTATTTCTTGAGAGGCCCCGGCTAAGGGCGGCGAGGAGACCGGGATTCGAACGTTCAAATACCTCCACCACCAGCGATGCCGAAAGCAGAGTTGCCAGATACTCATGTACAACTGCAGGCTAGAGGAAGTCACAGGTATAAAGCGTACAGTGGGGCCTGCCCTGTAATTGCTGTTCAACATAAGTTATATACCATTCAATTGTCTCAGTTAATGGTCATGGATTGTCTCAGTTAATGCACCGCTTGGAGAGGTGTACTGGCTGCGGACAGATGTACCAGTTTACCGCCATATTAATGAGTTATTAATATGGCCCCGAGCAAGGCATTAAACTGCTTGGCTTGCTGCTGACTGGGTCCACCGGTCAGCGCACAGCAAGTCGAAATGGGCTGGCCTGACATACATTGGCCAGCACGGGATCCAGGGTGGGCTGCTGGCTCTATGCTTTGACAACCTGATGATTAGCCTCTTCAGACAGCTGTGCAATACCGGTTGTGTCCCGTGGTGCGCAGCAGCAGCTTGCCTATGGAGGGGGGCCAGCTGTTGCTGGGCTGGTCTATAGCACTCCATGCTTGTGGCCAGCCATTATGGTTGATGCAACTTTCTCTTTGATGCTATTTGTGGACTGGCATTGGAGGACTGCTGTGTCCCATCATCCGCACCTGCCTGCAATCACTAGGAGCGTTGCCTTGACCTTTCAGGGATTGATTCGGCCACACGCATTCCATGTTGGTTGGGTCTGGTTGCATATATCCCTCTGTGGTTGAGTCCTTTGCATGGTTCTTGTACATCTCCAGCCCGTGGTAATCGTCATTGTTTGCCATGCCATTGCAACCGATGGAGGAGTGGGTGGTGTTCTTGATCATGGGCTCTGTGTCGATAGGAGCGTTGCCTTAACTTTGAGGGATTGATTCGGCCACATTCCATGGTGGTTGGGTCTGGTTGCATATATCCCTCTGTGGTTGAGTCCTTTGCATGGTTCTTGTACATCTCCAGCCCGTGGTAATCGTCATTGTTTGCCATGCCATTGCAACCGATGGAGGAGTGGGTGGTGTTCTTGATCATGGGCTCTGTCTTGCCTGGATACATGTTTCGGTATCAGTACTGCTTGGTTGGTGGTCTGGACGCCATTGTGTTTGGATCCATCCGATGGTGTGTTTGGTCGTTTCGACCTAGCAGCCCTTTGCGGTTGCCACACCTTAAATGTTTGTTGTTGTTGTATTCCCCGGGACTTACATGTGTACACCCGGTGGAGCGAGTTGGCAGCGCATGCCGCGGAATTTCAAAGTTCAATCCAGAGATGTTTGTTGAGCAAGTTGGGTGACCACACTCAGCTGTTCACTGCTACTCAAGCAGTCTGAACCGCCCAGCAAGGGACCTCGGCGGCGTACTTGCACTCAATGCTTTGCGTCCATGTATACATATCGGATCTATCAACAATAGTGTAATTCTGAGACACATACCACACATATGGTGCAGGCCCCGCCGGCCCTGCACTGACCCCCGGCCTGCAGCCAGGCCAGGGAGACAGAAAGCTACGCACAAGTGGTGTGGTGGCAGCCATGGTGTCAGTTTTGGACAGGAACTTGAGTATGCCGTTGGAGCCTAAGTTGGCTCCTTGTGGGTGGCGCTGCCCCCACCGGCGCCCCGCTTTGACGGGGCCATTTGGTAATTGGTAATTGGTAATTGGTGTTGGTGGTGGTGCCGTCTCCTTACCTCCAAAAAAAAGAAACAAAAAGGAAAGCTACGCACAGGCGCTGGGAGTCCTCCTTCCTGCATTGCAGGACCACCGCACACGACTCACCAACTGCTGCTACTCCTGCGCTTCTACTTGCATGGTCGTGTCTGAGCTACCCCGTTGCTGCTGCTGCTGTATGACATACAATCATGGCTGCCGTCGATAGTCCCAGTGCCGTTTCTCGCCTGATGCTGCTGCTCAGTGCTGTATGACAGCCTTGGGCGCCGGCACCTAGTCCTGGTGGTATCCCTCGACCGCTGATGCTGTTGTAAAACAGTCATGAATACGGTCACTGGCCCCAATGCCGCTTCTCGGCGTTGTTGCAATTGTCCCCCTGCATCTCATGCGGGTATCCTCACTTTTCTCTTGCTCCCCTGCCACCGCTGCTGCTGCTGTGCAAAACTAATGGGCGTCGGCACTGGTCCCAATGGCATCCCTTGGCTGCTGCTGTCTTACACCTGTGGTCTGCAGCACTAGTCCCAATGCTGCTTTTCTGCTGCTGCCGCTGTTGCTGTCCCTCCCTGCATCTCCTGCTGCTGTCTTCAGTTCACTCTCACTCCCCTGCCACTGCCACTGCTGCTGCTCTTGCAATGTACGAGAAAGATCAGATTGGAGGTGGCGGTGGGATTTGCGGCGGCGGTGGCGGCGGCCCCCCTGTGAATCCCGGAGGCGGCATGGGCGGCATGGGTGGTGGGGGGATGCCCTGGAAACACATAAGCCAACAGCAGCAACGGGACTGTCAGCTTTCAGGCAAACGAAACCAGGAAGGGATGAAAGGCAATACAAGCATGACCCTGCCTGGGGCACCACGTTGGTGCCAGCGGGCGTTCAGTGGTAATGTGTGGTAAAGGCACAGACATGTGCGTTCTTGACCCTTCCAAGGACATTGTAGCATGGGTTGAAGGCATCCAACATGCACAATGGCTGAAAGATCTACCCTCATCAGGAGCAAGCAGCGGGCCAATACAGACAGGGAACATATGTTTGCGGAGTGGTCTTCCTTCTCTGAGTGCCAAGCTTGCCATGTGTGTTGCTCTGAAGAGAGAGAGGAGGTATGAGAAAAGGAGGGTCTGTCATGCAGTGCTGAAACATATAAAAGCAGGGTGCAGGCGAATGAAGCAGGTGGCAACCACCAACCACCACTCCAAACCTAAACTGCTACAACGTATTACTAGTACTCAGGCGTACCTGTGGTGGTGCTGGTGGTGGTCGTGGTAGCCCTCCTACAGGGATAACTGGTGGGGGTGGTGGCAGATGTCCACCAGGCATGGGCCCAGGAGGTGGTCCCGGCAGGGGGCCAGCAGGGGCATGTGGGGGTGGGATGAGCGGTGGGGGTGGCAGCGGTGGGGGCACTGCTGCCTGCTGCTGCTGCTGCTCCTTGGCCTTGAACATGATCTGTAAGGAGTATGTGAGGCTGTCTGGGTCCCTGCAGGGGGGAGGGAATGAAGCAGACTGTAATTAGGTATCTGCCATGCTGCCTTCCATTCTTCAGACGGTGCTGCCGGTCCCTCTGGGCGGAAGTACTGTATTGCTACAGTAACACAAAAGCTATTACTCAGACACAGAACAGAGTTGAGCACAGACTCATCCCTGTCTTCCCCTCACTACCCACCCCCCTCCCCCTCCATCCCCTCTTTCCTCCCCTTCACCCCACATCCCCCCTCCCTCCTATTCCCCTCCCCTCCACCCCACATTCCCCTCCCAACCCCCCCACCTCCACATCACCCCCCTCCCCCTCACCACTCACCCCCCTCCCTCCCTCCCCTTTGCCCCCTCCACATCCTCAATACCGATCCCCCTCCCCTCCGCGGCCACATCCTGCCCCGCCCCCATCACCACCTCCCTCCCCCCCACCTTCCCTGTTCCAATCCCCCCCTCCTCTTCCTCGCCTGCTTCACCAGCCTGCCCTTGTTCGCCATCCCCCTCATCCAGTTCTCATTGTTCCCACTGCCTGCGTCTGGTCCCCTTGGCCCTCCTCTGCAGAGCGGCCTTCCCATGCGTCCCTCTTACCCCATTGCCTGTAACATTTTCCTCCTCCTATTCCTCCTGCCCCCCTCCCCTCCTGCTTCCCCTGCACGATCCTGTCCCCCCTTCCTGTCCTGTCCCCCCGCACCCCAACCTTCCTGTTCCCCTCCCCCCCCTGCCCCCTCCCCACCCTCTTGCCTCCCCCCCCAAACCCACCCTCCTGCCACCCTACTCCCCCCCCCTCCAATGTCCTACTTCCCCTCCTCCAGCCCTATTGCCCCCCTGTCCAACCTCCTGTTTCCCCTTCTCCCACCCTCTTGTCCCCCCCACCCCACCCACTTGCTTCCCCCTCCCCCCTCCTGCCCGCCCCCTCCTGTCCCCCCCCCCCCCACACACACACCCTCCTCCCCCCCCCCCCTCCACCCTCCCATCCCCGGCACACCCCCACCCCCTCCCCCCTCACCAGTGTGCAAAGAACTTGCCCTCCTCTTTTGTAACCTCCGCATTAGGTATTTTGAAGGAGATGACCTCGTAAGGGTCAGCAGCAAACAGCAGGTACTGGTAGGATTTATCCGTGAGCTCCACTTTCTGCTCATATGCACTCATGAAGCGGTGCCGTGGCCGCGTGCCCTCCTCAATCTCTGGGTACTCCACCTGAATCAAAGATTGAGGCCACAATCCCCAGATGAGAACCATCAGTCACATGTGTAAGAGTCCTGCCCCCATCGGGCCAATTGCACAATGGGCAAACAGAAGTCAGCAAACCTCACAAGTACTGCACCATTGACAAGAAGCTGGGCAGGGTGAGGAGTAAATGTCATATGGTGGCGGAGTAGGGGTCATCCTGCTGATCTCTGGCTGCAAACAGAAGACGAATCCTATACTGTTTCACCCAGCTGTTCTTGTACAGCTCGAGGTGCGGGGCCTATGGCCCTTTCTATCACAAAATGAAGACTTACAACATCACACAACATCACACACAGTGTTTGGGCTGTGGTGCAGCGCCCGGGGCATGGACCCAACCCCCGGTTTGTTAGCAGCTCAAAAGATAACATGATGTAATGATATGTCAACATGGAGGCCCGCCATGCAGCTATGGAGGCGAAACATGCACGAAGTATGCCCAACATGGAGGTGAGACATGCACGAAGAATGCCCAAAGAGTACCTGCAGGAACCGGGCACTGCACATCTCACAGACAGGAAGCATCATCCTCGTGTAAGAGCAGCAAGTGTGGCCTCGGTCTCAGGGATGGAGGAGAAACACGCTGAACAACATTTTCATGGTCTTAGGGGTCCATATAGAGTGAAATAGGCTGGAGGCTGCCAGATGGACCAGAACAGAAGGCGGCATCACTACAGTGCAAATATCAAAAAGACAAAGATACCAACTGTACTTTGGTTATTCTGCACCACTAAAACATTCTCCTCATATGCTTGCGATCCTTCTCCAAAGGTGGACACAAGAGCTGCAGCGCGATTGCAGCACTACAGTATCAAAACAAAAGGGCATCCATGATAGAGTTATTTAGCTGCATAATCTAGGCCAGGTGAACAGACTTGTCCCCTGAAAGCTATTGCGCTAATAAGCATGCCATGCAAGCCATCAACTCAAGTTTATCTTTGAGCAGGTTACAACCCTGCTTTGAGCTGCCTGGTTTCACCCCTACTCAGCATCGCAGATCGTTTAACTCTTATTCAATCTCCTGCTTCGCATTCCTTCGCCCTGCTTTTTTCCCCTGCCTGTTTTCAGCTCCATGCTGCCCCTCGCCTGCTTTCTCACCCTGCTTCTGCCTCCCGCCCCCCTCCCCGCTGCTTTCAACCCTCTGCTTTCCGCCCCTCCTGCTTCCGGCCCCCTGACTTCACCCAGCCTGCTCTCAACTTCTCTCGCCCCACTGCTTTCACCCCCTCTTGCTTCCACCCCCTGCTTTCACACCTCCCACTGCATTCAACCAGTTTCACACACCCCTGCTTTTAACCCCGTGCTCCCCACTCATCCTTTCTTCACCTTCGTGTCCCCCCCCTTGCTTTTCCCCTGCTGCCTTTCACCATCAGCAAAACCCCCTCCCAGCGCTCTCCCCCTGCTTCTCACCCTCCCATCCCTTGCTTTCTTGACCCTTTCATCCCCCAGCTTTCCACCCCTCGCCCCCCTCCCTGCTTTTAACACCCTACAGATGGCCCCCAGGCACACACCTGGAAGAGCAGGGACCTCTGCCGTGTCTCCGGATCGTACTGCTTGGTCACTCTGTAGCCTGGCCGCCCAATCTTGACTGCAATAGCAGAAACCCTACTTTGTCAGGATGACTGCGAATTTGATGCATCAGCGCCCTTACGCAGGTGAAAGTCACCGACAACAACCTATAGCTTGCCAAGGAATTCTGATAACCTTAAACTCATATCATGCCGACATTCATGCTGCCGCCAAGTATACTGCACATATGCACACATCCACCAGAGATACATGTTGCTAGTTAGAGTAGGAACCATAATCTCTCTAACAAGCCTGAGATGTGCTGCAAATCACCATCCTTGGTAGATGGGTGGTTTACAAATATGATTTCAAAGGCGGCCCTGCGACCACGGTATTTGAAGCACACTTTGGCTTAGGCACATTCTCGTGACACTGAAGCTACGTACCACTCATTTGGCCACCAAAAGGGTCAACTGCAGAGAATGCTGCACTGACCAAACCTGAGCCCTACCTGTCTTTTTGACTGCTACTCGTTTCTGAGGTGCTGGTGCTGCTGCTTTCTCTGCTGCTTCCCGTGCTGCACGCTTGGCCAGGTTCTGCTGATGCCGTTTGCCCTGTAACAGCAGCAGAGGGGAAAACTTTCGTGATATAGGCCACCAGCCCCGGACATCAAGCTCTACAAAAACAGCGATGTGGAACAATATACCAATGGGCCCTAATATGCAATAAGAACGATGACAACATTTGTGTAGACATGAGGTCCAGACGGCAGGCTTCCTAAACCCACCCAAAACTTCCGCTGCCCCCAGGGGGTAAAAGCGTCCCTCCTACTTGGGAAAAAGCCCATCCCAATAGTCCGGACACCGGCATGGTGCCATATAAACAGCTGCCTCCTACTTTGTACACAACATCAGATTGTGTACCACAGACTGCTTCCCTCTTTCCCTTTTCAACAGCTGAGACATAGGCAGGAGGCATGACTCATTGCATGCAAAGTCAGGATGGCATGCAAACACAGGCCCAAGGATCCCAGACATGGTACAGTCCCCCCTGCCCCTGCATGGCCGCTGGATTTTCCCGTTTCATTTTGCAATGTGCCAGTGCACAGAAACCAGATGCCCATGCTAACAAACTGGTTGGAGACATGTGGATGGTGCTGCACGGTCCAAGAGCTGTGCAGTGGTCTATCTTGTAAAAACCATATGCCCATGGTTTTTGTAAGCGATCTAGAATACACGTGGAGGGCTGCCATTCTCTTCTGGACATAACACCTTTACTGCTGCTAACCCTTGGAATGCCCGTTGCTGTTGCTGCATCCCATGTGCCAGAGCTTCATATTGGCAAGCTGGGGACCACAGTAATAGCACCTACGTGGTCTGGCAGGAGTTCCATGGAGTTGCAGCCATGGGTGGGGTGCAGCTGCAGGGGCTTACCTGAGTATGTGCCAAGTAGTTGCCCTCGTTGTTGTGCAAGGTCAGACATAGACGGCATTCAATCTGCAGCAGCTCAGAACGTTAGCCCTTGCTGCCATGCTATGCCTGGGGTGCTGAGTTATGGACTGTAGCTGCACCTGGCCGAGGTGGTTGCGCATATAGTAGGGGTCCTTCGCCAGGTCTATCGTTTCCAGTGCCAGCCGACGTAGCCGCTCTCGTCGGTCAATGTTCTGCAGGATTGCCGTATGGTTGGTAGAGAATCTCGATTGATAGAACAGAGGAGGCCTGGGGCCAAGCCAGGACTTGCCTCCTGCTGCGCGCTGGCTACCCCACCGGAGCCCGGCTTGGCGCCAGCATCTCTGGCATCCATGAAACTCATGGTGGCTGCCTATCAATGACTAGGTTGGCCAACAGCCAGAAACAGGGTGGACGGAAAAAGATCACATGTTCGAGTGTTCATGTAAGCACATTATCTTCACCAACGACTCATCCCAGTTGTGCTTAAGGCAACAGGCCCTTCGGTATCTCATCCCTGCTGATAAATTCAGCTTTCTTGAACTTGTGCATGTAGTGCCCGAGCTCCGATGCCTGTAACTGGCGTCTCTGTCGCTGTGACATCGTAGCGCCTTTGGGTCGCGTCATACCACCGCGCCCATGCCATAGAGCCAGACCGTGCACTGCTGCTTGCATATGCCTTTTGATTGTGGGCGTGCAACGGTCTCCTTGTCCATGCCCACCTGCACCTCGCCTGCTTGAATCCCTTGCTGGAAAGCAAACGCCCCAGAGGTGTTTGAGACTGCTTTGTCTCACAGTAGCCTGCTGGGCAGCTAGGATACGACTTTGACAAGATGTCGATCATGCAAAAAATAAAGGAGATTGAGGATGAGGTACCATTCGCGGCTTGAAAACGTCGTTTGCCGACAACACCAGCCACGCATATGCTTAATGCATCACCTTCATGCAGATGGCTAGGACGCAGAAGAACAAAGCCACCAGTGGTCACTTGGGCATGCTTAAGGTCAGTCGGGAGACAGCAGCAGAGCAGAAGCAAGTGAAAAGCAGCAGAGCAGCTGTGAGAGCAGATGCAGAGCAGCGTGCAGTTAGAAAATACATACCTAAAGTGCTGCCCTGAAGGATTATCAGATGAACTGCGTTGTGCTATTGTCCCCTGGTGGAACCATCCTGCAGCTGCTCCTAGAGGGATTGGGTAGAGGAGCAGCAAGCAAAGGCAATGAACGATGTGCGACAGCATGTGCTCTCATCCAAAGTGCAGTGTGCCATTTAAGATGTACCAGAAGAGCAGTTATCATGTGTTGACAGCTGCAAGGAAGGACGTCAGCTCTGCAGATCCAGCAACCTCTCTCCCTGCATTATGGCTGGAGGTAGTCCATGCAGAGCCTACTATCTTGTCTCTCTGCGCCCTTCCTAATGCATGCTTTGGGGGACGGAATAATGTTTCACTCACAGCATCGTCTCCTAATGCACAGGCCAAGCTTGCCAAGCTCAGGAGGGAGATTCTGGAACCCAAGGGTGGCGGTGGTGGCGGCGCTGGTGAAGGTATGGCTGGGTGGTGACGGTAGTTAAAGTAGTGATTAAAGTGTATAGGGCATATCACAGCGCATAGGATGCTTGATCGTCCCAGGGTCAAGTGCCTTCTACCCTGCAACATTTGGCAACAGCTAGAACTTGGTTGCTCAGTTTGTTCCTAACTGTAACATGCTCAAGGCAGCACCTAGCAGTTGGCTGCTCAGCTTGGTGCTGACTGCAGCATGCTCCAGGGGGCAGCCTGATCATGCCAAAAGCTGCAGCATTGAAGCAGTGCAATGCAGCATGGTATTATGAAGCATCTCCTGCATTGCTTGCATGCCAGGGACGCCTTGAGAAGTACCTCTGGCACAACAAAGGTGAAGATAGCTGCTGAAATGAGAATGCTGTATTCACTGCAGGTTTTGACGTGAACAAGGTGGGAGATGCACGCGTTGGCTTTGTAGGTGAGTGAGAACCCCAGCAGTGATGTGAAGCAGTAGCAGGGAGGAGCATATGCATGGCTTCGCATCCTTTTGTTCATGCTTTGACACTGTTGGTGGGTGTGAATACTGGTATGAGGTGCTTGTTACAGGGTATCAGTTATGGGTATCGGTTGGGCCTTCGGTTCCACAAATAAATGTAATGTGCAGAGTGCGCGGAACTTGAATGCAAGGGGCCACACTGGCCCACTGTGCATTTGGGCAGAATGCCAACAGTCACATGTGGTGCATGTAGCCCACAGCAGAACTCAGGACGCTGTGTACATCTTGCACATGAAGTTGTGCATTGAGATCCATCATGCCAGAAGCCCACCGTAATAGCTCCACGTGGCTAGGGCTGTCCGCATTTTATAAGTACATAATGATTCTCATGTTGCAGCTCTTGGGAGTGCCGCGTCGTTGTTGTGATGAAATCATTTTGTTTTGCTCATGATACTCGGATTGACATAAGCACCTGTGCTGAAAAATCTGAGCTCTGACATAGAGATATCTATTTTCCATGTGCAGGGTTCCCTTCTGTTGGGAAGTCTACGTTGTTGACCAAGCTCACAGGCACCTTTTCTGAGGTGAGCAAGCCTGCTTGACAAGACATTTACCCTTGGGGGGCCTGCATGATTACCGAGTTTTGTGCTCTGGAAACATTTGACAATAGACAAAGCTCCTGATCATGCTTGACGGTCTGACCCTTTGCTCTGCTGGCAGCGTTTTGTACCTGTGTTGTGCATAGGTTTTTTTTGTATCGCCATGAATGCTTCTGCAGCTTGCATGCATGTTGTCAGTTTGCCAGGGGTCTGTATGTCTGCCAAGTTTTTTTTTGAATTGTGCTATGCAAATGCATGGTCCAGGTGTTCACACCCACCAGCTAATCATGCCGTGGCTGTGATGATTGTATGTTCGACCTTGCTGTTTGCAACCGCAGCTCGAGATGCTGGGTTCATGGCACTTCCGTTATGATGGATCACAAAATGGAACAATATGAGCATCTAACAAAATGTAAGGAAATGACGAATTTTATTGGTTGTTTCCACTGCAGGCTGCCTCGTATGAGTTCACCACTTTGACCTGCGTACCAGGAATTGTGCGGTACAGAGGAGCCAAGATTCAAATGCTTGATCTGCCAGGTGGGGATGCTAACCTCATCTTCCTTCTGTGACTGTGCTGCCTGTGATGGATCTGGCCAGTTGGGGTACTGCAGCCCCCACTTAGGCCACTAGGTGGTGAGACAGCCTTTGTTGAAGCTTGTCATGGCTACTTGTTTTTGATTTGTTTCCTGGTGTCATACAGGAGAAGCCTATGGCATTAAGCTGCAGGCTCGTGCTCATATGATCTATCTGTTTCTGTCTGTTGCAATGCTCAAATGCAGCTTGCCCCTAGGGCAGGACCGTGACGGCAGCATTAACCATATGCCACGGAAGTTTGAAGCAACTATGCATCCAAGTAAGGGCTTAATGTCCTAATGTACAGGCACAATTAGTACCAGCTTGTTTGTGGCGTGTGTTTATTTGGTGTGCAACATAGCTGGGCTTCCATTTCTGACTGGGATTGAACAACATGTGCTCATCATGGTTGCAGG
Organism: Pseudopediastrum boryanum; assembly: GCA_963556185.1. NCBI lineage: Eukaryota > Viridiplantae > Chlorophyta > Chlorophyceae > Sphaeropleales > Hydrodictyaceae > Pseudopediastrum > Pseudopediastrum boryanum. Next base: position 7,450,297 of record OY744498.1, read on the forward strand.
AATCATTGAGGGTGCCAAGGATGGCAAGGGTCGTGGTCGCCAGGTCATTTCCACAGCCCGCACATGTAACCTCATCCTCATCATCTTGGACTGCCTAAAACCCCTCACACATAAGAAGGTAAGGCCTGTCTAAAAACCCTCACACATAAGAAGGTAAGGCCAGGACATTACATGCTCTGGCTTCCACTTTGCTGCCTTTACTTCAGCAATGGCGCTGCTGTTGTGATGTCCGCACACTGGGAGTTGTATGCTAGCGTTGTGCATGCTTGTGAGACTTTGCATTCCAAAGGGCCGGGTCGGGCCCTGCTGATGCTGGGTCAGGTCCAGTGGGTGAAGAGGCGATATAAGCTTCATCCATTACGAGCGACGTTTTGCACAGGAAAGCTTCATCCATTACGAGCAAAGCTTTGCACAAGACTTGGCTGCCAATTTAAATTGTCCCGTGGCGTTTGATGATTGCTTCTTATTGTCGCTGTACGTTGCCGTGAGCATTGTTCGGGACTGCTTCTTCAGTGTATGACCTTCTAGTGACTGCATGGCTAAGTGGCCCGAGCTTCAGAATCCGTGACAAGAAGACAGGCTAAATGGGTCGTTGCTTGTATCTATGCCTGCCGGTGTGTGTTGAAATGGTTCTTGCTTTTTGGGCATGAGCCACATCTTTTTTGCATCCAACTTGAAGGTGATGAGATTATGACTGGTCTGGCTCCTATGCTATACACGCTACAACTGTGTGCACAAGTTGCCATTTATTACCGAGTGCAGTGGAACAAGGTGCGTGGAACAAGGTGCGTGGATCTTGCCACCGCACGAGCTGCACAAAACATGTCCTCTGGCGGGAGCATGATGTTAAGATGCACATCTTGTCGAGATGATGAGCGAGCTCCTCCTTTTGGCATACATCGTCAGTTGATTGCTGGTCCTTCTCTTCCGTTCCCCTTCTGTGCCTTTTGGCATACATCGTCAGTTGACTGCTGGTCCTTCTCTTCCGTTCCTCTTCTGTGCCTTTTGGCATACATTGTCAGTTGACTGCTGGTCCTTCTCTTCCGTTCCTCTTCTGTGCCTTTTGGCATACATCGTCAGTTGATTGCTGGTCCTTCTCTTCCGTTCCCCTTCTGTGCCTTTTGGCATACATTGTCAGTTGACTGCTGGTCCTTCTCTTCCGTTCCTCTTCTGTGCCGTTTGGCATACATCGTCGGTTGATTGCTGGTCCTTCTCTTCCGTTCCTCTTCTGTGCCTTTTGGCATACATCGTCAGTTAACTGCTGGTCCTTCTCTTCCGTCCCCTTCTGTGCCTTTTGGCATACATCGTCAGTTGACTGCTGGTCCTTCTCTTCCGTTCCTCTTCTGTGCCTTTTGGCATACATTGTCAGTTGACTGCTGGTCCTTCTCTTCCGTTCCTCTTCTGTGCCTTTTGGCATACATCGTCAGTTGATTGCTGGTCCTTCTCTTCCGTTCCCCTTCTGTGCCTTTTGGCATACATTGTCAGTTGACTGCTGGTCCTTCTCTTCCGTTCCTCTTCTGTGCCGTTTGGCATACATCGTCGGTTGATTGCTGGTCCTTCTCTTCCGTTCCTCTTCTGTGCCTTTTGGCATACATCGTCAGTTAACTGCTGGTCCTTCTCTTCCGTCCCCTTCTGTGCCTTTTGGCATACATCGTCAGTTGACTGCTGGTCCTTCTCTTCCGTTCCTCTTTTGTGCTGCAGCTCATTGAGCATGAGTTGGAAGGCTTTGGCATCCGGCTAAACAAGAAGCCGCCAAACATCGCATTTAAGAAGAAGGACAAGGGCGGCATTAACTTCACCACCGCCGCTGCAAACCCCAGGTTGGACCTGGAGGCTGTCAAGGCGGTGTGTGCAGAGTACCGGGTCCACAATGCAGATATCCACATGGCGGATGATTATGAGATTGATGACTTGGTAGATGTGATTGAGGGCAGCCGGGTGTACGTCCCAGCGATCTATGTGGTCAATAAGATTGATCAGATCACCATTGAGGAGCTGGAGGTCATGGACAAGTTGCCGCACTACTGCCCGGTGAGTGATCATAACGGTTGGCAGGGTGTTATGGATGTGATGATGTAGAAGATATGATCATGTATGCTCACATGCTTTTGGTTCTGTGTAGTCAAACTCTGAAGTTTATTAGTAGTACAAGCTGGACAACATGCCACGCTACTGCCGGGTGGGTCTGTGAACTGTTGAGAGCTGAGCATACCTTGCCCAGGATTGCTTGCAACACTATCGCCTGGCGAGTAATCAAAAGGGTCGACACGTTGTGATGGTGTAGAAGATAGTATAATGTGCGTTCCCCTGCGTTGGCTACCTGCACCCAAACGCCTAGGAGAATGCCCGTTGGACAACTGTTTAGATGGGATGTACTGTTTGGACGTGAGCAGAAGTGCCCAGAGGATTGTATGCCACACTCCTTGGTATTGGGTAGGAGGAGTTAGCAGTGCTTCCTTTTCGACCTGCCCCATGCATGCATGCAGGACAGAAACCTAGGGAAAAGACATCTGGTTGACACCCGGTTTCGACCAAGCATGCTGTTGCCTGTCTATGACGTGGTCTAAAAACCCTTATGTTCACCGTTCATGGCTGACCATGTCTAGTTTCTGCACCTTCCCAGGTATGTGCCTACCATGAATGGAACCTAGATGGCCTGGTGGAGATGATCTGGGAGTACCTTGACCTGGTGCGAGTGTACACTAAGCCAAAGGGCAAGCTACCAGACTTCAACGAGCCTGTGGTGTTGCACCGGGCGAACTGCACCATTGAGGGCTTCTGTAATAAGCTCCATAAGACGATGATCAAGCAGCTGAAGTATGCGCATGTGTGGGGCGCGAGCGTGAAGCATCGGCCGCAGAAGGTGGGGAAGGAGCATGAGTTGACGGACGAGGATATTGTGCAGATTGTGAAGAAGATCTAATGGTTTTGAAGCAGATGTGATGGGCTGCCTAGGTGGCTGAAGTTTGGCTGGTCACATGTGAAGGCTGGGTAATGAGTGCTGCAGTATCTGGGGGCAGCTGCCAAGCAAATGGTGGCTCGGTTACGGAGGGTCTGATGCGTGGATGGTTGTCAGGCGATGGGAATGGGTTCAACTGACATTAGGGAAGTGGCCATTGGGCGGGCACGGTTCTGACCTTCCTATAGCATGCATGCTTTGTCCGTCCTTGCTGTTTTTGTGACAGCTTGAGGTACGGGGTCTATGGCGCTTTTGGTATGGTGTCTCATTAAGTGTGGTAGGAGGGCCGCTAGTGCCAGTGAGTGAGAACCATGTGGACCATGTTGAGGAGGCTGGGAGCAGCCACTGGTGCGTGGTGGTGGTGGCTTGGTTGCTGATCGTGGCGGGATTGGGATTTTGGCTGAGGGGATATGCCAAAGCCAGGGGAATTGCAGGTTGGATCAAGGGTGCTGCAGGAGGTGCTTGGGCTCCTGGCTGGTAGCTCTGCTGCGGCGCTGCATGCTTTGCCACTTTGTGGGTCGAGGGAGGGGGAGTTGGGGAGGTCTGGGGTGTGTGTTGTGGGGTCTCGGTGTCCAGTCTTGGTATGCAGTTGAATGGCCGGGAAGCAGTGGATGTTGGGGGGAGTGATTACTGGGTTGTGCAGAGGTTGTGCTAACCGGGTGTTAGAGTTGGAAGGTCCAGGAGGGAGCATGTACATGCGTAGGCATGATTGAGACCAAGAACTGAAACGTTGCAGAGGCCCTCTTGAAGAGGGATTTCAGTGTATAAGGAGGATTGATGGGAGTTCCGTTATGACGAGAGAGGACAAGGTGGTTGAGAACAGGGCGGGATATATACCGGAAGTGGACTCACGCACCTGTTCTGGTCAGCAGAGGGAGGTTACGTATGAGATGTAGGTCACTGCTGCTGGAGGAGGGTGGTTCATGTGCCGCTTCTGGTCTGTCTCTTTGCTCTGGCATTTTGTTGTCTACCCACCAAGCTGTAAAGCCATGGACATATGGCTTATTTTGGACACAGTTTTTGCTTGTTTCCAATTACCAATTACCAATTACCAATTTTGCTTGTTTCATGGTGGACTAAGAACAGAGTTTGGACTTCGGGTTGCGCAAGGCTTACAGGGCTTGATCGGCGGTCCATCAGACACTTGCTATGGGGCTTTTGCTTCTTCTGTCGCTCTTCCTGTTCCCCTATGGCTTTGTCTAAACTTTGTCATGGCTTGTCTGGTATTAAGGCCATTGAAACGTATCAGAAATGGCTTGTGTTACCAGAGCACTGGGAATGGATTCTACAGGTGTCCAGCACCTGCAGGTGCTTTCAATGACTTGTGGTGGAGCCTTTAAAGTCCAAACCCTAAAGCCTTATCTTATCCCTTAAGCCAGCCCAGTTTTCCTTCTCCATGGAGTGCATGGGCATTGCGGGGTCACTGGGTGTCACCGGGCACTCCGTCATGCGATGGCCAGCATTATCACTGACAGTCACGGGCCATGAACGCAGAACCGAAGTGAACTACATCTGCTCTCCACTGCTGATAATGTCCTGATGATCATCGGAGAAGGACCTGAGCGATCATAGGTCGGTCCTTCCACTTTGCACCCTTTCCTTGCACGTGAGAGCCATATCTGAGCATCCAGCGACACAAATCCTTTTCCAACCTCCTCGGTGACTGCACCTTGTATCAAAGCGAGCACGTGCACATTAGGCACATGAACCGCCGTAGCTGGACCCACATCTGGTTGGCCGTTTGTTTGGTTAACCATGTCGTGTTCTCTGAGAAGTTAGATGATGGAGGGCCGGAGAAGCTGATCGGTGAGCTGGATCTCTTTACGACATGTGCAGGCGTCAGCTATGTGTCAACCGAAACCCCTTGCTCACACCACTGAACCACACTAGGTTGGCTTGGGGAAACCTATGGAGGGCCTCCAGATCGGGGCCAGCACATCGTATCCTGGGACCCTCGTATCATGCACTTCAAGAAGTTTCTATCCATTGGTAGGGGTCCTTCTTAGACTAGCTGAGGCTGATGATTGCATTCCTGTCCTTGTCAGGACTAACACTACCCCGACATATAGCATGGCCTCACAGACACCATCATCACAGTTGCTGCATCACCAGAAGCAGGGTCAAAAAGACATCACCAGAAACACCTTTAAGGCAACAGCCAGCAGAAGCAGCAGATGCGGACGCTAGTGCAGTCATAGCAGTGAGGAAATCAGCAAGGGTTTAGCTCAGAAGCAGCTGCACAATCTGTGATGCGTTCGAATCTATTTGATAGAAGTCAAGTGACTTTACATGCAGGTATTGAACTTTGAATTTCATGGGTTCAGCAGGCAAAAGCACAAAGAAATGTTTGTGGTATTAGGCTGCATGTCCTCGTCTCAGCCGTGAAACAGGACAGTAAACCTTACTGTAGAGTCATCTGCAACGCTCCCCCAATACCTCCAACTCTCCTGCAGGGTGCCCTTCAAAGGCTATCATACTCTTTGGCAAGGCTCTAAGCGGCAGCCAGGTCTTTGCATACATGCTGCTGTCCTAACTGGGACATGACTGCACACTGTTTGTTCCTATTGTGCTGGCTGTGCACAGCAGGTAGGTCTGTCCAATAATGTTGAATAGAAACAAGGCACGGAAGTTCAGATCCCCTCACATGCCCAAGCAGAGCAGTTTGAATAGGCTAAGAACTATCCGACCATGAACAAGACACCTTACTGGTGTTTCCGTGCATGTCCAGTTTCAGAAGCATGCAACTGCATGAAGGGAAGTCTAAACACTAACAAGGTCATTCCCCCTTGTATATATTGAGTAATAAGTAATGCGCAAGGGTCCGTCCAAACTCCTCTATGTTCCTTTACAAAGGAATACAACTGAATGAACTGAAACTTGAATATGAACAAGACTACTAACTTGGATGCCCCTTGTATGTTCCATTACAGAGGAGTGTGACCAGCTTAAGGAGCTTGCATCCAGCAGACTCAGGCGCTCAGGTGTTTCCAACAGCATCACAGGGGCAGATGAATACAGTGACATCAGGACCAGCAGTGGCATGTTCTTCAACAGAGGGGAGACTGCTTTGATCAGACGGGTAGAAGCCCGCGTGGCTGCATGGACGTTGCTGCCCCCTGGTCATGCAGAAGGCATGCAGATTCTTAAGTATGAGGTAGGGGTGCGGCTAGCAGATGTCAGGTCATTTCCCTGGTCCAGCAGCTGGATGTCCGTGATCAGCATTAGGTCTGGGCTCTGATCAGCATTAGGTCTGGGCTCTGATCAGCATTAGGTCTGGGCTCTGATCAGCATTAGGTCTGGGCTCTGATCAGCATTAGGTCTGGGCTCTGATCAGCATTAGGTCTGGGCTCTGATCAGCATTAGGTCTGGGCTCTGATCAGCATTAGGTCTGGGCTCTGAAAGGTGTATGAATGTCTTGAGTACCTTCAGCACTGTCTGCCCCGCCAAGATGGCATCCTCGATAGTCTATGGATGGCAGTAGCTGGATAGGGAAGCAGAAGCAGGTGCATGCATTCTGATATCTGGGCTCTAGTGATTTTCTGACACCAGCCATCTACCTCCATGGCCTCTTCTCCCTTGTGGGTGCTGAGGACCCATGGCATCTAGCCACAACTTCGGCACAGGAACATCTGCAAATATGCAGATGCAATTATGCATGCCGAACATTGAGCAGCAGGCTTGGCCCCGGAGATACTTACAGGCCAACTTGTCCCTTTGGGTTGTTTTCATGTGCTGGCTGTTGTTCGGATAGACCACATTCAGCTGGTCAGCCCCTAGGCTGACCACTAACTAGGCTGCCACATGCCCCGGAGCATTTGACATGTGGCAGCCTATTAAGTGTATTCAAGCATGCGTTACACTGAGCACGGATGATGTGGTTTGACCACACTTTCTGGCTGCAGTTGACCCAGAAGTACGATCCCCATCATGACTACTTCTCCCATGATGGTAAAGATGACAACGGTGGTAATCGCATGGCTACCGTGTTGATGTATCTTGAAGCCGCGGACGAAGGTGGGGAGACAGTGTTCCCTAAAGTCGCTGTGCCTGCCAACCAGACGAAAGAAGCTGGTTATTCGGATTGTGCCATGCAGGTAGGCAAGATGGGCTTATATTGGTTTGCTATGCTGTTGGGTAGAGCTTAGGTCCGGGGGGACTGGGGTGGGGTGGGCTCAGGTGGGGAGGGTGCATCTGGCGGGGGCAGGTGGAGAGTTTGATCGCCTAGGACATGGCCAGTATCCAGATGTATCTTGAAGGAGCAGATGATGGTCAAGAGGCAGTGCTCATGTCCCTGTGTAACTACCAACCAGACAAAAGGAGCTGGATACTCAGAAGCTGCCATGCAGGTAGGAGAACGGTCTGGTTCCAGGGGTTGCTCTGGCTCTCAGTGCCATGGGGTGTGCTTAGGGGAGTGGCTGGTTGGAGTGAATTGGGGCCAGGTGGGGAGGGTGCAAGTGGGCAGTAGCAGGGGGAGATTTTGATCTGCAGGAACATGCGGGGTGCCCATATGTTTCTTGAAGCAGCGGATGATGGTGGGGAGGCAATACTGCCTCGTATCCCACGGACAAAAGAAGCTGGGTACTCAGACTATGCCCTGCAGGTAGGAGATCCTGGTTCCAAGGGTTGCTTTGGCTCTTAGTGGTGTGGGGTGGAGCTTAGGGGGTTAGCTGGTTGGGGTGAATGGGGAGACAGCTCAAATTGGCATACTTGCAGAAAGGAGCTTAGTCTGGTTGGAAGAAGTTGGAGGTGCGTGGCCTATGGCACTTTTGTTATGACATATGATGAGATGTGACAATGGCGATGTGTTTGAGAAGTCCCGGGTGAATGCAGGGTGAGAGCACTGCTGAATCTGTATCATTGCATGCTGTGAGGTGAAGGCGAGGGCGGGAGGCGTGAGGGCATTAGCCAGAAGGATTGAATACTGAGCAGAGCACTCTAAGACTGCGCATAGAATGCGAGAAGCACGTGTTATAATCTCCCTTGACTTTTGGCCTACTGCTTGACCCATGCTAGATATGGCACCACTGCTTACATTGTGCACTATGTCGACCCACACCTCACTGCAGGGCCTAGCTGTCAGGCCCCAAAAGGGTGATGCTGTGTTGTTCTGGAGCATTCGTCCAGATGGTACCTTTGACCCCAAATCCTTCCATGGAAGCTGTCCTGTCATCAAGGGGGAAAAGTGGTCTGCTACGAAATGGTGAGTGATGAGCAGGGCAGAACTACGCTTGATAAAGTACAGGTGGAAGCAATGTATAATATCTAATCCATGGAATTGGGACGCTAGTACTGCTGCAGTAGCAGGTTTCTACAGGAGTGCCTGCCGGCATAGCTTGCCGCACAATGACTGACAATAATGGCATCCATTGCAGAGGTCCAGGGTGGTCTATGTTGCTCTTCCTGTATCTCATTGTTGCAGTCCTGGTAGATATCACATGTCAAGGACAGCACACCTCTGTCTGGTCCTGCTTTTTCTGAAGCAAAATCTGGTATGGTAGAAAATGAATTAATCGAGAACAAAACAGCAGTGATATTGGTAGTTTGCCCCAGGCACAGTACTTGGCGCTATTGATTGCAGGAAGGCCTGATTTAGCGGTGTGGAGCACAGCACTCCTTCCACGTCCTCCAGAAGTACTGTGTTTATTACATGTTATATGGTTTGAGCTAGAGGTTGCATTTTGCATCAAGGCGTGACCTCTTTGGTCATTAAAGGAGCGGATATTCCCTTACTCGCAGCAGTTGCTAGTTTTGCCATTAGAGGGCAGGCTTCGATCCACCAGATTGAAACACAGCAGTCTCTGGAGAGCCAAGCTTTGTCATCTTAAAACAGCATTACCCCTCGTCATGTTTTGACGGCATAAGCCACTCAAATATCACCATTTGCTTCTGATGGTCTCCCTACACAGGATACACGTAGGCCACTATGCAGAAGGTCATGGGGAGGTTGCAAAGAAGATCATTCGGACCGTTTATGCCCCACCACCACCCCCAGTAACCCCAGGTTGCGAGGATAAGGAACGGCTTTGCAAGGCATGGTCAGAAGAGGGAGAATGCGACAGTAACCCAGGCTTTATGGTGGGCACGAGGGAGCACCCCGGGGCATGTGTGGCCAGCTGTGGCAAATGTCAAGATATTGTGCCAGAGAAGAAAACCCACAAGCTAATGCGGTAGGGTAGTGAGTGACCTGGGAACTGTGCAAGGGGCAGATCCTAGTGTCTTCCTTTTAGACCTCTATCAATGAGTATTGGTTGGCAGCTTGTAGCACAGCTACAGTTGTGGCAGCAGGGTTTAGGGAGCACAGCTATATCGGTGTTACAGGACCCTGGGCTCATGGGTGAGCTCAAGGGGCACCATGTGCTGCCAGCTGTGACAGATGTGAAGACATTGTATCAGAGGAGATGGCATGTGAATGGGCTATTAGGGTATGGTGGTGGCCTGGGAAACCAGTCTTGGGCGCAACTGCCCTGCTATTGTGAGTGAGCGCCACTTTACAGTGAGTCACAGGTGCTGGCGAGTGGGGCATTTCTGCACTTTGCTGTGGCATTTTATGCAAGGTACTACTTAGGAGAGCAAGGGGTAGCAGAGGGTAGCAGGGTTCAGCAGCTATGGCTATATCAGTTCATTGGGGATCCAGCAGGGTTCATGTGCCGCACAGGGAAGGGAACAGGCGCATGTGCTTCAAGCTTGCTGTGTACCAGAGGAGTCGTCTGCAAGCTAGTGCAGTGCAGTGGGGTCTTTGAAACCATAGTCCTCCAGTAGGTATACCATCCAGACTAATACGGGACTGTCTATATGAGTTCTTGGGCCAAACTGGCAGGCGGCTCCAGGACTCGATGGAACCTGGCCAAGATAACTGCCAGTTCATATGTAGGCGAGCATGTGCTGCATGCGTCTTGGCCAATATTGGCTGGAGCAGTTTTGGTACGCACTGGGAGTGAAGGCATGCACCCAAATTTGCTAGCAAAGGGCGAATTGGTCTTTCCCTTTGCAGCTAATAGTGTATGTGTTGGGGGTGATGGGATGTTTGGGCCTGCTTCGGCTGTCGGAGGATCACCTTAATGTCTATTCTTGACACACTTTGCAGATCCAGCAGTGGCCCTAGGAGGTGTGTGTGCGTGCAGTGACCGTCATTAGCATAGGTACGTTGCCATTGTCAAGCTATTGATAATTCACCTGCTGTTGGTGGGCGGTGCCTATGGTGAAAGATGAAGAGGAAGTCAGCATGAGTGGGCTGCTAGCTTAAGCTGCTGTGTTTGCAAGCAGCTACCGCCGAGCAGCTTTCGGAGATGATTTGATTTGATTTCAAATTGTCCTTGAGTGAACCATTCTGTTGTGGTATCAAAATGCTGCGATGAGGTTGGCTGCTCTGAATCTATGCACAGTGCTGGCATTGTTGCCGTTGGCATCGATGGCCTGCAGGGAGAAGCTGCTGCAGTGCTATTGCTGAGAGGCCGTGCAAATGGCACTAGTAAACCAACATGTTGGCTACATGCACATAAGAGGCTACATGAGCAAAAAAGTTTTAAACTTTACCATACCTTGAAGTCAGAGTGCTCGGCGGAAAGTGTTGGAGTACGACCGTTGTAATCTTGGCCGTTCAACGCTCCTAACGCGCAAGAGTGTAGCGTGGATAATCCCACTACACAATGCCCAGAAGATAATGCATCCTTTCAGTTGCCATACGTGTATTTGGTGAGTTGGGCCCACATGGGCTTGATCACGGGCGATTCGCGGATTGGAGCAGAATGAGGTCGGCACTTAACTATCCATGTGACACGGAGTTCCTGTATGATACGAATCACAGCACAACGCTCGAACATTGCAGAGTTTGTATGCGTATGGTGTCCGCTGGCACGGCATCTTTTTGTGACTGTCACGCCACGTGCTAGTCGACATCGGCACCGACACAACTGACTTCGTGCACTCGGGATACATGTACATCATTCATACATACAAAGCGGATCCTGACTTCACCCAATCAGAACCATCCTGCATCCCAACGCTTTTCAAACTCACCTAGTCACTATACATTGCCATGTCACCATTTCATGCATACACTGAGCAACGCCGTACCTATGCACATATCGAAACAGACCTCGTTTTGTGCGTACTATCAAGCAATAGCATGCAATCAACATCTTCACAGCATGACAAGCAAGTTACTGCCGCAAAGACTCACTACATACCTCGAGCAGCTATAGAGCTCCATATCAATTTGATACCAGCTGCAAAACAGCAGCTGTATCGACATGACATAACATAACATAACAAACATGAAATGCATTCCTCCAACATGTCCCTTAAAGCAAACCTCAGTGCACACCCTTCTCAATGTAACAAGTACACCATTGTGTTTACAGCATTCTGTTTGCAAGCTGCTGCAATTTTGAAACCCCTACTCCCTAACACCTAGCCCTTACTCAGGACTTTCACAATAGTACCGCTCTTGCTAACAGTTCCCAGACTGTCCCAACAAGACAGACTATACACTAATGCCCAGTACCAGCAGTCTCAAGCTGATACCCAGAAGGAAGAGAGCAGCAGAGAAACACACCCCATTGACACTATCTCACTCCAACCTGCACAGCTCAGTTCCATAGATATCATGGATGGTGCCCCTTTTCCTAAATGCACCTGCATGAATCCAAACCACAATCCAGCTTATCTTGACAACTCTAACAATCTCCCACCACACTCCAAAGCCATGAAATTCATAACTGTACAAATAGGAAGGTAATGCCAAAGAACGGCTCAATCCTGGGTTGCATCAGATCCAAAGTGTCAGATGAAATGACGTCTGGGATTTGAAAGATGCCATAACAACAAACCCAAACACACATCCATCTCTCTGTAAACATATATGTGAACATCACGGAAACATACATATGTACATATTCAAGGCATGCACAGCAAAGCAATGCACCTTCAACACAACATGCTGCCGCATGCTGCCACAGCAACATGCAGCAGATGCCCTACTGCTCATCCATACAGAACCGACGCTTTCCTCATACTATGTACCGACTACATACATCTCATTGCTCTGCTTTGTCCGTCACTGGCTTAACCCTTCGCAGCATTGTAATGCTCATTGCTCTGCAGACAGTGCTCATTGCCCTGCAGTAATCTGAGCAATCGCACAGGCAATAATTTTAGCCCTTCAAATTCAAGCTTCCAAGCCTTACAGCCATACCACAGTAGTGCACACACATTCAGCAACGCCATCATCAAGAGGTACTAAAAGAGGGATGACAGTGTTCGTCCTTAGCAACGCTTAGCCTGTTTGACACATGCACCAACATGTGCATGCAGCATCTACCACTCCCACTCTCAAGCCTATCTGACTGTTCAATTGAACACAGGTTAAGGCAACAAGCCTTCCATCACTTTCAATACAAGACCCATACCAACAAATCTCCAGCTTCAAGTACACCCCTTGTCACTGGAGCACCAACTCTATACAGGTGCTGCTGCTGCCACACGAGAAGGTGTTGGCATCAGCTGCTTACCCTTTGCTATGCACACACTTCACTCTACATGCAGTACATACCATAACTTACAAGTACAGGCATTTGCCACAGCCTGCACAAACTGGCTGGCTAGTCAACATGCTGCTAGTCAGGTTGATGCAAAACAACTGCAAGGGGCCCATCGCACAAAACTGAACCACCTTGGCAAGAGTCCAGCATCCTCTAGCAGCCACAAAACGGGCTTAGGGCACTTGCCAGGCCTTACTTGTGCAGGAAGAAGAAGAGGGGCATCTTGGTGTGGGTCAACATCGACAGGTACGTCAGCCAAGCCACACAGACTGCGTTGTTGTACAGGATGCGGAACTGGGAGGGCACGAACTTGAAGTTGATGATGTGCGCCAAGGGCCAGACCATGTAGTTAGCTGCCAGGGTGGGCCAGAACTTGGCCTGCAGCGTGCTCATGACGGCCTCGGGATGCCCTTCCCAGACGCGGATGAGTGCGAAGAACACTGCTGTCATTATCGTGGCGTAAACCACCTGGTCCAACGCTGTCTTCAAGAGCACAGCCTTGTTCCCGGTGGGCTCCTCTGGGCACACGAACTTCTCCAACACGTCATACCACATGGAACCAATAGGACCGTCAATCAGCAGGCCATAAGCTCCCAGGCGCAGGATACGAGTGACGTCAAGCATGTCTGGGTGCGAGATTTGCTGCGCAATGAGGTCCCCGAGCATGAAGCCTACGAAGCTTGTGCAAGCCTTGGTGAGCAGTGGCCTCGTTTCCAAGGATTTGCAGTACCAATTGTAAGGCGCCTTGACTGTTGTATCGATGATGGCATCAAGCAGACCAGCAACGCGCTCTGCTCCCTCCAATGAAGGCCCCACCGAGGAAGGCTGCCCCTCAACAGGAAGCGGTACAGCTTCATCCGCGCCAGACGCCTTGACCTTCTGTACCTCTACTGCACGGCGCTTAGTATCCTTAGCATCCTTCCATAACACAGCGTGCACAGGCGTGACTGCCTGCCGCTGCCAACATCGCCGCTGCTGCTTTCCGTAACAACTAGAAGAGTACAGTCTGGGGACAGTAGGGTGCACTAGCAAAGCCATAACACAAGCTGAGCTTGCACCAGAGCGTGTACACCAGTGGCTCCAAACACTACACGAGCTGAACACAGTAGGAAGATGTGGAGCACAACCGGCGTACACCCCTGGGCACTCAAGCTCCTTATATGTGTGAGCACTGGGCTCACGATCACAAAGAGCTTCCACGGGACAAGTGGACTTTCTGATCCGCCTATATTCTGTACGCAATACCTCGTCCAAGCGGTAGAGCCTTCATGCTCGGGAAGCTGTGAGTCAGCGATCTGCACCGAAGCCCGACTGCCCAGCTGCCATTCAAAGTTGATGATGTCCAAGGTCCCCTTGTGACATACCCGCCCCCTCCCAGATCCATAACGCAAACCCCCCTGCTGTTGCTCACCTCAAGTGTGCTTTTCACAGCCCTAGGAAGCAAGCAGTGGCTTGGATGCTGACAGTGATGTTTGCCTCTCTGGACAATATGTTGAGCCTAGTGCAGGTTTGAACGTTATGTCTGCATCATTTTGGCCTGTACCTGAATCAGGAAGACAGCACGCACAACGGCGTGAATATGTGCAAGGATTTGTTCAGTATATGCGGTCATGTCTTCAACCGCCATGTGCAATTGAAAGGAGCAAGTAGTGCCTGCGGAAGACATAAAGGCGTAAATGGAGCGGTTGCACCGTACGGCGTTCGCATCTGCTGCTCTTCCATGCTGCATCTCCCAGGCTGGGTCCCTGTTTCGCCACCGCCCAATTGCAAGGTATGTCCGAGCGAGAGCTGCAAGGCGGCTAGCATGGGCATGAATGGACACCCAGGGTGCATCCTGCTGACAAGCTCCCTGGTATGACCACCGTGGCCCGACCCCAAGCATGACAAGGTTGGCCAGCAGCTCCCGCCTGGGTTCACCTCCCACGCACCTGGTGAGACCGTGCAGAAGATCTATGAGTAGGATAATGGTTGATTGGCTTAGCTTGTTTCTCAACTCAGCTTTAGTTGTGGTTCAACTTTAGGGTGTCCTGCTAGTTGGTATTATCGTTCTGGGGTTCAACAATGCAACTGACTATCCTGCAGAACACACCTCCATTGTGAGCGAACAGCTGCAGGGCAGTCATTTGCAGTGGATGGATAGGGGCGGTCTTTGTACTAGATCCTGGCAACACAAGCTGTGGTTTTGGAATGGTTTCTCCCTGGTGGGACCACACGCACAACCAGAGCAGTACTTGAGAATGAAGCGGACCTTTGATGGGTTCCCAGCAAAATACAAGTGGCTGGTTCCAAAGGTCGTTCTCGTGTTTTCAGATACTCCACTCAACATGAGATCATGTTTTCAGTACTCCACTCACACAACATGAGAAACTTGCAACCAGCTGGATCGACCGGGCTGACCTCTCATGGTAGACAGCCACGATCTGCGGTTGTGCGACATATCAATATGCTTCATGTTATGCTGTATGTAAGTAGCCCGGCGGGGCGCCATGTGGCTTGGGTTGCTATGCTTCGGACTTGGATATGTGCACTCGGCCCTCGGTATAGATAGGAGACGCCTCCGTTTCTAGGGGAATGGTTGATGTGAGAATGGTCTATGCACAGCGGCACTTCTGCGTCGCAGCACCGGAGTGGATTGATCCATAGACTATACAGTACTCTCTCTGTAGCGTTCCTTGGTATTTGGTGTAAGGAGCGTATAGTGTTCCGTAATCTGTAGGCTTGCTTGGCATATATATGGTGTAAGGAGCAGTATAGTGTTCCGTAGTTTGTAGGCTTGCTTGGTATATGGTGTACGGAGCGGTAAAGTGTTCCGTAGGCATGTAACGCGCATAGGAAACTCGCGTATTGCCACAGTATTGAATGGGGGGGGGCTAGGGTACTCCTTGCTCTCACTGGGATAGGCTCAACCTCAGTTTCAGTTAGTTCTAGGCCCTGGCTGTTTACTTGAATGCTTCTGTCTACATCAGTGAGCCTAGCTTTACAGGCTTGCTGTTAGGGCATTCAAGTCACAGGCGCCATCAACTAGCTTCTGACCAGTGCAAGAGGGGTCCTAGTAGTTCTTAGGGGCTGCTGTCTATCTAGGCTGTGCTAAGTACGAGTGAAAATGGAGACTATGCAATAGAGCCTGCTAGAAATAAAGCTGAACCAAGCTAATATTGCAAAGAGACGTCTTCGCTTTATGGAATTGATATATATGTATTCAGACTGGTGTTGAGCAACCATGGGCTGTATATGGGAGCATCTGCTAGGAGGTGTTGACCCATCCATGTGTGAGTGGCCATCAATCGGTCAGGGTTAGCTGCATGCTGCAGTACATGCTTCATACTGTCATTGCTGCTAGAACAGTAGCTGGCGCATAGCTTGTTCACGCATCCACATCCTGGTATCCATCATTGCACCCACCTCCTGGTATCCATCATTGCACCCATGGAAGCTATGGGTAGCTGCTTCAAGTGCCTTAGTTGGCATTAGGTGTGCTCCGCCCTTAAGAGAGAGAGAGAGAGAGCTACGCAAGGAGGAGTCGTGATTCGTCCTCTTGCGTGGGGTTTCTAACCCACTTGGGGTTATGGGAACTGTAGCTTTGACTAGAACATCATGTTTAGGCATGCATATATTGTCATACATGTCGAAGTTTACCCGTATTCTGTTCCACCTCGCTGCTCTTTGTGACAGCTTGAGGTGCGGGGCCTATGGCACTTATTGCTATGGCATATCATGAAATGTAATAATAGAACATCTAGCGCTAGCAGTTACCTATGGCGTGGGGGGCATTCCACCCGATTCCCACAGCCATTTGCGCACCCTAAGCCAGGGTTAGTGACTTTGGTTGTGCAGCACACTGAACCACACTGCATTTTAACCCATGATCCTTCTACTAGGATCCTTTTTCCCTCCCAGAGGGAACTCTCTTTATTCCTTTTTCCCGGGATTCAAGGCCGGGGCGGGCCGCACCTCTCCTTTCTCAAGGGAGCCTGTGGGATGAAACCACAGTACCATGTAAACCGTCCGAAATTCCGGTCAGGTGCGTTGTTTCGATGGAAGAGCCTGGGGATCGGACCCAGTAGACGACTTCCCATCTAGCGACGGTAGCGGGATTTGAATCCGCACCATTCCTTGCATGAGGCGCCAAAGATCTTGCCGACAACGGGAATTGAATCCACGCTTGCTAGAAGCTTGCCAGTGTCCGTCCTAAGGCAGTGTGCTAACCAACTGCGCTATAACCGCATCCTATCGCGGTCGCTTCGAAGATCTGACGATTTGTACCCGGGGCAGGGATCGAACCTGCGACTTCACGTGTGTGTGTGTGTGTGTGTGTGTGTGTGTGTGTGTGTGTGTGTGTGTGTGTGTGTGTGTGTGTGTGTGTGTGTGTGTGTGTGTTTGCCTGCAAAGGACCTGAGGTGCATTCGACACATTGATTAAGTGTCATTCCTCAGGCCGGCAACATGGGCGAACGGATGTGAATCCGGTGCTCTAACCAACTGAGCTACCCGGGGCTCCGCCCTTAATGTTAGATAGGTGTCGTGTCCTAGGCACGAGATGTAGAAGCCAGAGGAATTTTGCCTGAAAGCGAAAACGTCAAATAAGCCACCTGGTTGTGAGCACTCCCCAGTGCCATGATGATCAATGGGCAAGGTCAGTACATTCAACGTACTGGACCTACACTAGCTGAAGTGGCCGACAAAGTTTGCCGGGCACGTCAGTTGTAGGTCCAGGAGTTGCATGCAGTGCGCACTGGGGTACTTGTCCTTAGATAAGTAGCAGGATGATTGTGTTTGCCTAGCTAATTTACCAGGCACACTTGTAGGTACGGAGTGGTGTCCCTTCGGTATCATTTCGAGAAAAGTGGTACAATAGGGTGGTTTCAACTGCTGGTTTAATTGTTGGAAAGTGGTGTAAGAGCGCGGTCTGACTTCTGAGTGATTGATCAATGAAAGCTGGACTGTCTTTTGCTTATTAGCCTTGCATCCGTTCTGCTACCCAATGCTATTCAATAAGTACGTACGATGGGCCCCAGGAAATCCTGCCAGTTAAATATGCCCTGAGCAAGGCATAAAACTGCTTGGTTTGCTGTTGACTGGGTCAACTGGTCAGCACATGGCAAGTCGAAATGGGCTGGCCTGACATACATTGGCTAGCAAGGGATTTAGGGGGGGCTGGTGGCAGCCATTGTTTCAGCTTGGACAGGAACTTGAGTATGCCGTTGGAGCCTAAGTTGGCTCCTTGTGGGTGGCGCTGCCCCCACCGGCGCCCTGCTTTGACAGGGCCATTTGGTAATTGGTAATTGGTAAATAGTACGAGATATCCACACTGCTAAGTGATGGTGACTGTAAGGCTAATCCTTGGCCGGACCAGTGAAGAGACTCCTGTTGGTGCGCTGGGGTGGATTCTACCCTTCTGTAGCCATCCGGTGTAATGCAGAAGGCACTGACAGAAGCCACAAAAAACATACTCAAACTGGTAAATCAGGTGGGTAATTTTTATTATTCCAGGAGGGGCTCCTCTGACTCCCAAAAGCACGCCTTATAATGAAAATTACTTTTGGGAGTCAGAGGAGCCCCTCCTGGAAGTGCAAATGTCCAAATAGGTCACGTGGTAGTTTAAGACTCTTCGCCCTCATTCAATAGTAAGGGTCCATCGCAGCTGACATAAATGCAGCCCCTGGCCATCTACTGGATGGAGTACTCGATAGTGGGGCAATTGAAGCACTATCTAGCTTTTCAGGCATGCTTCCAGTGATTTTTGGAGTGACTAAAGGCATGCGCTGCATCACCGCCTTCTGCTAGTGAAGAAAAGTAGGCTTGATCACTGCCATGAATTAGCCTCTGATTTGGTGCAATAGTTTTGTGAGTGAAAGGGGCCTCCCTTGTTATGTATTATTTGGCGCCCCGGTAAAAACCAGCAAATGCAGCAGACCATTGAGGAGTTAGTGCAGAAGATGGAGGCAGGGCAAGGTGCAAACCAGCAGAGTGAAGCAGCAGCTCAGCCACCTACTGTGCAGGAGGTTGAAGAAGCTGTCTTTGCCTGTCGAAATGGGGCAGCTCCTGGGGTTGATGGTATCGCAGCGCCTATGCTAAAGCTCAGTGGGACCATGCTGAAATGGTTGCACAGGGTCATTGTGGCGGTGTGGGAGTCAGGGAAAGCGCCAGTAGAGTGGAAACGTGCACTGTTGGTGGCACTGTATAAAGGCAAAGGAGAGCGCAAAGTGAGAGATAGCTATAGGGGGATAAGCTTGCTAAGTATACCGGGGAAGGTGTATGTCTTGGTCATTTTGGCTAAGATCAGTTCTCATATCGATGCACAACTGCTTGATAACCAGTCTGCTTTTAGGAAGGGGAGGGGCCTCACTGATGCTCTGTTCACCATACGCCAGGTCATCTCTAAGTCTGTAGCATTCGATCAGCCTCTATTCATGGCTTTTGTGGATTTGCGTAAGGCATATGATTCTGTACCGCGAGACACGCTATGGCGCATCCTGCATGTGTACGGGGTACACACAAAGCTGATAGAGTTGCTGATGGACTTGCATACTGGCACACAGGCTGCTGTTAGGATGGGTGGTGTGGTGTCTGAGTGGTTTGATGTGCATGGCGGGGTGCGGCAGGGATGTGTCATTGCTCCCTTGCTGTTCAACATCTACATGGACTTTGTGGTTCGGCAGGCAATGGCTCAGATGCCGGAGGGATGTGGGGTGAAGCTAGCCTATCATGCAGATGGGAAACTTGAGCGTGATGGGTGTGGTAGTGGTGGGTGTGTGGAGCTGTTGTCTGTTCTGCTGTATGCAGATGATATGGTGTTGCTAAGTCCCAGCAGGGAGGAGTTGGTGGTCATGCTGCAGGTGATGGACAAGGTTGCTGCTAGTCTTGGGTTGCGCATCAATGCAAGCAAGACTGAGATCCTGTCCATTGACAAGGATTGGAAGGAGGGGGATGTGCCAGTGCAGCAAGGACCAGAGGTGGTTATCAGTGAGGGTGTGGTAAAAGAGGTGTCACAGTTCAAGTACTTGGGAAGTGTGCTTGTGACTGATGGCAGGTTGGATGTGGAGTTGAATATCAGGAGGGGTAAGGCTGTGGGGAGGTTTAAGCAGTTTGAAAAGATGTGGGGTACCAAGCATCTGTCATTGGCTACGAAGGTGAAGTGTTACAAGGCATATGTGTTGCCAATTCTGCTGTTCGGGAGTGAGTGTTGGTCCCTGACCAAAGTGCAATCGCAAAAGCTTGAGCGGGTGCACTCTAGCTGCCTTAGGAGCATCCTGGGGGTCAGGCTGTCAGATCGGCACACCAATGAGCATATCAGGAAATCATGTGGGGTAGCCACCTTGTCAGCATACATCACAGCAAATAGGCTGAGGTGGCTGGGGCATGTGGGCCGCATGGAGGAGGGCAGGTTGCCGCATATTGCGTTGTTCTCTTCATTACATGGTGACATGACGAGGCCAGTGGGTAGGCCTCGCCATACCTGGGAGAAATGCGTGTGTGCAGATCTGAAGGTGCTTGGTCAAGATGAGGGGAGCTGGGAGGCTTCATGTCAGATTAAGAGTGCTTGGAGGAAGAGGTTGTGGGATCTTACGCACCCTTGGGAAAGCCAACGGTTAGTGAGGTGTAGAAGGCGCACTAAGCAAGCTATTGATAAGCATGTGGAGCGCTATGTGGTGCCTTTCAGTGGCTGGGAGGATGGTGGTTCACCAGTACCTAGGTGGTGGGAGCCACCTCCAGCCCCTACTAGGGTGGTGCTTGATCCTGCTGCCTCCCCGCCACCCATGTGTGATGGAAGTGGAGCAGGTTTTGGGTTTTAGTGGTGGTGTTTGTTTCCCCTTGGTGTGCACGCCGTTGCATCTAGCCTCAGCTTGTGTGTGGCAAATCCACCATCGGTTGTGTGGCTTCGTGATTGTGATCAGGAGCCTTGTGTTTGTGGCCTAGGTTTGTTTGGCCATTGGCATTGCTGGTCTTGCGTTTTGATTGATTGATTGATTGGCGCCCCGGTGCCACCTGATCTGAAGGAGTGTAAGAGGGGGGCTTTATATTAAATAGTATCTGTTGTTGATCAGGCTGTACCAATGGCCATAGTAGTGCTGCTATGCTTAGACTAAGCTTCTGGCGCGCACCAGCTGGCAGCATGAAGGAGCTGCCCATATGCATGTGGTGGATCCAAAAAAATTGAGCTAGAAAGATACACTGCATTGTTACTGACTAAGTGCAGTTGTTGGCAAAGCAGATTGGGGTTCATTTAGGAGTCAGACTTTGGTTTAGAAGCCAAGGAGGATTATCTGTGGGAACTTGTGCAGCTGCCCTGCTTTGAGGTCACCTAGGTAACCGTAAACCCTACGGGTCACCTAGGTAACCCTTAACACCAGGAAATAAATAGCAGGTGCAATAGAGTCTGCTGTGACAGCTATGTGCTATGTATTCTATAGGCGTCTGTTTAAGGAAGCCCTCTCACTGGCGGCAGGCTGGTTAGGGAGGTGTGCAGAATCTTATAGAGGCTGCTGTTAATCTGCTGCTGCAGATTGGTACCCTTGGCAGCTCATTTGGCATAAACCAGCTCCATGTACAACTTATTCATCCATCTCTGTGCCTGGCATAGAACATGCATGTTTATTGGAATTTATCCTGAGCCGAGCTGCTTCAAGTGCCCTGGCATTCACAGCTGCATGCATGCATGGTATGCTATCCTGGGGAGTAGCTCAGCAGGCATACGCGAACATTGTGATAAGCCAGTGGCCCCTCCTAACGTGCAATCGTCCACATCGTGGGCAGTGACCATCTGCCTTTAGTGAGTATGTACTATTAGCTGTCACTGATGACGGCAAGTAGTGCTTGTCCTCACTGAATGGGTAGGCTCAATGATTGAGGCTGCATGTGTTGTAGGACTGCAGCAAGGACTAAAGGGCATGTCTTGAAGAGCTCCTAAAGGAGCCGTGAAATGCCAGGGGTTTCAGAGGGACTGCTATTAAGCAGGCTGATCTGAACGTCCAAGATGTGCTAAGCGGGGGACTCTGTGGGTGCTGATTTTCAACAGCCTGCATGTGCCTTTCGTCAGTATTGGTTCTTTCAGTTACCTTTTACATTCGCAGCCTTTCACTGCTTGCTTGTGGAGGTAGCCATGACTAGATAGAATGGTAGCACTGCAATTTTTGGTGAGAAGTGTATCTTTTGGCATTAATTGTGGCAAAAGACCTTTTCACCAGTGCTTTACAGTGTTCCGAAATATTATGAGGGTGCGACGGGGGTTTGGGTAGTTGGTGGAGTTAGAGCTGACCAAGTTTGAGGACAGATTGTCATCTGCTCTGCAGCCGGCAATGTGATCAGGGGATCAAACGTGCTTTTCTTGCTGTGAGTCTTTACGACATTACATGGGAGCTAGGATACTAATTATGCGGAGTTGCATAATGGGATTGCAGGGTGTTATTGGAACATGGACAAGTTGGACAGGGGCAGCACTGACAGGTAGTCTATCTGCCTCAATCATGTTTTTCCTCCTAAACTGTGTAGGATTACGCAATCGGTAAGTCAGCACCAGTGCTATGACTGATGACTTACCCACTGATGCATGGGTGTTAAGCCTGTGGGTTCGTCAGTATGATGCTAGTATGACTCAACATACGGTATATATTATTATTACATTTCATGATATGCCATAGCAATAAGTGCCATAGGCCCCGCACCTCAAGCTGTCACAAAGAGCAGCGAGGTGGAACAGAATACGGGTAAACTTCGACATGTATGACAATATATGCATGCCTAAACATGAGGTCCAGCAGCTAGGTCAAAATCACCCAAAACCTCCACTGCCCCAATGGGGGTAAGAGCCTCCCTCCTACTTAAGAAAGCAAGGAGGGCTTGTAAGCCCGGGTGCAAGCAATAGTTGGTAACAAACCCCATTGGTTGGACCTCACGCCACATCAGAAGGGTGAGCATAAGCATTCCTAATCTTCCAAGCAGCTGCAACATATTTAGCTATACACTTAAATGCATGCTTGAAAGGGCCATATACTAAGCCAGACTCCTCATCGACGTCTACACCCCAGAACTCTTCATTAAGCATGCTATGCAGCTTCTCCTCATCAGATTTGCCATCCAATATCTGACATTTTGCAGCAACATCAGGGTCAGAAGTCAGCTTCTCCCACAGCTTTTGCCTTTGTGCCTGGTAAACAGGACAGTCAAACAAGAAGTGTTCAGGAGATTCAACTTCACCTCCCAATTCAGGGCCAAGATCACAGGACTTGCAGCACTCCCTACGTGCACTTTGCCTGCTAGCGCTCTGCCTACCGAATTTTGCTGTCATAGCGTTGAGAGGAAGAATACCTGCACGCAGCTGCATAATGAGTTCCATGCCTTTGCTCAGAGGGCCTGTGCACAGATATGGCTGCGGCTTGATATAATTGATATCGTCATTGTAATGCTGCATATATGTCGCTAAAGTAGATTTATTCCTAGCACCCTCCTCCCGAACAGCCCTGTCTCTTTCATATATACTCCACCTGACATATGCCCTGAAGCTAGGTAGGTGTCCCTCTCTCACTCTTGCTTGTAAGGTTTCCTCCTGCATGCCTAGTTCAGCCCTGAGTTTATTGAACCTCTTCTGCCAAGAAGTATAATTCCTGTGGCTTGGCCAAGATGCTTCAAGTGCCTGCCTGCTAAAGCTAGTAGTATCCTTTTGCTGTAATTTGAACCACCATTCAACCTTCCTCTGGTCCAACCAGCCAGATAGAGGTCTAACACCAGCTTCTGCCCTCAATACCTCATGGCAGATGTTTGGCTTGCAATGCAGTGATCTCTTCAAAACCTCTATTTGGATCTTAGACTCTATGGTATTTGTCTGCTGGGATGATGCCCACCATACCTCAGAACCATACTCAACCCTTGGTCTTATCAAAGCCAGCAGCATGGCTCTCTTAACCTCAAAGCTTACATGACGATTCTGGAAGAACGTTTGCAATGCATTAATGGAGGCTGTAGCTTTTTCAATCATACCTGCAATGTGAGCGTCCCATTTGCAAATATATAGGCATGCGTCTCTGCCAGTGTCTGCTGCACTCTATTTATATGCAAAAGCGTGCAGCATTATAGTGGCACTTAAAGTCGCCCGGCGGTCTGGCTGGCAGGAATCTGTCCATAGGCATGGGCTAAAGGTTGTCTGACGAGGTTTGTCAGCTGAGTCAGAGGTTAGGGTATAGGGTTTATGGGTGGGAATGACTCGGGCAGGGTTGCATGGAGAGCACTGTCCAGGAATCTGCAAAGCTCCTGGTGCTGATGCTGCTGTGTATGTTTCACAGATGCCATCATATCAGGCCGCTCCTTTTAGTAAGGATCCTGGTTGTTGCTTTGTTCATGTTGTGTTGAGTACCATTCAGTAAAGGTGCTTGCAGCTCAGCAAAAATCCATAATCAAGGTAGCAGTGTGGTCTGACCAAATGAGAGCAGCAGTCAGCATGGAGCAGATGTTTTTTTGAAGCTAGTTCTATCTATTGATATAGGCTTCTTCAATGTTTTCAAAGGGGTCCTTGGATCAAATTTCTTCTAGCATCCTACACCCGTGTAAAATCCTCAAATTGAATCCAGCCTACCAGTGGTGGATTTTTGGTCATATCTGGGATCCAAGACTTGACCAACAATGACCACTGGTATCTCTCAATACCCCTGGGGGTTGGTATTAATTGCGTGCGGGAGGGATTATGGTAATTAAATCAGCGGCTCGCGTGGTCTATTCCATATGTTTTATCATGCAAGTCTCTGATTCTACGTGGTGCCTTAAGTTGGTGGTGTGGAACACTCAGTAGCAAAGCGGGCAGATATGGGAAGCATTGACGATCTGAACGAGGGCTTGCTCTGACCTGGCACAAGGGCCATCAAAGTGATTTGGTCATGCAAATGATTTTCACGGGATCATTAAGCCCGCCCTGTGTAGATTAGTCATCAGGCGATTCATATGTACTTCAATTCCCCAGGACGGAGCATTTCCCCCATGCCCCTCCTCCTTTCCCTACCTCCCTCCCTTGTACCCAGTTAAAGCAGCCAAGGTGTTGCCTGTAGACTGAGCCTTCCTACCCCTACTTCCCTCCCCCCTTTACCCTGATTCCAGCAGCCCCCCCCCCCTCACCCACGAGCGTGATTAGGCACGTGGCCGTTACGGTGAACTAAAGGATGTCGTTGGTCAACCAGGCCTAAAGCTGTAGCAGGTTGATCATGGGGGGATGCATGGGGGTTCATTGTTCAAGGGGAGGTGACTAAATGCAATGTGGTCAAGGGATTGGTATGCAGCTGCGGTATGCAGCTGCAATGTACCCTGTGCCGGTGGTATAATGCAGCAGCTGCCTTGAGCTGCACTGTAATGTCATACTCTGCAGCACAAGACAGCCGCAGTTCTGCCAGTGGTTGGGGTGCTGCTTCCTATGCTCAGTTGGTGGCGTGTGCTGTATGTGGAGTCAAAATTTCTTGGTTGGTGTGCTTTGAGTGGTATTCATTTGAGTCATACTCTAGGAGGGTGGGCGATGCACTTGGCAGGCCCACTTTTCTGAAAAGAACCCCATCCCCGCTCTCCTGCTCCCGGCTCCCCGCCTCCTTGCTCTCCCCCTACTCTTCAAGCCCATCAGTGCCTGGTTGGGAATGCGGAGGGACACTGTGGCCAAAAACACAGACGTGACTTGATGTGTAAAGTTTAAGCTCTTTTTCTCTGCTAAAAGGGGCCACAGGGGTGGACCATTTGTTGGTCTCTAAAGCCAAGGCTCTACTGGACTACTTGGTAAAGATGCGATGAACGTGCATTGTTGCCATTATCAATGTGATGTGCATACACTGCACATGCTGCTCCGCTCTTGTTTGGATTATTCAGTGCACTATGATGCTGATTATAAGGACATCTAAGATTGTTACATTGTTACATCTACGCTCGCTCCACCATGAGCGGCGTACAGTTAAGGAAGTAGGCTTACTACAGCGAGGGCACCCGCCTCCTAAACACGACCAATATGTCCTGGCTCGTCATATCACCACCTCCAGCCCTTCCTCCTCAGTTTTCAATTCCTACACCATATCCTCCCAGAAGGGGTGGCCTCGCCTGCCCTACCCTTTTACACGCTTCTGTGCCCTCCTAGCGCGTCCGCCCTGATCCCTTTCGTCCCCCTCTTCCCCCCACCCAATGCTCACCCCCCCACCCAGTTTGAGATGCCCCTCCACCGGGGCCCTGTTTTGTGATGGATTGACCTGTTTCTTCCGGATGCTTTCCTGTCTTGCTTTCCATATGTTATGGAGACTTTGAATGGCATGCCTTTGCAGTTTATGTACGCAGCTTCGTAGCAAGTTCCCTTTCACTCCAAGGGACTCTTAACTGCCTCACTGTAGCTTCTGCATACACTGCTCCTGCAACTCCCAGGATGATGGGCTTCCTTTCTATAATGGCTGAGGGGTGCCGTTGTTGCAGTTTCTGATATAAACGCTCATGCTGTTGATATGGATCTTGGTGTGTCCTGCTGGGATCTGTGTCCCTTGTGTACTTGACGACATCTAAGACACTATCTAACCCTGCTCAATAAGGGCGATAAAAACTGCACTGCGACGGAATTCTAATGGTTGTGAGTCAGAAATCAGAGTTGCTGGTTGATACCCTAAAATCCTGTTGTGATATATTTCTTATGGTACATTAATTCCACATTTTAAGAGTTTGGCGGGTTGCTCTGATTGGCAGCCATCCAGTGGCTTCCCTGGCTGCTCCATGTGGCGGGGACTTCTGCAACTCACCTGTTCTTGCCGGGTGGTAGATAGCCCATAACTTAACACCACTGCTAATGCCACATGCACACTCACAGTTGTAAGCTGTGTGGCGCTAGTCTGGAGCTGTTGCCTGATGCGTAGTTGCATGCAGATGATTCAGTATTGCTTTGCCTACTAGGCGGTTATGGTCATGCTGCGAGTGATGGCAGATTGCTGCTAGCGCTAGGCATGCGCATCAAGTGCAACCCTAGGGCTAGCAGCAAACCTTGCCAAACTTGCATTGGCAATGCAGCTTCAATGGTTGCGGTCGTGTCCATTTACAGGGGCGAGAACGAGGGGGCTGTACCAATGCAGCAGCGACAAAGGAGTAGGCAAGCACGTACGGGCCTGTTACGTGCCTTTACCAGCAAGTATCTTGAATTGTGACACTTCCATTTGATTGAGACGTCTCCCAGTTCAAATACTTAAGAATGGGCTTGTAATGCTGACAGGTTGACCAAAAACCTGACCAAAACCTGACCAAAAGAACTTTGGGCTATCAGGCACCAGAGTGCTTGAGCAGGTGCACTTTAGCTGTCTCAGCAGCATCCTGTCTGCCAGGTTGTCACATATGCACGCTGATCCAAATATTAGGAGATCATTTGGTGTAGCCACCTTAATGCTGTAGATCTTACGTAGATCACATCCAAAAGGCTGAGGCTATGGGCCACATGGGGCAGAGCTAGCTACCACATATTGCTGTGCTAAGACCACATGGTGAGTGTAAATGGGGAATGGGTAGACCTTGTTTTACTTCTGGAAAGGTACGTATGTTTGTGCTGATTTAAGAAGTGTGGCAAAGATGGGGGAAGCTGTGGAGGTTCGAGTCAGACAAAGTGCACTTTGGAAGAAGGGGTGGGATCTTGCACACCCATCATGGGGAAGCTCACGGAGGGTAATAAATGGCACACAAAGCACTCTACTGTCGAAAAGCATACATCTTTCGGCTGCAGGACCTTTCAGGTGGCTTGGGGCATGTGCTTTACCATTAGCTCAGTGGTAGGAGACACCCCCAGCCCCAACTAGGGTGTTGCTTGGTGCTCCTGCCTCCCGACCACTCATGTGGGATGGAAGCATTGGGGCACAGTTTGGTTTTTAGGTGCAGCTAGTTTCCTTTGTCTGTTCACTGAAGGTTGCATCTTAGTTGCACTTAGCTCCAGCTTGTGTGCCGGCTTGTGTGTCCACCACCGGTTGTCTGGCTTTTGATATTGATCACTACCTAAGAGCCTTAGTTCTGCTTATAGCTTAGGTTTGTTTGGCCACCTATATGATACAAGTACTGATTTTGCATGAGAAATCACCAACTGGAATTTTGTTTCCTTGGGCTGGATGCACAGGGTTGACCTCTCATGGTAGACAGCAGTCACGACCTGAAGCTGCGGTGTATTCATCGCCTTCTGTTAGTGAACAAAAGTAGGCTTATCACAGAATGAATTAGCCTCTGATTTGGTGCAACAGTTTTGTGAGTGAAAGGGGCCTCTCTTGTTATGTAATAGTTGGGGCCCCGGTGCCACCTGAAGGAGTGTAAGAGGGGAGCTTCATAGTAAATAGTAGCTGCTGTTGATCAGGCTGTACAATGGCTGTAGTAGTGCTGCTATGCTCAGAAGCTTCTGGCGCGCACCAGCTGGCAGCATGAAGGAGCTCCTCATATGCATGTGGTGGTCCCAAAAAAAATGAGCTAGAAAGATACACTGCATTGTTAATGGAAGTGCAGTTGTTCGTTGGCAATGCAGATTGGGTTTTCTAGGAGTCAGACTTTGGTTTTGAAGCCAAGGAGGATCATCTGTGGTAAATTGTGCAGCTGCCCTGGTTTTAGGGCACCTAGGTAACCCAAAACCCTAAACTCTATGAAATAAATAGCAGGTACAATAGCGTCTGCTGTGATTGCTACTGTATGTGCTATTTATTCTATAGGCATCTGTTTCAGAAAGCCCTCTGGCGGCAGGCTTAATATCTCAGGGAGTTGTGCAGAATTTTATAAAGGCTGCTGTTAATCTGCTGCTGCATATCGATTGGTACCCTTGGCAGCTCATTTCGCATAAACCAGCTCCCTGTACTACTTATTCATCCATCTCGGTGCCTGGCATAGAACATGCATGCTTATTGAAGTTATCCTGAGCCGAGCTGCTTCAAGTGCCCTGGCATTAGCAGCTGCATGTATGCATGGTATGCTATCCTGCGGAGTAGTTTGACAGCAGGCATAAGCAAACATTGTGACAAGCCAGTGGCCCCTCCTAACGTGCAATCGTCCACATCGTGGGCAGTGACCATCTGCCTTTAGGGTACTCTGTCACTGATGACGGCAAGTCAAGTACTTGTCCTCACTGGGTAGGCTCAATGATTAAGGCTGCATGTGTTGTAGCTTTGCGTGCTTGTGAGAACTAAAAGGCCTGTCTTGAAAGAGCTCCTAATGGAGTGTGATATGGGGGTCTCACAGGGGCTAGCTGCTGTTAAGCAGGCTGCTCTAGTATTTTTTAAGATGTGCTAAGCGGGGGATTAGCGGCGGACTCTGTGGGTGCTGAATATCAAGAGCCTGCATGTGCCTTGCGTTAGTATTGGTTCTTTCAGTTTAGTCGACCTAGCAGCCCTTTGCGGTTAATCAATCAATCAATCAAAACGCAAGACCAGCAATGCCAATGGCCAAACAAACCTAGGCCACAAACACAAGGCTCCTGATCACAATCACAAAGCCACACAACCGATGGTGGATTTGCCACACACAAGCTGAGGCTAGATGCAACGGCGTGCAAACCAAGGGGAAACAAACACCACCACTAAAACCCAAAACCTGCTCCACTTCCATCACACATGGGTGGCGGGGAGGCAGCAGGATCAAGCATCACCCTAGTAGGGGCTGGAGGTGGCTCCCACCACCTAGGTACTGGTGAACCACCATCCTCCCAGCCACTGAAAGGCACCACATAGCGCTCCACATGCTTATCAATAGCTTGCTTAGTGCGCCTTCTACACCTCACTAACCGTTGGCTTTCCCAAGGGTGCGTAAGATCCCACAACCTCTTCCTCCAAGCACTCTTAATCTGACATGAAGCCTCCCAGCTCCCCTCATCTTGACCAAGCACCTTCAGATCTGCACACACGCATTTCTCCCAGGTATGGCGAGGCCTACCCACTGGCCTCGTCATGTCACCATGTAATGAAGAGAACAACGCAATATGCGGCAACCTGCCCTCCTCCATGCGGCCCACATGCCCCAGCCACCTCAGCCTATTTGCTGTGATGTATGCTGACAAGGTGGCTACCCCACATGATTTCCTGATATGCTCATTGGTGTGCCGATCTGACAGCCTGACCCCCAGGATGCTCCTAAGGCAGCTAGAGTGCACCCGCTCAAGCTTTTGCGATTGCACTTTGGTCAGGGACCAACACTCACTCCCGAACAGCAGAATTGGCAACACATATGCCTTGTAACACTTCACCTTCGTAGCCAATGACAGATGCTTGGTACCCCACATCTTTTCAAACTGCTTAAACCTCCCCACAGCCTTACCCCTCCTGATATTCAACTTCACATCCAACCTGCCATCAGTCACAAGCACACTTCCCAAGTACTTGAACTGTGACACCTCTTTTACCACACCCTCACTGATAACCACCTCAGGTCCTTGCTGCACTGGCACATCCCCCTCCTTCCAATCCTTGTCAATGGACAGGATCTCAGTCTTGCTTGCATTGATGCGCAACCCAAGACTAGCAGCAACCTTGTCCATCACCTGCATCATGACCATCAACTCCTCCCTGCTGGGACTTAGCAACACCATATCATCTGCATACAGCAGAACAGACAACAGCTCCACACACCCACCACTACCACACCCATCACGCTCAAGTTTCCCATCTGCATGATAGGCTAGCTTCACCCCACATCCCTCCAGCATCTGAGCCATTGCCTGCCGAACCACAAAGTCCATGTAGATGTTGAACAGCAAGGGAGCAATGACACATCCCTGCCGCACCCCGCCATGCACATCAAACCACTCAGACACCACACCACCCATCCTAACAGCAGCCTGTGTGCCAGTATGCAAGTCCATCAGCAACTCTATCAGCTTTGTGTGTACCCCGTACACATGCAGGATGCGCCATAGCGTGTCTCGCGGTACAGAATCATATGCCTTACGCAAATCCACAAAAGCCATGAATAGAGGCTGATCGAATGCTACAGACTTAGAGATGACCTGGCGTATGGTGAACAGAGCATCAGTGAGGCCCCTCCCCTTCCTAAAAGCAGACTGGTTATCAAGCAGTTGTGCATCGATATGAGAACTGATCTTAGCCAAAATGACCAAGACATACACCTTCCCCGGTATACTTAGCAAGCTTATCCCCCTATAGCTATCTCTCACTTTGCGCTCTCCTTTGCCTTTATACAGTGCCACCAACAGTGCACGTTTCCACTCCACTGGCGCTTTCCCTGACTCCCACACCGCCACAATGACCCTGTGCAACCATTTCAGCATGGTCCCACTGAGCTTTAGCATAGGCGCTGCGATACCATCAACCCCAGGAGCTGCCCCATTACGACAGGCAAAGACAGCTTCTTCAACCTCCTGCACAGTAGGTGGCTGAGCTGCTGCTTCACTCTGCTGGTTTGCACCTTGCCCTGCCTCCATCTTCTGCACTAACTCCTCAATGGTCTGCTGCATTTGCTGGTCGAGCTTGGCAGGGCAGTTGAGGACATCAGCAAAGTGCTCAGCAAAGCACTTCACCACCTCCTCCCTGCTTTGGAACAGCTGCTTGCCATCAGCACCCCCTAGCACAGCTGTAGGAGCAGCAGAGCTACTGCCCTGCTGCTCCTTGAAGATCCGCTGGACATGCTTGTGGAACACGGCTAGATTACCAGCTTTTAGAGCATGTTCCGCAAACAGCGCTTGCTGCTTGAAGTACCGCTCCTGATCCTTCTTAACCGCTCGCCTAGCAGCATTATTGGCCTCCCTGTAATCTGCCCTGGTAGCATCATTAGGAGAGGACAGCACCGCTGCATGTGCTGCATGTTTCCGCTCAATCTTCTGCAAGGTCGCATCGGATATAGCGAAATCTCGGCGCCGCTGCTGAGGCTTGAGGTTTAGACCAGCCTTATGGGCTGCTTGGCTGGCTGCCGCTGTTAGCTGTGTCCATTCGTCTTGTGCGCTCTGCAACTGAGCCCCTACCAGACGGCTGAACTGGTTAGACATTGCCAGCTCAAAGCACTGCTGAGTTGCTGCAGATTCTTGCGGTTGCCGCACCTTAAATTTTGTTTGCTTGTTTGTTTATATGAGATAGATACGATAGATATGATTTTGTTTGTATACCTTTAGCAGTCGCAGCCTTTCACTACTTGTGGAGGTAGCCATGACTAAATAGAATGGTAGCACTGCAACTTATTGGTGAGAAGTGTACCTTCTGTCATTAATTGTGGCAAAAGACCTTTTTCACCAGTGCTTTGCAGTGTTACGGAGGTATGATGAGGGTGCGAGGGGCGCTTGGGTAGTTGGTGGAGTTGAATGCATGGGGCATTGTTTCCTCACAGCGTGGGAGTAGAGCACCCCGGCACACTGCTAATGCTATGACTAGAAGCGTGGGAGTAGAGCACCCCGGCACACTGCTAATGCTATGACTAGAAGCGTGGGAGTACAGCACCCCGGCACACTGCTAATGCTATGACTAGAAGCGTGGGAGTAGAGCACCCCGGCACACTGCTAATGCTATGACTAGAAGCGTGGGAGTAGAGCACCCCGGCACACTGCTAATGCTATGACTAGAAGCGTGGGAGTAGAGCACCCCGGCACACTGCTAATGCTATGACTAGAAGCGTGGAGAAGGGTAGGACAGGCGAGGCCACCCCTTCCGGGAGGATATGGTGTAGAAATTGGAAAGTGAGGTGGATGGGCTGGAGGTGGTGATGTGAAGAGCCAGGACATATTGATCGTGTTCAGGAGGCGGGTGCTCTCACTGTAGTAAGCCTACTTCCTTAACTGTACGCCGCTCATGGTGGAGCAAGCGTAGATGTAACAATGTAACAATGCGGCTGACATAAATATGCAGCCCCTGGGCATCTACTGAAATCCTCCTAGTTGGGCAATTGAAGCACTATCCATCTAGCTTTTCAGGCATGCTTTCAGTGATTTTCTGAGTGATTAAAGGCATGCGCTGCATCATAGCCTTCTGTTAGTGAACAAAAGTAGGCTTATCACAGCCATGAATAAGCTTCTGATTTGGTGCAACAGTTTTGTGAGTGAAAGGGGCCTCTCTTGTTATGTAGTAGTTGGGGCCCCGGTGCCAGCTGAAGGAGTGTAAGAAGGGAGCTTCATAGTAAATAGTAGCTGCTGTCGATCAGGCTGTACAATGGCTGTAGTAGTGCTGCTATGCTTAGACTAAGGAGCTCCCCACATGCATGTGGTGGATCCAAAGAAAATGAGCTAGAAATATACACTGCATTGTTACTGACTAAGTGCAGTTGTTGGCGGGCAAAGCAGATTGGGGTGAAGACTTTGGTTTTGAAGCCAAGGAGGATTATTTGTGGTTAATGTGCAGCTGCCCTGGTAGTTAGGTCACCTAGGTAACCCTAAACCCTAAACTCTATGAAATAAATAGCAGGTACAATAGCATCTGCTGTGACAGCTACTGTATGTGCTATTTATCCTTTAGGCGTCTGTTTAAGAAAGCCCGGCAGGCTGGCTAGGGAGGTGTGCAGAATCTTATAAAGGCTGCTGCATATCTGTACCTGTGGCAGCTCATTTGGCATAAACCAGCTCCCTGTACTACTCATACATCCATATCAGTGCCTGGCATTGAACATGCATGCTTATTGGACCGTCTTATCCTTAGCCGAGCTGCTTCAAGTGCCCTGGCATTAGCAGCTGCATGCATGGTATGCTATCCTGGGGAGTAGCTCAGCAGGCATACGCGAACATTGTGACAAGCCAGTGGCCCTCCTAACGTGCAATCGTCCACATCGTGCCGGCAGTGACCATCTGCCCTTTAGTGAGTATGTACTCTGTCACTGATGACGGCAAGTAGTGCTTGTCCACACTGAATAGGTAGGCTCAATGATTGAGGCTGCATGTGTTGTAGGATTGCATCAAGGCTTGTGAAGACTAAAGGGCATGTCTTGAAGAGCTCCTAAAGGAGTGTGAAATGCCAGGGGT
Organism: Pseudopediastrum boryanum; assembly: GCA_963556185.1. NCBI lineage: Eukaryota > Viridiplantae > Chlorophyta > Chlorophyceae > Sphaeropleales > Hydrodictyaceae > Pseudopediastrum > Pseudopediastrum boryanum. The sequence continues at coordinate 7,483,687 of OY744498.1, forward strand.
TTCAGAGGGGCTGCTATTAAGCAGGTTGCTCTTAACGTCCAAGATGTGCTAAGCGGGGGACTCTGTGGGTGCTGAATTTGTAGAGTCTGCATGTGCCCTTGCGTCCATATTGGTTCTTTCAGTTACCTTATACATTCGCAGCCTTTCACTGCTTGCTTGTGGAGGTAGCCATGACTAGATAGAATGGTAGCACTGCAATTTCTGGTGAGAAGTGTATCTTTTGGCATTAATTGTGGCAAAAGACCTTTTCACCAGTGCTTTACAGTGTTCCGAAATGTTATGAGGGTGCGACGGGGGTTTGGGTAGTTGGTGGAGTTAGAGCTGACCAAGTTTGAGGACATATTGTCATCTGCTCTGCAGCCGGCAATGTGATGATCAGGGGATCAAACGTGCTTTTCTTGCTGTGAGTCTTTACGACATTACATAGGAGCTAGGATAATTATGCGGAGTTGCATGATGGGATTGCAGGGTGTTATTGGAACATGGACAAGTTGGACAGGGGCAGCACTGACAGGTAGTCTATCTGCCTCAATCATGTTTTCCTCCTAAACTGTGTAGCATTACGCAATCGGTAAGTCAGCACCAGTGCTATGACTGATGACTTACCCACTGATGCATGGGTGTTAAGCCTGTGGGTTCGTCAGTATGATGCTAGTATGACTCAACATACGGTATACATAGGCATGCGTCTCTGCCAGTGTCTGCTGCACTCTATTTATATGCAAAAGCGTGTGCAGCATTATAGTGGCACTTAAAGTCGCCGGTCTGGCTGGCAGGATTCTGTCCATAGGCATGGGCTAAAGGTTGTCTGACGAGGTTTGTCAGCTGAGTCAGAGGCTAGGGTATAGGGTTTATGGGTGGGAATGACTCGGGCAGGGTTGCATGGAGAGCACTGTCCAGGAATCTGCAAAGCTCCTGGTGCGGATGCTGCTGTGTATGTTTCACAGATGCCATCATATCAGGCCGCTCCTTTTAATAAGGATCCTGGTTGTTGATTTGTTCATGTTGTGTTGAGTACCATTCAGTAAAGGTGCTTGCAGCTCAGCAAAAATCCATAATCAAGGTAGCAGTGTGGTCTGACCAAATGAGAGCAGCAGTCAGCATGGAGCAGACTTTTTTTAGAAGCTTCTATCTATTGATATAGGCTTCTTCAATGTTTTCAAAGGGGTCCTTGGATCAAATTTCTTCTAGCATCCTACACCCGTGTAAAATCCTCAAATTGAATCCAGCCTACCAGTGGTGGATTTTTGGTCATATCTGGGATCCAAGACTTGACCAACAATGACCACTGGTATCTCTCAATACCCCTGGGGGTTGGTATTAATTGCGTGCGGGAGGGATTATGGTAATTAAATCAGCGGCTCGCGTGGTCTATTCCATATGTTTTATCATGCAAGTCTCTGATTCTACGTGGTGCCTTAACTTGGTGGTGTGGAACACTCAGTAGCAAAGCGGGCAGATATGGGAAGCATTGACGATCTGAACGAGGGCTTGCTCTGACCTGGCACAAGGGCCATCAAAGTGATTTGGTCATGCAAATGATTTTCACGGGATCATTAAGCCTGCCCTGTGTAGATTAGTCATCAAGCGATTCATATGTACTTCAATTCCCCAGGACGGAGCATTTCCCCCATGTCCCTCCTCCTTTCCCTACCTCCCTCCCTTGTACCCAGTTAAAGCAGCCAAGGTGTTGCCTGTAGACTGAGCCCTACTTCCCTCCCCCCTTTACCCTGATTCCAGCAGCCCCCCCCCCCCTCACCCACGAGCGTGATTAGGCACGTGGCCGTTACGGTGAACTAAAGGATGTCGTTGGTCAACCAGGCCTAAAGCTGTAGCAGGTTGATCATGGGGGGATGGGGGTTCATTGTTCAAGGGGAGGTGACTAAATGCAATGCGGTCAAAGGATTGGTATGCAGCTGCGGTATGCAGCTGCAATGTACCCTGTGCCGGTGGTATAATGCAGCAGCTGCCTTGAGCTGCACTGTAATGTTATACTCTGCAGCACAAGATAGCCGCAGTTCTGCCAGTGGTTGGGGTGCTGCTTTCTATGCTCAGTTGGCGGCGTGTGCTGTATGTGGAGTCAAAATTTCTTGGTTGGTGTGCTTTGAGTGGTATTCATTTGAGTCATACTCTAGGAGGGTGGGCGATGCACTTGGCAGGCCCACTTTTCTGAAAAGAACCCCATCCCCGCTCTCCTGCTCCCGGCTCCCCGCCTCCTTGCTCTCCCCCTACTCTTCAAGCCCATCAGTGCCTGGTTGGGAATGCGGAGGGACACTGTGGCCAAAAACACAGACGTGACTTGATGTGTAAAGTTTAAGCTCTTTTTCTCTGCTAAAAGGGGCCACAGGGGTGGACCATTTGTTGGTCTCTAAAGCCAAGGCTCTACCTGGACTACTTGGTAAAGATGCGATGAACGTACATTGTTGCCATTATAAATGTGATGTGCATACACTGCACATGCTGCTCCGCTCTTGTTTGGATTATTCAGTGCACTATGATGCTGATTATAAGGACATCTAAGATAGTTGTTACATTGTTACATCTACGCTCGCTCCACCATGAGCGGCGTACAGTTGAGGAAGTAGGCTTACTACAGCGAGGGCACCCGCCTCCTGAACACGACCACTATGTCCTGGCTCGTCATATCACCACCTCCAGCCCTTCCTCCTCACTTTTCAAATCCTACACCATATCCTCCCAGAAGGGGTGGCCTCGCCTGCCCTACCCACTTATACGCTTCTGTGCCCTCCTAGCGCGTCCGCCCTGATCCCTTTCGTCCCCCTCTTCCCCCCACCCAATGCTCACCCCCCCACCCAGTTTGAGATGCCCCTCCACCGGGGCCCTGTTTTGTGACGGATTGACCTGTTTTTTCCGGATGCTTTCCTGTCTTGCTTTCCGTATGTTATGGAGACTTTGAATGGCATGCCTTTGCAGTTTATGTACGCAGCTTCGTAGCAAGTTCCCTTTCACTCCAAGGGACTCTTAACTGCCTCACTGTAGCTTCTGCATACACTGCTCCTGCAACTCCCAGGATGATGGGCTTCCTTTCTATAATGGCTGAGGGGTGCCGTTGTCGCAGTTTCTGATATAAACTCTCATGCTGTTGATATGGATCTTGGTGTGTCCTGCTGGGATCTGTGTCCCTTGTGTACTTGACGACATCTAAGACACTATCTAACCCTGCTCAATAAGGGCGATAAAAACTGCACTGCGACGGAATTCTAATGGTTGTGAGTCAGAAGTCAGAGTTGCTGGTTGATACCCTAAAATCCTGTTGTGATTTATTTCTTATGGTACATTAATTCCACATTTCAAGAGTTTGGCGGGTTGCTCTGATTGGCAGCCATCCAGTGGCTTCCCTGGCTGCTCCATGTGGCGGGGACTTCTGCAACTCACCTGTTCTTGCCGGGTGGTAGATAGCCCGTAACTTAACACCACTGCTAATGCCATATGCACACTCACAGTTGTAAGCTGTGTGGCGCTAGTCTGGAGCTGTTGCCTGATGCGGAGTTGCATGCAGATGATTCAGTGTTGCTTTGCCTACTAGGCGGTTATGGTCATGCTGCGAGTGATGGCAGATTGCTGCTAGCGCTAGGCATGCGCATCAAGTGCAACCCTAGGGCCAGCAGCAAACCTTGTCAATCAATCAATCAAAACGCAAGACCAGCAATGCCAATGGCCAAACAAACCTAGGCCACAAACACAAGGCTCCTGATCACAATCACGAAGCCACACAACCGATGGTGGATTTGCCACACACAAGCTGAGGCTAGATGCAACGGCGTGCACACCAAGGGGAAACAAACACCACCACTAAAACCCAAAACCTGCTCCACTTCCATCACACATGGGTGGCGGGGAGGCAGCAGGATCAAGCACCACCCTAGTAGGGGCTGGAGGTGGCTCCCACCACCTAGGTACTGGTGAACCACCATCCTCCCAGCCACTGAAAGGCAGCACATAGCGCTCCACATGCTTATCAATAGCTTGCTTAGTGCGCCTTCTACACCTCACTAACCGTTGGCTTTCCCAAGGGTGCGTAAGATCCCACAACCTCTTCCTCCAAGCACTCTTAATCTGACATGAAGCCTCCCAGCTCCCCTCATCTTGACCAAGCACCTTCAGATCAGCACACACGCATTTCTCCCAGGTATGGCGAGGCCTACCCACTGGCCTCGTCATGTCACCATGTAATGAAGAGAACAACGCAATATGCGGCAACCTGCCCTCCTCCATGCGGCCCACATGCCCCAGCCACCTCAGCCTATTTGCTGTGATGTATGCTGACAAGGTGGCTACCCCACATGATTTCCTGATATGCTCATTGGTGTGCCGATCTGACAGCCTGACCCCAAACTTGCATTGGCAATGCAGCTTCAATGGTTGCGGTCGGGTCCATTTACAGGGGCGAGAACGAGGGGGCTGTACCAATGCAGCAGCGACAAAGGAGTAGGCAAGCACGTACGGGCCCGTTACGTGCCTTTACCAGCAAGTATCTTGAATTGTGACACTTCCATTTCATTGAGATGTCTCCCAGTTCAAATACTTAATAAATGGCTTGTAATGCTGACAGGTTGACCAAAAACCTGACCGAAACCTGACCAAAAGAACTTTGGGCTATCAGGCACCAGAGTGCTTGAGCAGGTGCACTTTAGCTGTCTCAGCAGCATCCTGTCTGCCAGGTTGTCACATATGCATGCTGATCCGAATATTAGGAGATCATTTGGTGTAGCCACCTTAATGCTGTAGATCTTACGTAGATCACATCCAAAAGGCTGAGGCTATGGGCCACATGGGGCAGAGCTAGCTACCACATATTGCTGTGCTAAGACCACATGGTGGGTGTAAATGGGGAATGGGTAGACCTTGTTTTACTTCTGGAAAGGTACGTATGTTTGTGCTGATTTAAGAAGTGTGGCAAAGATGGGGGAAGCTGTGGAGGTTCGAGTCAGCCAAAGTGCACTTTAGAAGGGGTGGGAGCTTGCACACCCATCATGGGGAAGCTCACGGAGGGTAATAAATGGCACACAAAGCACTCTACTGTCGAAAAGCATACATCTTTCGGCTGCAGGACCTTTCAGGTGGCTTGGGGCATGTGCTTTACCATTAGCTCAGTGGTAGGAGACACCCCCAGCCCCAACTAGGGTGTTGCTTGGTGCTCCTGCCTCCCGACCACTCATGTGGGATGGAAGCATTGGGGCACAGTTTGGTTTTTAGGTGCAGCTAGTTCCCTTTGTCTGTTCACTGAAAGTTGCGTCTTAGTTGCACTTAGCTCCAGCTTGTGTGTCGGCTTGTGTGTCCACCACCGGTTGTCTGGCTTTTGATATTGATCACTACCTAGGAGCCTTAGTTCTGCTTATAGCTTAGGTTTGTTTGGCCACCTATATGATACAAGTACTGATTTTGCATTTTGATTGATTATTGAACAATATCCACTCTTGCAGTGCTCCGGCTCCTAACATTCCCAGTTACAAGCGGAACTGGAAGACCCGCTCTGCTGCTGCAGCACTTGCTCAGTTTGGGTACTACATAAGGACAGGTGCACTTTGACTCTCAGGTGAGAGATGGTGGTTTTGATGGGCGGTCCTGTCCTGTCCTCCAGTGGGCTTCTCTGGGCACACGAACTTCTCCAACACGTCATACCACATGGAACCGATAGGACCGTCAATCAGCAGGCCATAAGCTCCCTACGAATCTTCTGCAAGCCTTGGTGAGCAGTGGCCTCGTTTCCAAGGATTTGCAGTACCAATTGTAAGGCGCCTTGACTGTTGTATCGATGATGGCATCAAGCAGACCAGCAACGCGCTCTGCTCCCTCCAATGAAGGCCCCACCGAGGAAGGCTGCCCCTCAATAGGAAGCGGTACAGCTTCATCCGCGCCAGACGCCTTGACCTTCTGTACCTCTACTGCACGGCGCTTAGTATCCTTAGCATCCTTCCATTACACAGCGTGCACAGGCGTGACTGCCTGCCGCTGCCAACATTGCCGCTGCTGCTTTCCGTAACGACTAGAAGAGTACAATCTGGGGACAGTAGGGTGCACTAGCAAAGCCATAACACAAGCTGAGCTTGCAACAGAGCGTGTACACCAGTGGCTCCAAACACTACACGAGCTGAACACAGTAGGAAGATGTGGAGCACAACCGGCGTACACCCCTGGGCACTCAAGCTCCTTATATGTGTGAGCACTGGGCTCACGATCACAAAGAGCTTCCACGGGACAAGTGGACCTTCTGATCCCCCTATATTCTGTACGCAATACCTCGTCCAAGCGGTAGAGCCTTCATGCTCGGGAAGCTGTGAGTCAGCGATCTGCACCGAAGCCCGACTGGCCAGCTGCCATTCAAAGTTGATGACGTCCAAGGTCCCCTCGTGACATACCCGCCCCCTCCCAGATCCATAACGCAAACCCCCCTGCTGTTGCTCACCTCAAGTGTGCTTTTCACAGCCATAGGAAGCAAGCAGTGGCTTGGATGCTGACAGTGATCTTTGCCAGTGGACAGTATGTTGGACCAAGTGCAGGTCTGAGCATCATGTCTGCAGCATTTTGGCCTGAATTGGAATCAAGAAAACCGCACGCACAGCGGCGTGAATGCGTCCAAGGATATTTTCGGTAAATGGGTCCATGTCAACCTGACGGTGCAGTTGAAAGGAGCAATCAGTGCCAGGGGACAACGTGGAGGCGTGAATGGAGCTGTTGCACCGTACGGCTTTCGCATCTGCTGCTTTCCACTTTGCAGTCTCTCATGCTGCACCTCCAAGGTTGGGTCCTCTGTTCGTCACCGCCCCATTTCAAGGTATGTCCGAGCGAAAGCTGCAAGGCGGCTAGCATGTGCATGACTAGAAAACTAGGGTGCATACTACTGACAATCGCCCTGGCATGACCACCGTGGCCCGACCCCAAAGCCGAGGACGCAATTCTGTACGCAATACCTCGTCGTAGAGCCTTCATGACCTGCACTTCGAAGCCCGACTGCTTAGCTGCCACTCAAAGTTGATGACGTCCAAGGTCCCCATCTGACATACCCGCGCCCTCCCAGATCCGTAACGCAAGCCCCCCTGCTGTTGCTCACCTCAAGTGTGCTTAACACAGCCATAGAAACTCAAGCAGTGGCTTGGGTGCTGACAGTGATGTTTGCCTCTCTGGACAATATGTGGAGCCTAGTGCAGGTTTGAACGTTATGTCTGCATCATTTTGGCCTGTACCTGAATCAGGAAGACAGCACGCACAACGGCGTGAATATGTGCAAGGATTTGTTCAGTATATGCGGTCATGTCTTCAACCGCCCTGTGCGGTTGAAAGGAGCAAGTAGTGCCTGCGGAAGACATAAAGGCGTAAATGGAGCGGTTGCACTGTACGGCGTTCGCATCTGCTGCTCTTCCATGCTGCATCTCCCAGGCTGGGTCCTTGTTTCGCCACCGCCCAATTGCAAGGTATGTCCGAGCGAGAGCTGCAAGGCGGCTAGCATGGGCATGAATGGACACCCAGGGTGCATCCTGCTGACAAGCTCCCTGGTATGACCACCGTGGCCCGACCCCAAGCATGACAAGGTTGGCCAGCAGCTCCTGGGTTCACCTCCCACGCACCTGGTGAGACCGTGCAGAAGATCTATGAGTAGGATAATGGTTGACTGGATTAGCTTGTTTCTCAACTCAGCTTTAGTTGTGCTTCAACTTTAGGGTGTCCTGCTAGTTGGTATTATTGTTCTGGGGTTCAACAATGCAACTGACTATCCTGCAGAACACACCTCCATTGTGGGCGAACAGCTGCAGGGCAGTCATTTGCAGTGGATGGATAGGGACGGTCGTTGTACTAGATCCTGGCAACACAAGCTGTGGTTTTGGAATGGTTTCTCCCTGGTGGGACCACACGCACAACCAGAGCAGTACTTGAGAATGAAGCGGACCTTTGTTGGGTTCCCAGCAAAATACAAGTGGCTGGTTCTAAAGGTCGTTCTCATGTTTTCAGATACTCCACTCAACATGAGATCATGTTTTCAGTACTCCACACAACATGAGAAACTTGCAACCAGCTGGATCGACCGGGCTGACCTCTCATGGTAGACAGCCACGATCTGCGGTTGTGCGACATATCAATATGCTTCATATTATGCTGTATGTAAGTAGCCCGGCGGGGCGCCATGTGGCTTGGGTTGCTATGCTTCGGACTTGGACATGTGCATTCGGCCCTCGGTATAGATAGGAGACGCCTCCGTTTCTAGGGGAATGGTTGATGTGAGAATGGTCTATGGACAGCTGCACTTCTGCGTCGCAGCATTGGAGTGGATTGATCCATAGACTATACAGTACTCTCTCTGTAGCGTTCCTTGGTATTTGGTGTAAGGAGCGTATAGTGTTCCGTAGTCTGTAGGCTTGCTTGGCATTTATATGGTGTAAGGAGCAGTATAGTGTTCCGTAGTTTGTAGGCTTGCTTGGTATATGGTGGGAGGAGCGCTATAGTGTTCCGTAGTCTGTAGGCTTGCTTGGTATATGGTGTACGGAGCGGTAAAGTGTGTCTTATAGGCATGTAACCCGCATAGGAAACTCGCCTATTGCCACAGTATTGAATGGGGGGGGCTAGGGTACTCCTTGCTCTCACTGGGATAGGCTCAACCTCAGTTTCAGTTAGTTCTAGGCCCTGGCTGTTTACTTGAATGCTTCTGTCTACATCAGTGAGCCTGGCTTTACAGGCTTGCTGTTAGGGCATTCGAGTCACAGGCGCCATCAACTAGCTTCTGACCAGTGCAAGAGGGGTCCTAGTAGTTCTTAGGGGCTGCTGTCTATCTAGGCTGTGCTAAGTACGAGTGAAAATGGAGACTATGCAATAGAGCCTGCTAGAAATAAAGCTGAACCAAGCTAATATTGCAAAGAGACGTCTTCGCTTTATGGAATTGATATATATGTATTCAGGCTGGTGTTGAGCAACCATGGGCTGTATATGGGAGCATCTGCTAGGAGGTGTTGACCCATCCATGTGTGAGTGGCCATCAATCGGTCAGGGTTAGCTGCATGCTGCAGTACATGCTCCATACTGTCATTGCTGCTTGAACAGTAGCTGGCGCATAGCTTGTTCACGCATCCACATCATGGTATCCATCATTGCACCCATGGAAGCTATGGGTAGCTGCTTCAAGTGCCTTAGTTGGCATTAGGTGTGCTCCGCCCTTAATCGAGAGAGAGAGAGAGAGCTACGCAAGGAGGAGTCGTGATTCGTCCTCCCGCCCGGGAGGGTTTCTAACCCACTTGGGGTTATGGGAACTGTAGCTTTGACTAGAACATCTAGCGCTAGCAGTTACCTATGGCGTGGGGGGTATTCCACCCGACTCCCACGGCCATTTGCCCACCCTAAGCCAGGGTTAGTGACTTTGGTTGTGCAGCACACTGAACCACACTGCATTTTAACCCATGATCCTTCTACTAGGATCCTTTTTCCCTCCCAGAGGGAACTCTCTTTATTACTTTTTCCCGGGACTCAAGGCCGGGCCGCACCTCTCCTTTCTCAAGGGAGCCTGTGGGATGAAACCACAGTACCATGTAAACCGTCCGAAATTCTGGTCAGGTGCGTTGTTTCGATGAAAGAGTCTGGGGATCGGACCCAGTAGACGACTTCCCATCTAGCGACGGTAGCGGGATTTGAATCCGCACCATTCCTTGCATGAGGCGCCAAAGATCTTGCCGACAACGGGAATTAAACCCACGCCTGCTAGAAGCTTGCCAGTGTCCGTCCTAAGGCAGTGTGGTAACCAACTGCGCTATAACCGCATCCTATCGCGGTCGCTTCGAAGATCTGACGATTTGTACCCGGGGCAGGGATCGAACCTGCGACTTCAGGGATGTGTGTGTGTGTGTGTGTGTGTTTGCCTGCAAAGGACCTGAGGTGCATTCGACACATTGATTAAGCGTCATTCCTCAGGCCGGCAACATGGGCGAACGGATGTGAATCCGGTGCTCTAACCAACTGAGCTACCCGGCGCTCCGCCCTTAATGTTAGATAGGTGTCGTGTCCTAGGTACGAGATGTAGAAGCCAGAGGAATTTTGCCTGAGAGCGAAAACGTCAAATAAGCCACCTGGTTGTGAGCACTCCCCAGTGCCATGATGATCAATGGGCAAGGTCAGTACATTCAACGTACTGGACCTACACTAGCTGAAGTGGCCGACAAAGTTTGCCGGGCACGTCAGTTGTAGGTCCAGGAGTTGCATGCAGTGCGCACTGGGGTACTTGTCCTTAGATAAGTAGCAGGATGATTGTGTTTGCCTAGCTAATTTACCAGGCACACTTGTAGGTACGGAGTGGTGTCCCTTCGGTATCATTTCGAGAAAAGTGGTACAATAGGGTGGTTTCAACTGCTGGTTTAATTGTTGGAAGGTGGTGTAAGAGCGCGGTCTGACTTCTGAGTGATTGATCAATGAAAGCTGGACTGTCTCTTGCTTAGCCTTGCATCCGTTCTGCTACCCAATGCTATTCAATAAGTACGATGGGCCCCAGGAAATCCTGCCAGGTAAATGGTACGAGATATCCACACTGCTAAGTGATGGTGACTGTAAGGCTAATCCTTGGCCGGACCAGTGAAGAGACTCCTGTTGGTGCGCTGGGGTGGATTCTACCCTTCTGTAGCCATCCGGTGTAATGCAGAAGGCACTGACAGAAGCCACAAAAAACATACTCAAACTGGTAAATCAGGCGGGCAATTTTTATTATTCCAGGAGGGGCTCCTCTGACTCCCAAAAGCACGCCTTATAATGAAAATTACTTTTGGGAGTCAGAGGAGCCCTTTCTGGAAGTGCAAATGTCCAAATAGGTCACGTCGTAGTTTAAGACTCTTCGCCCTCATTCAATAGTAAGGGTCCATCGCAGCTGACATAAATGCAGCCCCTGGCCATCTACTGGATGGAGTACTCGATAGTGGGGCAATTGAAGCACTATCTAGCTTTTCAGGCATGCTTCCAGTGATTTTTGGAGTGACTAAAGGCATGCGCTGCATCACCGCCTTCTGTTAGTGAAGAAAAGTAGGCTTGATCACTGCCGTGAATTAGCCTCTGATTTGGTGCAATAGTTTTGTGAGTGAAAGGGGCCTCTCTTGTTATGTATTATTTGGCGCCCCGGTGCCACCTGAAGGAGTGTAAGAGGGGGGCTTTATATTAAATAGTATCTGTTGTTGATCAGGCTGTACTAATGGCCATAGTAGTGCTGCTATGCTTAGACTAAGCTTCTGGCACGCACCAGCTGGCAGCATGAAGGAGCTGCCCATATGCATGTGGTGGATCCAAAAAAATTGAGCTAGAAAGATACACTGCATTGTTACTGACTAAGTGCAGTTGTTGGCAAAGCAGATTGGGGTTCATTTAGGAGTCAGACTTTGGTTTAGAAGCCAAGGAGGATTATCTGTGGGAACTTGTGCAGCTGCCCTGCTTTGAGGTCACCTAGGTAACCGTAAACCCTACGGGTCACCTAGGTAACCCTTAACACCAGGAAATAAATAGCAGGTGCAATAGAGTCTGCTGTGACAGCTATGTGCTATGTATTCTATAGGCGTCTGTTTAAGGAAGCCCTCTGGCGGCAGGCTGGTTAGGGAGGTGTGCAGAATCTTATAGAGGCTGCTCTTGATCTGCTGCTACATATTGGTACCCTTGGCAGCTCATTTGGCATAAACCAGCTCCATGTACAACTTATTCATCCATCTCAGTGCCTGGCATAGAACATGCATGTTTATTGGAATTTATCCTGAGCCAAGCTGCTTCAAGTGCCCTGGCATTCACAGCTGCATGCATGCATGGTATGCCATCCTGGGGAGTAGCTCAGCAGGCATACGCGAACATTGTGACAAGCCAGTGGCCCCTCCTAACGTGCAATCGTCCACATCGTGGGCAGTGACCATCTGCCTTTAGTGAGTATGTACTCTGTCACTGATGACGGCAAGTAGTGCTTGTCCTCACTGAATGGGTAGGCTCAATGATTGAGGCTGCATGTGTTGTAGGACTGCAGCAAGGCTTGTGAGGACTGAAAGGCATGTCTTGAAGAGCTCCTAAAGGAGCCGTGAAATGCCAGGGGTTTCAGAGGGACTGCTATTAAGCAGGCTGCTCTTAACGTCCAAGATGTGCTAAGCGGGGGACTCTGTGGGTGCTGAATTTGAAGAGTCTGCATGTGCCTTTCGTCAGTATTGGTTCTTTCAGTTACCTTATACATTCGCATCCTTTTACTGCTTGTGGAGGTAGCCATGACTAGTAGAATGGTGGCGCAACAACTTATTGGTGAGAAGTGTATCTTTTGGCATTAATTGTGGCAAACGACCTTTTCACCAGTGCGTTGCAGTGTCCCGAAATATTATGAGGGTGCGACGGGGGTTTGGGTGGTTGGTGGAGTTAGAGCTGACCAAGTTTGAGGACAGATTGTCATCTGCTCTGCAGCCGGCAATGTGATCAGGGGATCAAACGTGCTTTTCTTGCTGTGAGTCTTTACGACATTACATAGGAGCTAGGATAGTTATGCGGAGCTGCATAATGGGATTGCAGGGTGTTATTGGAACATGGACAAGTTGGACAGGGGCAGCACTGACAGGTAGTCTATCTGCCTCGATCATGTTTTTCCTCCTAAACTGTGTAGGATTACGCAATCGGTAAGTCAGCACCAGTGCTATGACTGATGACTTACCCACTGATGCATGGGTGTTAAGCCTGTGGGTTCGTCAGTATGATGCTAGTCTGACTCCTAACATACGGTATATATAGGCATGCGTCTCTGCCAGTGTCTGCTGCACTCTATTTATGTACAAAAGCGTGCAGCATTATAGTGGCACTTAAAGTCGCCGGTCTGGCTGGCAGGAATCTGTCCATAGGCATGGGCTAAAGGTTGTCTGACGAGGTTTGTCAGCTGAGTCAGAGGTTAGGGTATAGGGTTTATGGGTGGGAATGACTCGGGCAGGGTTGCATGGAGAGCACTGGAATCCAGGAATCTGCAAAGCTCCTGGTGCTGATGCTGCTGTGTATGTTTCACATATGCCATCATATCAGGCCGCTCCTTTTAATAAGGATCCTGGTTGTTGATTTGTTCATGTTGTGTTGAGTACCATTCAGTAAAGGTGCTTGCAGCTCAGCAAAAATCCATAATCAAGGTAGCAGTGTGGTCTGACCAAATGAGAGCAGCAGTCAGCATGGAGCAGACTTTTTTTAGAAGCTTCTATCTATTGATATAGGCTTCTTCAATGTTTTCAAAGGGGTACTTGGATCAAATTTCGTCTAGCATCCTACACCCGTGTAAAATCCTCAAATTGAATCCAGCCTGCCAGTGGTGGATTTTTGGTCATATCTGGGATCCAAGACTTGACCAACAATCACCACTGGTATCTCAATACCCCTGGGGGTTGGTATTAACTGCGTGCGGGAGGGATTATGGCAATTAAATCAGCGGCTCGCGTGGTCTATTCCATATGTTTTATCATGCAAGTCTCTGATTCTACGTGGTGCCTTAAGTTGGTGGTGTGGAACACTCAGTAGCAAAGCGGGCAGATATGGGAAGCATTGACGATCTGAACGAGGGCTTGCTCTGACCTGGCACAAGGGCCATCATTGTTACATTGTTACATCTACGCTCGCTCCACCATGAGCGGCGTACAGTTAAGGAAGTAGGCTTACTACAGTGAGGGCACCCGCCTCCTGAACACGACCACTATGTCCTGGCTCTTCAAATCACAACCTCCAGCCCATCCACCTCACTTTTCAGATCCTACACCATATCCTCCCAGAAGGGGTGGCCTCGCCTGCCCTACCCTTCTCCACGCTTCTGTGCCCTCCTAGCTCCCCCGCCCTGATCCCTCTCGTCCCCCCCAACCCCCCACCCAAGGCTCACCCCCCCCACCCAGATTGAAATGCCCCTCCACCGGGGCCCTGTTTTGACTAGACGGATTGACCTGCTTCTTCCTGATACGCTCCTGTCGTGCTTTCCAGATCTCATGGAGACTTTGAATGGCATGCCTTTGCAATTTGTGTATGCAGCTTCGTAACAGGTTCCCTTTCACTCCAAGGGACTCCAACTGCCTCACCGTAGCTTCTGCATATACTGCTCCTGCAACTCCCAGGATGATGGGCTTCCTTTCTATAATGGCTGAGGGGTGCCTTTGTCGCAGTATCTGATATAAATTCTCATGCTGTTGATATGGATCTTGGTGTGTCCTGCTGGGATCAGTGTCCCTTGTGTACTTGACTTCAATAAGCGTAATTTGAGCCTGAGATGTCATCCATTGACCCTCTGGGGTCCGTCTAACCGACTTGCGTCGATATAGGACAATGTCGGGCCGAGAGCCGGCTGCTTTCAACTGTGCTTTGGACAGCAGATCGGCCGGGATGTTACCGACTGTCTTGTGCAGGTGCGCTGCTCCTGAACGTGCCCATTTGGCAGCGTTGCCACCGTCGTTATAAACAATGCTATCAGCCCCGCGGTCGCCACTCGCGATAGCCTTGGTGATGATGCGCACTGCTGTGTTGTGCTTGTCTTGCACCATGGGCATGATTCCGGGGCACCACGCGACTGCATGGTGTCCACTATCTGGATGCTTGTTGCAGCAGGGGCATGTGTCACTCTTCCTTTTCTTGTACCTCTTGAGGTTTTTTGCCGTGGGAAGTTGGCCTGTCAGATATTTTATCCTTGTGTTTTTCATTCCTTCTGTCACCCCTGCAATGGTCGTCCAACTGTCAATGTATGGCCTGGCCATGTCTGGCAGCGTTCTTTTCATGGCTTGATAGTAAATTGCATCTGTCTTGGCTGTCCCAAGTCTCAGCTCCTTTACTTGCACTCTGTTGGTGAGTGCATCTTCTAGGTTTTCCACTTGCTGCCATCTCTCTCTCAGGCCAGTGGCGCTGTTTTCATCCTCCTCCCAAACCTTCTGCATATGCCATGCTTGGTACGGCCTGTGGTTACTTTCAACGTGAGACATATCCATGTCTGCCCGCCCCGTAGTTGCCACAGCTGTAGCAATGTCGTCTGCAAATTCATTGCCGGGGATGCCTGCATGCCCCCGGACCTTGATCAGCTGCACCTCTCCCTCCAATGTCATGATTGCTGTTTTTATTAATTCAAGCAAATGTTTGTGTCGGTGATACCGGACCTGAGCTGGGTAGTACATAACAGCTCGAATTGCATGCACTGAATTGACACTGTCTGTCATAATGCTTGAGTATCCTTGCTGCAGGGCACCTAGGATACCCACCAATTCTGCCCGGTATGGGGTATTGTGCCTTGTGGGTGCTGTTGATTGGATCCCTATGCACTGCCCTTCCTCAGTGTCTGTCTTTGCTGGGACATAAATGCCAGACCCAAGTTGGACCGTCAGTCTGCCGTTTGGCCCTATGTCTGTCTTACGTTGGCTGCCATCGGTGTACACCATGCTTCGCCAATCGTACTTTAGTGGGAGGAGCTGGTTGAGCTGGAGCTGTTCCGAGGCTGTCTGCAAGAGTTGAGCCAAGCTGTTATTCAAGGTTAGGGCTGCTGTGCCTGCATCACTTGGGGAAGCCAGCACCTTGGCTGGTGGTCTGTAGATAGTGGTGTCCATCTCTTCTTCGTTTTCAGATTTGTCTCCAGTGCTTGACTCCTCACTGGGACCATCAGGCCAGTGATGACCTAGTCTTGCCTAGGTGAGCAGTTCACTTGGGTGAGCATGCCCATTAACTGCTTGAAAGGGCCATCAAAGTGATTTGGTCATGCAAATGATTTTCACGGGATCATTAAGCCCGCCCTGTGTAGATTAGTCAGCAAGCGATTCATATGTACTTCAATTCCTCAGGGCGGAGCATTTCCCCCTTGCCCCTCCTCCTTTCCCTACCTCCCTCCCTTGTACCCAGTTAAAGCAGCCAAGGTGTTGCCTGTAGACTGAGCCTTCCTACCCCTACTTCCCTCCCCCCTTTACCCTGATTCCAGCAGCCCCCCCCCTCACCCACGAGCGTGATTAGGCACGTGGCCTCTACGGTGAACTAAAGGATGTCGTTGGTCAACCAGGCCTAAAGCTGTAGCAGGTTGATCATGGGGGGATGGGGGTTCATTGTTAAGGGGAAGTGACTAAATGCAATGCGGTCAAGGGATTGGTATGCAGCTGTGGTATGCAGCTGCAATGTACCCTGTGCCGGTGGTATAATGCAGCAGCTGCCTTGAGCTGCACTGTAATGTTATACTCTGCAGCACAAGACAGCTGCAGTTCTGCCAGTGGTTGGGGTGCTGCTTTCTATGCTCAGTTGGCGGTGTGTGCTGTATGTGGAGTCAAAGAATTCTTGGTTGGTGTGCTTTGAGTGGTATTCACTTGAGTCATACTCTAGGAGGGTGGGCGATGCACTTGGCAGGCCCACTTTTCTGATAAGAACCCCATCCCCGCTCTCCTGCTCCCGGCTCCCCGCCTCCTCGCTCTCCCCCTACTCTTCAAGCCCATCAGTGCCTGGTTGGGAATGCCGAGGGACACTGTGGCCAAAAACACAGATGTGACTTGATGGGTAAAGTTTAAGCTCTTTTTTTCTGCTAAACGGGGCCACAGGGTGGACCATTTGTTGGTCTCTAAAGCCAAGGCTTTACCTGGACTACTCGGTAAAGGTGCAATGAACGTACATTGCTGCCATTATCAATGCATGGTGTTCATATACTGCACATGCTGCTTCGCTCTTGTTTGGATTGTTCAGTGCACTATGATGCTGATAAGGACATTGAAGACATCTGACCCTGCTCAATAAGGGCGATAAAAACTGCACTGCGACGGAATTCTAATGGTTGTGAGCTTGAGTCAAAAGTCAGGGTTGCTGGTTGATACCCAAAAGCCCTGTTGTGATTATTTCTTATGGTACATTATTCCACAATTCAAGAGTTTGGCGGCTTGCCCTGATTGGCAGCCATCCAGTGGCTTCCCTGGCTGCTCCATGTGGCCGCGACTTCTGCAACTCACCTGTTCTTGCGGTGTGGTAGATAGCTCGTAACTTCATACCACTGCTAATGCCACATGCACACTTACAGTTATAAGCTGAGTGGCGCTAGTCTGGAGCTGTTGCCTGATGCCTAGTTGCATGCAGATGATTCAGTGTTGCTTTGCCTACTAGGCGGTTATGGTCATGCTGCAAGTGATGGAAGTTTGCTGCTAGCGCTAGGCATGCGCATCAAGTGCAACCCTAGGGCTAGCAGCAAACCTTGCCAAACTTGCATTGGCAATGCAACTTCCATGGTTGCGCTCGTGTGCATTAGCAAGGACGGGAAAGAGGGGGCTGTACCAATGCAGCAGCAATGGGCCCGTTACGTGCTTTCACCAGCAAGTATTTGAACTGTGACACTTCCTTTTGATTAAGACGTCTCACAGCTCAAATATCTGGGAATGGCTTGTAATTGCTGACATGTTGACCAAAAACCTGACCGAAACCTGACCAAAAGAACTTTGGGCTATCAGGCACCAGATGCTTGAGCAGGTGCACTTTAGCTGTCTCAGCAGCATCCTGTCCGCCAGGTTGTCACATATGCACGCTGATCCAAATATTAGGAGATCATGTGGTGTAGCCACCTTAATGCTGTAGATCTTACATAGATCACATCCAAAAGGCTAAGGCTATGGGCCACATGGGGCAGAGCTAGCTACCACATATTGCTGTGCTAAGACCACATGGTGAGTGTAAATGGGGAATGGGTAGACCTTGTTTTACTGAAGTTCTGGAAAGGTACGTATGTTTGTGCTGCTTTAAGGGGTGTGGCAAAGATGGGGGAAGCTGTGAAGGTTCGAGTCAGACAAAGTGCACTTTGGAAGAAGGGGTGGGATCTTGCACACCCATCATGGGGAAGCTCACGGAGGCTAAATGGCACACAAAGCACGCTAGTGTCGAAAAGCAGACATTTTTCGGCTGCAGGACCTTTCAGGTGGCTTGGGGCATGTGCTTTACCATTAGCTTAGCAGTGCTAGGACACACCCCCAGCCCCAACTATGGTGTTGCTTGGTGCTCCTGCCTCCCGACCACTCATGCGGGATGGAAGCATTGGGCCCGGTTTGGTTTTTAGGCCCAGCTAACTCCCTTTGTGTATTCACTAAAGTTGCATCTTAGTTGCATCTAGCTCCATTGCGCCAGCTTCTGTGTCGGCAAGTCCACGATCGGTTGTCTGGCTTTTGATAAAGGTCACTACCTAGGAGCCTTCTGCTTATAGCTTAGGTTTGTTGGGCCACCTATAATATTGATTTTGCATTGATGGATTCATTGAACAATATCCACTCTTGCAGTGCTCCTGCTCCTAACATTCGCAGTTACAAGCGGAACTGGAAGACCATCTGCTGCTGCAGCACTTGCTCAGTTTGGGTACTACATAAGGACAGGTGCAACTTTGACTCTCAGGTGAGAGATGGTGGTTTGATGGGCCCGTGATAGCGGGCGGTCCTTTAGTTATTGTAGCCTACAAGGCAGCAGAAGAGGGCTTGGAGCCAGCTGTCTATGGGGAATTCAAGCAGACAGCAGGGCCAGCGGGGGCAGCAAGTTGATTGCCTAGCTCAGAGGAGCAAGGGCTTTTACACTCTCTGGCCAACCAGTTGCATATGATGTACGACCTGGGAAATTTGGAATGGCAGCTGCCAATCGTAGAATGTTATTGACCATGTCCATGCTAGCAAGTATGCAACTGCTTTGTGCTCCTCTCTCTTCTGTGTATTGCAGAGATCTAACCCCCAGCAGGAGGTGGCCGCATTGTGTACCACACCCACCAACTGCAGCACCGACCTAAGGGCAGGTTTGTGGAAAGGCAGGGCAGCGAGGGGTGCAGCACCTGACACTGCAGCAGGGAGGGCAGGGAGGGGTGCGGCAGCTGGAAGGGCAGGGAGGGCAGGGAGGGGTGCGGCAGCTGGAAGGGCAGGGAGGGGAGGGAGGGGTGCGGCAGCTGACACTGCAGTCTCACCACTCATCAGCAGCAGAGCAGAAGCAGATGGAGTAAATGACATCTCAAAGAAGAAGTGAAGATAGGTGAAGAAGAAGAGCTGTATGCTTTATGATGAAGAGTGTTGAACTGCCCAACTGCTTGGGCAACTGGCAGGGGAAAAGACAGTTCGGACGACTCAGCTGTAGTCCTAGCTCGCGTGAATGCAAGGAAAGACATGGGAGGCAAGAACTATGCTGTAGGGATGTTCTCCCGGTACTTTCAGGTTGAATACTCAATGAAGCCCTCATTTGGCTTTATAAGGGTACCCCCCCTGGGTGGGAGTAACATGTGTTCTATCAAGTCTGTAGTTTGTTCTCTACTGTAAGGTATACCAGGCATATCCAAGCAGACAGCTCTGAGGCTGCTGTAGTGCTTCTATCTGAGCGCAGGGGCAGTAAGGTTACCGGAAAGCTGTGCAACAGCAGCAGCAGAATTTATGTTGTGAGCATCAGCACTCACCAGCAAAAGAATAGTGATCACTGAGCAGCATGCAAGAGGAGGGCGGTAAGAGACCTGCTGGGAGTGCTTCTGTTTTTTACAAGCGGTGGAGGGTGGGACCTAAAATAGTCAGAACTGTGGTGCAGCGTTACAAAATCTCAGCTGCAGCAGTTAGAGGGTACCAGTCCTACTGACTGATAAAAATATCAAAACAAACAAACAAACAAAAATTTAAGGTGTGGCTGCACCAAGGCAGCTAGGTCGAAACGACCAAACACACCGGGGTCAAGCCCCATTTCCCCATATCAATGGACTGCTTCTGTAGTGCGTGGAGTTGACCGACAATAGAGCACACTTGCAGAAACATAATCCTCACCTTTCCAACACAGCATAGTTTCAACCTACTACATACTCTGCAACCGAGGTCTGCCAGACAAAGACATGCATATCTTGGTACCTAAGCTTGTTTATACCAGCACAAGAATCGGAGGCATTTAAAAGACAGCAGTTGGTTCCACATTCCTATTTGCATACATTTCCGGCTGAGGCATGATACAAAAGGGATGCGGCCTTCCAGGGCATAGCCTAGCGGAACAGCTTTGCGAAGAATACTCACATAGATCTTTCCATCCTCCCTATAAGTATCATTACACCCCTCAGCATGCACCTGCCGCTCATCCAGACAAAGCAGCAATTTTGCAACATTTTAAGAACGAAATGCCACAGTATCTAACAGTCAGAGCCCCCACACATTAAGCTAATATAGATACAGGGAGGGGCAACAAGTAGTCCCAACCCTCCCTTTATTTGACCTGGTCTTGTATAGCTTCCTGCGTACCCGACAACATTTAATTGCGCAGAACACATAGACAACCAAAAGTTGAAGGGATGTGGCTCCTCAAAAGGCAGCTAGGTCACATCCACCCGGGTCAAACAATCAATGCTGCAATTCGTGATATACCTTAGCAACAGTGCCATAGGCCCGGCACCTCAAGCTCGTAATGTTACAAACCCAGCCAGGTCGGGAACATATCCAGGCCAGTATTGTACCTCTATTGCTGATCATTGGAGGTATGATGGCTGCCTTCTAGCAGCTCCTCAACCTGTCTTAGTTCTTTTTCCTCTGCGCTCTCCACTTCACGCTCTGCTGAAACCCGATCGTGACTGGCCAACTTTACTGCTAGGGGGGTCTGGAGTGGGCGTCTGTTCCACTCTCCTGCAGTCTGGAGAGTGGAACAGACGCCCACTCCAGACCCCCCTAGCAGTAAACCCCCCAACCCCGAGCCAAACCACAACATGCACACATACAAACGTAGCACCCATGATGGAAAAAGCTTTAGAGTTCAATGCATGTCCTAGCTGTATGGTGGCCCCTGTGAACACTCCGATGGGGAAGACCGCACCCCACCAACCTAAGTTAAAGGGGATCCCTTGCTTTACCACTGCCACAACACTGCAGACAGCTAGTAGCAGCCACCATGCTGCAAAACCCCATAGGAATAACCCTACAATCGCACAGATCGCAACCCCTATGTTGGGCAGGAGCTCTTGCACCAATAAACCCCCGCTGCTGCTGCTGCTGCTGCTGGTCCGATTCATCAGCAAGGACACAAGGTTTGACCCTGCTGCTGCTGCTGGTTCCTCCATTCCGTGTTGTGAGAGATTATTCATGTAATACGCAGGGACTTGGACAGCAGCTGCTGCTGAGAGGTTTAACAAAGCCCAAACTGTCATGCCCATGGGGCCCACAGGCAAAAAGCTACTCACGATTGCATCTCTCGGAGGTAATTGATGGAAGATCAACCGGTGCCAGTAAATGGTAACTATCTGAAGTGACAGTAGGAACCCGATGCCTAATAAGCACGCACCAGCAGCAGTCATTGCTACAGCCCTGCTGGGGTTTGTCATGTGTGTGTGTGTGTGTGTTTGCCTGCGAAGGACCTGAGTTGTCATGTGAGTTGCTACAACTCCTGCTGTGTTGGCAGCGACGCATGCAGGGATAACGGGCATGAGCCATATTGCAGTGAACTTCTCGATGCCTTGCTTCTGACCTGCAGCTGTGGCGACCATGTATAAGGGTACAATCAGCACACACCCAAGGACTGCCGGCAGGTTTGCCCAGAAGAAGACCTCTGCCGCTGCGACTGCCGTTGCGCCGAAAGTTGGCCGCCATATGTTCACCAAGCCGTTTGTGATGGTAGAAAAGCTCATTGGGATAGCACCAAGGAAGAGGCCTTCGTTAGGGTTACTGAAGACGTTGTGAAGTGCGCGCCGCATTAGCAGGAGCCTTGCAGAGAAAAGCAGGGAAGCCCAGACGAAGAGGAGTACGTTGAGAGCCCTTACAGCCCATGCGATGGGACGCTGACCGTGGAAGCTGTATGGGGAGGCTGCGATTGTACTCGCTACAGATCCTGTGCCCATTGTTACTGTAAACCAACTGGGCGTGAAGCTCTCGAACCTGCGATGCGGTAGCCAGGGCAGCCGGCAGCTAGCAGGTTCTGCATCTGCTTGGCTGATAGACGTGCCATTAGCTGATGCAGGGGAATCAAGTTCAATCGTGTGCTCTGCCCCCTCGCGGGATGCTGCTGACTGTGCCGAGCAACCGTGGCATGTCTGTGTCGTCATAGGACGGTAATGCAAGGAGCCAAGTGAATACAACTCAGGGCTGTCAGGAAATATCACGGTAGGATTGCTGGCACAAGGAGCTGTAAGGCGGACGAAGGAGGACGCCTGGACTGGTGCCAACTCGGCTGCGTGGCAGTGAAAGCTAAGGCAGTGGCTGCAGCTGCGTGATCCTTCGGCCACCGCCATTGAGAACACCTTAGTACCATGCCTGACGCGGGCCGGGGTTGTCTTTGAGAATGACCACGAAATCGTCAATGCGACCAATGAAATCGCGAGGCCTTTGACCCGGCAACGCATCCACGGACCTTCGTCAGTCAAAGCCGCTTGCGAGATGCGTAATTGACAGGCTTTTCAAAAAACTAGGACATGTGAACCTACAGCCGTGGGTCCCGCCCAACCTCAACCGCAGCAGTACAGGGGTGTGTACAACCACAAACGAACTGCTTTACGGAGTATCACGAAACCAAGCAGACCGCATAGAACCAAGCTCACAAAACCTTGGGGCCCACAATCCAAGTCGACACCATCCAGCGTCACGTCCAGCGTGCAGGGAACATCAACAAACCGCCCGCATTACAATCCACAGGTATGCAGGAACGTGAGCGTGCTACACATTCACGGAAAAAGCAAACAGAATGCCGCAAAACTCTCCACTCCACCCCCTGTCAGATGCAGACACCCTACAACCAACCCACTCTCAACGAGCAGTGCATCTCTCAATCAACACAACATGCAACTCCATTCCCCCCGAGTTCCACAGAACCCTATGCATCAACTACTCCTGCTTCCCAAAACCGCCAAAGAACTTGTTTAGCATGTTAGCAAAAGGTGGCTCTTCTACCACCGCCTCCTTATCTCCCCCGGCTCCCCCATCCCCTGCTGCTCCCTCCCCTCCTGCCTGCTTGGCCTTCCACTGTGCAATCCACTCCCTTGCTTCTGCTACATTGGGAGGCACCTCCTCCTTGGGCTGTGCGGGAGGCACACCATTGCTGCCTGCACCGCTGCTGCTGCTGGCTTTGCTGCTGCCGCTGCTGCTACTGCTGCTGCTGCTACCGCTGGTTGTGGCCTTGCCCTGCTTCTTCTTCCAGTTTGCAATCCAAGCACGAGCCTCTGCCACATTGGCAGGCACCTGTGCAACAAGCAACCACCGCATATTATCAGCACATGTGTTCATATTCAATCATATGTGCCATGGCAAAGGTGCCATAGGCCCAACCAGCGCAACTCAGAACTAGAGTAACTTGGCATTCAGGTTTGCCAGGTAGTTTCCATTACACTCTGACCCAACCCTGCTTTTCAGAGGCTTGGACGCCTTTTCACATAAAAAGAATAACAAAACAATGAGACTTGTACACTCCCCTCCTTTGGCTATCTGTACCAAAAACCAAAGCCGAGTACAAAAGCTTCAATCACAATTTCTATTTCCTACTCCTATTTCCTACACCTACTCCTATTTTCCGCCTCCTCAACCCGTGGTGCTGTTGAAAAGGACGCTTTGCCCCTGCCTTAGCATTCTCTTCCGCCTCTACTGCCGCCCACACTCCCAGCAAAGCACAGAGGAACACAACAATATTCCAGCAAAATTCAATACCCAGCGACCCCTACGCCACCCCAACCGAGACCCCTACCATCGTCACAAACCCAAGAGCGCTAGAGAGGTGGTAAGGCCATACTTCTTCACTAGAGCTTTCTTCACTAGCATTTTGTGCTCGGAGAATGTCCAGAGCATATGATTCCCTAAACCCAGGATCCCTAAACCCCTAAACCCCTGAACCCCTAAACCCTAGACCCTTAGACCACTAGCTTTCTTCACTAGCTTTTTAATGCAGCAGGGGCAGCAGCTATTGGCTGGTGCTTCCTTTTCCTGCCATTGGCGGTGACGCCACTACCCTGCCCATGCTCTCAGAATTTGCTGCCAGCCTTGCCTCCAGCACAACACAGTAGATGTTACAACCTCCTAGCACAGACTAGCTAACCCTAAACCCTACGCATATACTACCCCACCCCTACCCTAGTTTTCAGCATCCCCAGCTACCCCTGCAGCCTCTAGCCTTCTCCCCCGCCTCTGCTGCCACCCACACTCCCAACAAAACACAAAAGAAGAAACACTAGATGCATCCAGCAGAATCTCTAACCACCCCAGTGCGCAAGCCCAGCCCTACCCCTGTACCACCTCTTCTTCTGCCCTACCCCTTGTCTTCTGCCATTAGTGTAGCAGGAGCAAACACCACTTCTACGAAAAGACAATGAGGCACTACAAGCTTCTAGCAGAACTCCGACCACCCCACTTAAGACTGTTAAATGACCCTAGTGCAAGCCCACCCCACCCCAACCCTACCCCAGCCCCTGCCTCACCTCTTCTTCTGCCTTTGGTGCAGGAGCAGCAGGAGCAGCAACTCTTGGCTTCTCCCCCAATGGTGCTACTTTCTTCCGTGCCCTGGCACATACTCTCGTCCTCTGCCACCCCCCTCATTTGCAACAAAACACATGAGGTGCTTCAACCTTTCCACGTACCCCACTTGAGACTGTCTATTACCCCAGCGCAAGCCCAACCCTACCCCACCGGCCCACCCCAGCCCTATCCCAACCCCTGCCTCACCTCTTCTTCTGCCTTTGGTGCAGCAGCAGCAGCAGCAGGAGCAGGAGCAGCAACTGCTTGCTTCTCAGCCTCTGTTGCCCGCGCCGCCTCCGCCTCCCTTTTTGCCTGCTCTGCCGCAAACTTGGCCCGCACCTCCTCCTCGGCCTTCGCCCTTGCATCCGCCTCCGCCTTTGCTTTAGCAGCGGCTTCAGCCTTGGCTTTGGCTTCAGCGTCTGCCCGTGCCTTCTCCTCTGCTTCTTTCTTCTTACGGGTGGCTGCCTCCACCTTTGCTCTCTCCTCTGCTGCTGCTGCTAGTGCGGATCGCTTGATGCGCTCCTCCTCGTCCAGGGCCTTCTGACGCTCAGCAGCAGCCTGCGAATAAGATGAGAAGATAAGACACGAATTTTGTAAATAAAACAAACAAAGGAGAAACAATAGATAATATGTAAAACATGAAAAATAATCATAATCAGTAGTTATAGGCTTGAGATAACAAGGATATTACATGTTCACTCAATGAAGCAAGTGGCAAAATAGATTGCAAATGCTATGTTGCATTAAGCTCTTCTTGTCCTGTTTGTTGCTCAGCAGCAGCCTGAGCAATGGGGAACAAGCATGGATGCAATAGATAGATATGTTACATAATGCTTGAGCAGCGACAGAGTGGAAAACTGCAACACAGTTACTTCACTCACACGCCCCATAGAGACGCCAACTTGGGCTGCGGTGCGAACCTCACTAAAGTGTGCAGTGATAGGCCCTAAACCCCGCAGTCCAGAGAGTTCTGTCCGTCCTTTGGCGACGCTTGTGCGCCTCTCCTTTTAGCAAGCTCAACGCACGCTGTGCCCTCACAAGGTGGGCATGGGCGCGGGTACAGAACGATAGCTATTTCGCATCCTCTTGAGGAGGCACAGTACCCATAGCAGCCCGAACAAACCAAAGAGATAGAACTACCAGTGACTGTCAAATTTTCCTTATTCAATTTTTTTGGCTCGCTCTCCCTAAACCCTAAGGTTTTCCGTTTCACGCCATGAGTCTCTTTCCCTTCCCTTCCAAGCACTTACTCTACCACGTATCCTCCACTGCCACTCACATGAAGCAGCAGTTGCCTTTCTTCAGCCTCGGCTGAAATTTGGGGGGTATGAATAAACACCGTTGAAAAAGCTACCTGTTGCTGTCAATCCGTTGACCGATTGCGTCAACGGGCCATTGACACAACACTGTCGATACAACCAGTCAACCGATGCCTATAACACCCGTTGCTGTCTATAGGGGTTGACGGTTTCCATTGCACGCTATGACGCCCATGAGCCCCAGACCCCTCAACCCACCACCTACCAGTAGTATTGTTTATATATTATACCTAAAAAATTTCCCTGCACTCCATGCTTACTTTTTCTTCCGCCACTATTTCAGCGCTACTCTTGTATTTACTCGTTTTTCTACTCCACCAGGTTCCCTCTGCCTTTGCTCCTTTGTAGCAGCCTGATCTCTTTGCCAAATATTGCTATGCTGTCCATGAGCCCCAATCCCCTACTGACCTCAAACCCACCAACTTTGAATACTTCATTTTCATTTTGCTCTAAAAGCTACCCCCTCTGGCACCAGTCCCCTAACCCCAAGTATCCCCCTTAAAAACCCTCCCTCTCACCGCCTGTTCCCGCTCCAAAGCCGCCTTGGCCTCCTCCAGCACCGCCTTCCTCTTGGCCTCTGCCGCATCAAATGGTGGGGGGGCAGGGGCACGAGGAGCACCAGGAGCAGCTGGGGCTTGAGCAGGAGCAGCAGGGGCAGCAGCTGCTGGTGCTGGTCTTGGTTTGGGTGCCTCCTCCTCTGGTGCTGCTGATGGGACGTTGATCTTTGTGTCTTCACCCACTTGCATGGTTTGTGCACCACCAAACAGGCCGGCAAAGAGGCCGCCAGCGAGCTTCTGCTGCAAGGAGGTAATGAACAATAAACAACTATTCTTTAAACACGTTTCAAACTTTTGCACTTTCTTGATACCACCAAAGAATATCTCATAATAAAGATAACTACTGGGGCCAATAACACAACAGTCATCATATACATTACCGTAGAGCCAGGTGATGATTGGACAAAAATATCTTTTTTTCAGCTGTCCAGTCATATATTAGTTTCTTCGTCTGTCCATTCCCCAGGATTTTGAAGTTATTTCGGGGCCCGTCCATTTTGGTAAACATTTTGCGTCGCCGGTGTCCAATCGCTCTATTCCCGTGCGAAAATGCCTCCAAAGCTTGCCAAATTCCTCCTGGGTCTTTGTATATGCACTTACATGCTTTGCATGTGCTCCTGTTGGTTCATGATGGCTTAACGTGACGCAATGAAGCAAGGGATCTATGCCTTCGCCGGCCTTGGCAAGATCCGTGAAGTAGAAAAGCAATAGCAAATGAAAGGAAGTTTGCTAGAGCAAATAAGCAGGCAGCTGAGTGGCCTGAGCAGCAGACGGGAGCAGAGACGGAGAAGCGCCGACCTGGAAGGTGCCATTGCAGCATCCGCGGTCGGTCACTTGACGTCACAGACCCCAGATTGAGGCTTGTGGCCAGCACGATACAGTCTCACCGTCTAACTAGGGTCCTGTAGTAGTTTCATTAGTGGCGTCAAGCTCCAGACCGGTGCTAGGGCTGCTTGTATGCAACAGCTGCATGAACAGCAGAAGCTACAGCAAATGGACGGAGCCATTTTCAAGTGTGTCCAAATGGCAACAATCTGTCATTTTGCCATGTCCATTTTGAAAGCATATTTCGGTTTTTCCCGGCCATTCCTCAATTATCTGTATTTTTTTGCCCCTGTCCATTCATTACATGGCTCTACGGTACCACTATCAAAAAACCGTATACAAAATTGATACAAAGGAAATACTTAAAAAATTCAAGATATATTCTACTAGCACAGCAGGCCGTGTCCCTCATGCTGTTCCTTCCATCCTCTCTCCCATTCTCCAATCCCACAAATCCTCCCTCCCACCTTCCATTTCTTCAACCTCCCCAACCCTCACTTCCAGTCCCGCTTTTCCTGACCTCCTTCGCCCGATGACCAGAATAGGCCCACTCCATAACTTCGTTGAAAAACAAGGTAAATGCAGGAACTGAACCGTATTAGGACAGGCGCTAGCGACTCCGGATCGTCCAAGCCAATCTCAAATTTTCTCCAATTGCACCCCCCAGGGCATCACCCTCTCGAGACATAACTCAGCACAAGCGTGCGTTAGTCCCCCACGCTGTTCTCCTTAAACCTCTCTTCCACCCTAGCATTTCCCAACCTAACCCCCACAACGTCAGCCCTTCCATACTCATCTCGACAAAGCATGGCCTTAGTCCCCCATGCTATCCTCCTTAAACCTCTCCTTGAAATCTCGTCCACCCTAGCTTTTGCCAACCTACCCCCTACAGGGTCACCCCCCCCCCTCAAGACTCACCTCAGGCTCAGGCTCAGCCGCCTTGGGCGCCGCCTTCTCCACCTTGGGCACAACCGCCGGTGCCGCCTGCGCCTCAGCCGCCACCGGTGCGGCTGCTGGTGACACTGGCCGCGACCCACCAAACAACCCACCAAACAATCCCCCAGCTGGCTTAACCTCCTCCTCGTCCTCAACCACTACCTCCTCTTCTTCCTCCTCCTCCTCTTCTTGCACAGGTGCAGGAGATGTCGGCCGGGAGCCAAAGATCCCGCCGAATAAACCAGCGGGTTTTGGGGCTTCTTCAACGACCTCCTCCTCTTCCTCTTCCTCCTCCTCAACTTGCTGTGGGGCAGGGGAGGTGGAGCGGGAGAAGAGGCCACCAAAGAGACCAGCGGGCTTGGCTTCCTCAACCACAATTTCTTCTTCCTCTTGAGGGGCAGGTGTGGCGGAACGAGAGCCGCCGAAGAGACCAGCTAGGCCAGCAGCAGCAGCAGCAGGTGCCTACAGATGATACAGCAATCAAACCAGGTTAGGCCAAGAGGAGAGTTTAACCCTAAACCTTAAACATGGCCAGAGGGAGCAGCCGCAGCAGGGGCCTGCAGACGATACAGCAATGAAACATAGTGTGAGCCAACAGATCACTAAACCCTAAACTTTACCCTGGAGAGGGGCAGGCGAGCAGCTGCAGGAGATGATACAGCAATAAAAACCAGGTTGAGACAACATATCACAAAACCCTAGACCCTAAACCTGGCCAAGGGCAGGGCAGAGGCAGCAGCAGGAGCCAGCAAACGTTATAGCGATCAAAAAAACAGTGTAAGGCAATACACCACAAAAAATACAAGGTCTTAAGATTTTGAGGTGGAGTGAGCGCTAGGCTGGTCTCTAGCGGTTAGCTTCGGTCGAAAGGCACAGGAGGTGAGCTACGGGACTCTTTGCTACGGTCGGGGGGGTCTTTGGGGCATACTGCATTACTCAACACAAGGTCTTAAGAACCACGTTCCCTGCAGACGATAAGGCAATCAGCATGCCCACGGTGTGAGTGCATGGAGGACTTGAGCAGCTCCCTCCTTAAACCCTGTTGCTAGACCTACCTAGTCTGCAAGTGCAGACATAAGCAATACCTTATATATCACAACTACTTTCAATAGCTGCAAGGTACCAAAGCTGCCCTGTAGGTTGGGTACAGGTTGATAAAGTCAGGCGAGAATGACGCGTCACAGATGGGCAACACACAGCCTAGACCACCCCCCAACTCTCCTCACTGACCTGCTCCTTCTGCTTAGGTGGGTTCAGCACGGCCTGCGCCACTGCCGCCAGCTCCTTCTTAGACAGCAGCTCTCCCCTAACCCCCTAGAAAGCACCCCACCCCCCCAAAAAAGAGAAAACAGAGTCCCCCCCCCCCCCCCCGGACACAAAACCATACATCAAAATCCAACCCCAGCCCGGTAGAGCACCCCCCCCCCCTAGAGCCCCCCAACTCTCCCCCACTGACCTGCTCCTTCTGCTTAGGTGGGTTCAGCACAGACTGCGCCACTGCCGCCAGCTCCTTCTTAGACAGCAGCTCCCCTGCCTGCCCCGCCTTCTTAGCAGCTTCTAACACTGCCTTAGCAGCTGCCTCCTCACGTTGCTGTGGACAACAACACAGAGCAGGCGGAATTTCTAAGCTTTGTATCATCCCAGGGCCTGAAACAAGTATATTTTTGTTATGGTATCATAAAGGTTATCATGGCCTGAAACCGAAAAGGACCTTTAAGGTGGTACAGGCAAAAACGCAGAGGTGCAAGCTAGGGGTGAAAGGTAAGACACACTGGCATGGTGCATACAAAGCCAAGAGTACATACCTGAAAAGGACCTAAGAGCAGTAGGTTGCAAAACCTCAGGAATGAGCAATTGCTGCTTCAAATATTGGTGAGGACAATCGCACAAAGCAAATGCAAGCAATGATTCAGTTATCCTGGCTAAGGGGGGTTAAGAGGGAGGGATGACTTGATGGAGGCTGAGGGGAGGCAAGGAGAACCAACAAAAGCGTGAATCTCTTCGCCAAAAAAATGATTTGTCAGCAGCTTTGCCCACTTCTTTGGTAGCCGTCTCCCCACGTTGCTGTGGAAAACAACACAAAGCAGACACAACTCATCATAAATTTATTACACCTGAGTCGTTGATATACCAAAGAACACTCAGACGCTGAACGTCGCGTTCGAACGCATTAGTCTCTTAGCAGCTTTGGACACTGCTCTGCAGCTGCCTCTTTGCTTTGCTGTGGTGAAAAAAAACACAGTGATGGCCAGCAACACTTTAGATCAGCATTCAAGTGTATTGCGATTTGTGGAAACCAGTAGATCCACTAGCGCATATCGCCGTGTTTAGGCTTCCCCAAGCCCTAATATGAGATAAGGCAACTCCTACTGTTACAACTCCCTGCCCACTCGCCTGCCACAGCCAGCCCGACCCTTCCCCCCCCCCACCCCTGCCAGTCACCGCCCGCTCCACTGCCGCCTCCGCTTTCTCCAATTGCCCCTTCGCCGCCTTGCCCTCTTTCAACACCCCAGCTGCCTCACTTTTCTCTTTTCTTCATTAACCTTGTCCCTTGGACTGCAGCCGTACCCCCTCCTTGCCTGCCCCGCCCCGCCCACCAACCACCCCCCTCTTGCCCCCCCCCCCCGGGGCACTCACTGCCCACTACCCCTGCCCACCCCCCTGCCCGCCCCTACCTACCCCCCTGCACGACCCTGCCCACCCCCTGCCCGCCCCCCCCCCCACACTCACCGCCCGCTCCACTGCCGCCTCCGCCTTCTCCAATTGCCCCTTTGCCGCCTTGCCCTCCTTCAACACCCCAGATGCCTCCGTCTTGACCTCTTTCTCATTGGCCTTGGCCCCTTGGACCGCAGCCTGGAGTTTGGACACCTTCTCAGACTCAAGCTCGAGCGCCTGCTGAGCTTTGGCCACAGCCGCCTCAAACTCAGCCAGCTCGTCTCGGATGGCCCCGAGCTCCTCATTGGCGGCCACCTGCTGAGACTGCAAAGACCAAAGACATACAACAAACATACAACAAACACATCAGATCTTCTGTCCAAGGCAATTATTCTGACCCTCGTGTCTAGGAATATGTTGTCATCGATAATCATTGCATGCCGAAGGGAACCCTTATTCTGTTCCACCTCGCTGCTTTCATAACGGCTTGAGGTGCAGGGCCTATGGCACTTTCTGCTATGGCACAATATGAAATGTAATAACACAACATAGTATTCCATCGAATCAGGCCTTCCAAGAAATCAGGCCCCTTCCCCTACCATCTAGTCGCCTCCCTCCCAAATAGAATGATAAATGGCAAGTGCTTTGCAGCTGCCAATGAACAGGAGGCACACAGCCACCCCGCCCCCCCCTGCCATTCCCTGCTCAACCCCACTCCCCCTTCCCCTATGACTTTATTCCCCCTTCCCCTGTCGCCATAACTTACCCAGTCATCATACTGTCAATATCACTAGACATGCCTTGCAGCAGCTCCACGAAAAGACAGCACTGGGGCCTTGCTCCCTGCCTCCCTCTCCCCATTACCTCTCCTCCCTTCCTATTACCCCCCTCTCCCCACCCACCATTCCCTAGAGATGTTATCGTCAATGCCCGGCAGCAGGCCCATTGTAGGACATCCCCCCCCCCCCCCGTTCCTAAACTATACCGCCTTCCCTTCACTGCACCCCTCCACACCCCACCTGCCTCTTCTAGAGATATTTCTTGTGGATCCACTACAGCACTGAAGCCCTTATCAGCCCTAATCGCTTCTATCCCCTGCTCTCGCCTCTACTAGCTCTCCTCCCTCCCCTTACCCCTCACTCGTCCCCATGCAACCCCCCCCCCCGGCCCTAGAGGTAACCCCTTAAACATCCTGCTACGCCATCACAGCCCCCTCCCTCCTTCCCTGCCCCCCCCCCCCTATACCCAACTCCCTTCCCCTTAATCTCCTCCCTACTAGCTACCCATTGAGATTGAAGACCCCTGCAACAGCCCCTCAAAGACAGTCCCCCCCCCCCCGGCCCCTCTCTCCCCCATGAAATATTGTCCCTTCCCCTTGATTCCCCCCGTGCTTCACTCACCCTAGAGATATCACTGGGTACCCCCTGCAGCAGCTGCTCAAAGGACAGCACCCCCCCTCAACAACTACCCTCTCCTCCCCCCTTTCCCCTCCACCCCTCTCACCCCAGAGATATCACTTGAGACCCCTTCAAAGACAGAAACACCCCCCCCCCTCCTTTCCCCATTACCTCTTGCCCCTTCCCCTAAACCCTAGCTTCACTCACCCTAGAGATGTCACTTGGAATCCCCT
The DNA here is from genome assembly GCA_963556185.1 of Pseudopediastrum boryanum. Lineage (NCBI taxonomy): Eukaryota > Viridiplantae > Chlorophyta > Chlorophyceae > Sphaeropleales > Hydrodictyaceae > Pseudopediastrum > Pseudopediastrum boryanum. The sequence goes on from OY744498.1 coordinate 7,515,971, forward strand.
GCAGCAGCTGCTCAAATGACAGCACTGGTGCCGTCTCCTCTGCCACCACCTCCAACACCTTGTTCTCAGATAGTCCTGGGTTAACTAGGGTAGCAGATACAAGCTCTGCTACCTGCAACCGAGATACCTGCGGGGAAGACAGGAAGGGTGGGGAGAGTAGGGCACAACATAAGGCAATTAGGACAATGGTAGGAGGATAGCAGACATAGAGCTGCTACTTACAACCAAGATACTGGCACAGATATACCTGCGTACATACCACTGCTCTTCCTCCTCCCACAGGAGCGTTGGAGTCCTGCCCCTACATATCATATATTACGGACCAACTTAAACCCCTGACGACTGCCGATGCTTTTGAAAGTGAATTTAACCCTTCCTCCCTCCTATCGACTATCACTTCATAATGGTCCATGTTGGCACCAGTAAATCCATGGTCTAACTACCTCTACACTAAACTTGCAACACACACTAACAAACTGGTTAAAGTCATGTGGTGGGTGCTGCATGGTCCGAGGGCTGTGCAGTGATCTATCTAACATATAAACCTGCAACCTCCCTCAGGCCAAACCCCCCTACTCCACTTGTAACCATGCCAGCCCCCTAACATGCTACCCCTGGGCTTCGAGGCAATCAGGTGCATCTAAACCCTAAACCATTCAAAAACTGCCTTCCATAAGATGCTACCCTTGAGCTTCAAGGTGCACCACAACTTCCCACATTGTAAAACCTAAACCCTGCAACCCTACACCCCAGAAACCTGGCCCCCTAAGATGCTACACCTGGGCTTTGAGGCACTTCAGAGCATCCTAAAAACCCCTAAACCATTCAAGAACTGCCCTCTGTAAGATGGTTCCCACTCAAGGTACACCATAACTTGCCTTATTGAAGAACATAAACCCTCCAACCTTACACCCCCAATACCTGGCCCCCAATGATGCTGTCCCTGGCATGCAAGACACTTTAAGTTCCTTAAACCCTAACCCCTAACCCTAAACCCACTTCCCAACCCTAAACCCCAGCTTACCTGCCCCCCAAAGATGCTATCTCTGGGCTTCAACACCAAGTTATGAGTCCTCTTATACGTATCCGTGGGCCTCTCCATACCTCCGGGCCGCACAATGGTATAACTCATGCCACTCTTCTCCAACTCCACCTCGGCCTGACGCTTAAACAGCAGCACGCCCCAAAACAGGTTCAAAACCGCAGCAGGGAACCCCACTTTCCCGGTGCCTAGGCTGCTGACTAGGACGAATTGTTCGACACCGGCTTTGGATGCTTCTTGGATTAGGGCGGTGGTGCCATCGCCGTCGATGCGTTTGGGGGCTCCCGGGTCGAAGCTGGTTTCTGCAGCACCGACGGCACAAACAACCTACGGAAGAAAAAAAGGCACAACAGTATTGATAATTTGTTGCTTCAGCTAGGAAATATAAATAGTTAAATTATTTATTTCATTGTGGACGGTGGCTTGTGCCATTGGGGGCTTCCCGGGTTGGAACTAGTTTCGGCAGCACCCACGGCACAAACGACCTGCAGCGGAAGGAGGAGGGAAAGGAAGAGAAGGGTTAGGATGCGTGTAGGCAAATTCGGGAGAAAACATACGGCTATTCAGATTAAGTTTTTTATATCTGGAAGAAGGGTTGCGGAGCTTGCCAATTGAACAGGGTGGAAAGGACACTAGGCAAGAGTGGGCTGAGGCCGGTAGGGGAAGGGGAGGGAGAGCTATCATAAAATCATTATATTACTAAATTATATAAGGTTATTATATTATTTCATGATATGCTATAGCAAAAGTGCCATAGGCCCCGCACCTGAAGCTGTCACAAAGAAGAGCGAGGTGGAACAGGAGGGAGGGGGTGGGAGGGCTAGAAGGCTTTGGGAGGGAGGGGGGGGGGGGCTAGGTACATCCTAAACTTCAGTGGGGCGGGTGAGGAGGGAACTGCAGGATGACCATGGGTGCCACTATGCATTGTTAATCTTTTTCAGCTTTGTAATTATGACCAAGAGACTTGCGATTATCGGTGTGGCCTGTGTTTGTTTAGTGATTTAGCAGGCCTTGCAATTTAATTTAAAGGTGTTCTGTGGAGTACAATTACTAGTACCGCCGCTGCCACAACAAACAGTGCTGCAACCTATTTAAAGTGTGTAACAGTCAGACCGTCTGCGACAAGGTTTCTGCTTGGCTTTAGAGCCCTTGCCATTGTGCTATGGTTTTAACTCATGCTGACTGTGCTGCATGTAGCGCTTTGTCGCATTGCTGCTGTCCTTTTAGCTCCCCATATCCCCATATCTGAAATATGAGATAGATCACTGCACAGCTTTCGGGCCGTGCAGCACCCGCCACATGACTCCAACCAGTTTGTTAGTGTGTGTTCAGAGGAACCGATACTGAGAGCTAAGGTGACGAGAGCGAAGACAATCAGACCAAATCCCCATATCCCACAACCCCCACCCCTCTCCTCCAATCCTCTTGCCACTGCCTCCTTCCTCCCCCTACATCACCACTGCTATGTCTTCTTTGATCAAGTGACTGCATGGTAGATCTACCATTTTTAATGCTGCACCATCATCAAAGCTCGATTCACCTCGATGTTTCACCTCGCTGTTTTTGTGACAGCTTGAGGTGCAGGGCCTATGGCACTTTTTGCTATGGCATATCATGAAATGTAATAAAAACAAAGCTCAATCCCAAGGAATCCCTCTATGTCATGTCCTGTTAACTTCATGGAATTGAGGAAGGGCTCCCCATATCCTTCATGCTGCCAGCTGGCCTGTATTGTGCCCTAAACCCTACCCCCTGCTCTGATGGTGCCTTGGTACAATTAGGAACTAATTATACGCCTTTACCTGGGATGCATTGCCAATGGCCGCTGCCATTCCTCAGGATCAGTGAGGTCAAACTATTGGAAACTAAACCCTAACACTAAACCCTTGTCCTAAACCCCTTACCTTGGATGCATTTCCAATGGCCTGCCATTCCCTCAGCATCTCTGAGGTCATACTTCTGGAGAAGTGAACCCAAAACCCTACCCCTGCCCCTAAACCCTGTGCCTTAGATGCATTGCCGATGGCGCCTGCCATTCCCTCAGGGTCTGCGAGCTCAGACTCCTAAAAGATACACCCTAAACCTTAACCCTAAACCTTTACCTTGGAAGCATTTCCAATGGCTCCTGCCATGCCCTCAGCATCTGTGAGGTCAAACTCCTGGAAGCTGAGGCGCTTCAGATCATCCTGGCTCAGCAGCCCAAGTTTCACTGCAATCTCAGCATTGGCCTCTGCTGCCTCAAGGTCACGAGCACCAGCACGGACCTTGAACCCTGCGTCTAGAAGCTCCCTGGGAGAAGCAGAAGAGGCAACAGGGAGTCAGTGGCTTTAGGTTCCGTGTTTAGGGGCGCAGACCTTTAGCCCTGCATGTAGAAGCCCCCTGGGAAGCAGGACAGACAAAAGGGAGTGGGAAGGGTTCAGGGTACACCAGCACGGACCTTGAACCCTGCGTCTACTACTGCTGCATGGAGGGGTGGGGGTGAAGAGATGGCAGATCCAGAACCCTTGGGACTACTGCTCCTGCTGCCGCTGCTGCCTACGCCCAAGGTGTGGGGTACCAGCTGACACTACTACTTTGAGACCCCAACATGCCAGGCAGCTGCTGTGTCCCTGCACTTTGTACTGCCTATTGAATCAGGGATGTATTTCGGTACATGATGGCTGCTGCTGCTACTGGATTACTCTAATGGCTGCTGTGGCTGCCTGCGGTTGTAGTTTGAGTCCCGTTCACCTGACAATGCGGACTCCAGTACGACCAGTGGCTCCAGCCACAAAGACCTGCAGAAACCGGGTGATGGCGTCAGTACCATATGAATTGCTCGAATAAGCTGTTGCATTCGCTTGAGTTGTTGCTGAACCTGCTGTGTCCGGCTGCTCACCGTGCGTGCATCCTTTGCTCCGGACTTCGCAGCGCTGGGCTTGCTCTGAGTGATGCTACCGAGGGTGCGCTGAAGCGTACCGAAGAGCCCACCCACGCCGGTCCCTTCCTTAGGGACGCCGAGCTTCAGCTTCTGGGTGCCTGCACCGCCAATTTAGCTCCGATTAGCGGACCTGACTCCTTCCGAGGACTGACACAGTAACTCGTCAGGATGGTCCCATGAACGGCTACCTGCTTTGGAGCCCCCGCCCTCAGCACGGACCACAACGCGTACATGTCGCCTGCTGGATGCTCTGCGTGCACATCCCTAATCAGATGCTGGCACACGAATTGTGCTGTCTACCCGATTGTGCCATGCCCAACTTCTACCTCACAGGACGTCCGCAAGCAGGACGACTGCAAGAGCCGAGGCGAGTGCCAGCATTGATCTGCTGGGTCCTAACAGTGCTCTGCATGATGCACTGCTTTACGTGGCCTCAAGGGCCAGTGAGACTACTCGGACAATCGACCAGGCTACACTTGATCAAGACAGGCGCAGAGCTTTAACCCCCAGGAACACAGCACATTGGGGTTGGCTCTGTTGTCGCAGAGCCCCGACACAGTTGCCGTGCTGCATTCCTCCCCTTCCGCGAGACATTCCACTGGATCTGATCGTGTGCCCTCCCTATTGGGGCTCACTCATACCCGGGATCTCAGGCATCGGAGCATCGCTTCGACTTCTTTTCGTTTAGCTGGCTTGCAATGACACATGGGATTATGTGCTTAATTCCGGACGTCAGCAAGTCAAGAACGCCATTCTAAAAACGCGTCCACTCCGTAGGCTTTTACCGCCGCATGCAGCCAAATGTTCCATGCTAGGAGACCGCCTTGGGCGCCTAGCTAACGAACCAGTGCTAAACACAATCACCCCGTAGTACAACCAAAATTCAGACCCTTGCCGCAGCAACACATAAGCTGCTTCACTACTTAATGATCTTGGACACCACTCCTGCACCAACAGTCCGTCCTCCTTCTCGGATAGCAAACCGCAAGCCAGGCTCCATAGCAACTGGCGTGATGAGCGTAAAGACCCCCCGGAAGTTGTCTCCCGGCATGACCATGGGCGTATCCTCTGGTAGCTTCACGTCACCTGCAGAAAAGGAGTATGGCAGCAGGACAGCAATCAGTCAGATGTTGCGGCTGAACGGGAACCCACTGCATGCCCTTCATACCCTAGCACATGCCGTGGGTCGTGCACAAGGAATTGGTCAGCAGTGACACGACCTGTTAGTATGGTATGCAGCAATACTAGCCAAGCTGGCTGGACCTTGGATTTCTGAAGGGTTCCTGTGACTTTGTATAGCAATAAAATGTAGGAATGCATGCTAGTGGAGGATTACTTCTGGGCAATCTGGCTCTCTGCGGCATAGTCAAAGTACAAGCATTGGGGAGTTGAAACATTAGAGAACATCTGCTGCAGCCTTATCTGCTGGTACAGGCAGACAGGAGGATAGGAGGTCAGGACACACCCTTACTTCCCCAATGCCATGCAATGATTGTCACTGCTTATGGCATGCTTTGTATCACTGGGAGCTGCTGCTGCACCTGAATAAGGAGCCAGCAGAACAATGCCAGCTGTGCTTTTCATGTAGCTGCTGGACCTCATGTCTAGGCATATGTTGTCGTACATGCCCCAAAGACAACCCGTATTCTGTTCGACCTCGCTGTTCTTTGTGACAGCTTGAGGTGCGGGGGCTATGGCACTTTTTTCTATGGCACATCATGAAATGTAACAATAATGCCAGCTTATGCTCCCGATGTGCTTCAGCATGAGCTGATTAATACTTAGCCCAAGTAAACGCAATAGTCCATCATGCACCCCTGCCCTTGCTCTGTTGCGGCTACCATATCCGCAACAAACCCACACTTCGCTAAGCCTGCTCATTCATCAGGACCAACCACCTGTCTTAAAGACCCCATCATGTTTGCCCACAACCTCCATCATGCTTTCAAGTTGGATACAGGTATCAGAAGAAAAAAGCAGGGATCTCATGTGGTGCCAGAACAGAAAAAAAGCAGGGTTAGCAAACTGATGACAGAATCCCCTTCCTACTGAATTCCTTGCCTAAAGCTCACCCCTTTTCCACAGCAGCTCCCTCAGTTCCCCATTGCACAGCGCACACACATCCTTCCCCCTGGGCTCCCCACGCAGCCCCCCAGGCCCCACTGAATCTGCTCCATACCTGTGACATCTGCTGTCCGGAAAATAATATGTGCCATACCTGTGACATTATCCCCACCTTCCAGGCCTCCCCTCTTAAGCCCTCCCCACCAGCCCCCACCCCCCACCCCCCGGCCTTATCCCCCCCCCCCCTGCCCTGCCATACCTGTGACATCTGCCGTCCGGAAGAAGAACTGTGTGGCGGTAGTTATTGACAAATGGCGTGTGCCTGCCCCCCTCCTCCTTAGTAAGGCAATACACCTCCCCCTCAAACTGCGTATGTGTCTTCACCATACCAGGCCTACAGATGACCTGGCCCCTCTCTATGTCCTCACGCTTCACACCACGCAGCAGTAGTCCTACGTTGTCACCTGCCTGACCCTGTAAGCAACAACAGAAGCAGCAGCAGCAGCCTTTTTGTTAATTGATATGCCATAGCAGAACGTCATAGGGCCCACACCTGAAGCTGTTACAAAACCAGTGTGGGTTCAGGCATGCCCCGTTGCACCCATGCATTGAGTTGGCTTAGCAAGGGGACTGGCCCGCCAATGCAGGCCATGAAACACACCAGTTATACAGACTTAAAAATCAGCAGCTTTTTTGTGCAGCAGTAGCCTTCTGCCATTGTGACACCTGCCTGACCCTGTAAGCAGCAAGAGCAAACCAATGTTGATGTTGTCAACACTACCATAAAGATGATGCCGGTTTGCTTCATTAGTGTTCCTTGCACAGCAAAGCAATGTTGGTGTTCCAATACGTTCAAAAGAGCTCGACACACTTCCTACGTTGTCACCCGCTTAACGCTGTAAGCAACAAGAGAAGCAGCAGCAGCATTGGCAGTGGTCTTGTGTTATCAACCTCAATATAACAATTCATATTACGCCCATAGCCAACCTGCCTCCTCATCGGTACCACGGGTGCCAACTTTAATTACATGCTGTAGGAATTCATGAGTGGCAAAAAGACTGGTGCTGGCTACACCACTACAGCTGCTACTGCAAGCAATCTTGCTACATTGTCCGCCCGCTTGACCCTTGGGACAGAGACAGAAGACCCATGCAT
>OY744498.1:7523351-7550888 GCA_963556185.1 Pseudopediastrum boryanum
GACTTCTGCTGGAGGGCAAGGATCGATGGAGAACCCCCTAAAATCCTTAGTTACAGAGTATCAAAGCTCTTTGAGGCATGGGGTCCGAAATTGACGGCCCTGCCCCCCCCCCCCCCCTGGTGGTGATGCAGAAAAATTCCAAGGTTTAGGCACGAGTTTTGGGTTTAAGGGTGCCTAAAGGCTTTAGCGTTGTTTTAGTATTAACATATGCCGCTTTGTTAGCAGCTGGTTGGGAAACATGACACCACTTGCCCCTGGCAGTCAGTGCACACCAGTCAAGAATGTTGGATAGCAGGCAACCCCCAGTACCTGGTTGGAAAACGAATGCAAGAGCTACATCTTTATCACATGGACGATGTTGAGACCCAATTGAGCTGCTTCTTGAACACCTTCAGCCCCCTAGCCCCCTTCCCCCATCTCCCCCCCCCCCGGACCCTTTGTGTCCACTCCCCCCCCCCTACCTGGTTGAGCTGCTTCTTGAACATCTCCACCCCAGTGACAGTGCTCTTGGTGACCCCCTCCTTCATACCAACAATCTCAATCTCCTCACCAGTCTTCACAATACCTGAAACAAGTAGCACACCAAGCAAACATTCAGCAAGGAATCTTCAAAAACATCAACACTGATGAGGGATACAGTATTTGACCAAACTGACCAGCTGTAGTGTTAATCTGTGCGGGTCTTCATGCCCCCCACACTCCTTCCCATCTTCATCACCCCCTCCATCCCCTGTCCTCTTCAATCCACCCTCCTCCCCCTCTATCCCATTACCTCCTGGGTTTCAGCCATGCCTTTCCACATCGCTTCAAACCCCTTCCATTCCCATCAGTCCCTCTCAGTCAGGAGCTGTCCTGTCCGCTCCAACCCCCCCCCCCACCCCTACCATATTACCTCCATAACTTCAGCACACCTGCCTACACCAGGACCCTTCCATTCCCCTGTGGACCATGCGGGCCCCGTATCCCCTCAACCCCCTGCGTCCATGCCTGTCCCAGTCACCATCACTTGCTCACAGCATCCTTACCCACCTAAAACCCTATCGACCTAGAATCTAACCCTAAACCGATGCACAAGCTCCCCTAATTGCCCCCCTTCTCCGGGCACCCAACATCCCTTCCCCTTTTCACAGCTCGACCCCTCCTCCTTGCCTTCTTTCCCTTTTACCTTGCTGGATACGAGGAGTCCTGTCACTCCCTACCTTCTTCCTCCCCTCCCTGCCATCCTCCTTCCCATTCCCAGCCCTCCACCCCTCAATCTTCCCCTAGCCACTGTTTCTCTCACTGCTAAGACTAAATACATTTTGCAAAGACATCCCTAGCTGCCCTCCCCAGCTCCTCCCCTCCCCCCTCCTCCAGGCCCCTCCCCTCCCATTGCCCCCCCCCCTCCCATTCCCCTCCCCCCTCCCATTCCCCTCCCCCCTCCCATTCCCCTAGCCCCTCCCCCCCTCCCATTTCCCCGCTCCCACCTTGCTCAATCCGCCCCGTTGCCACTGTCCCTCTCCCACTGATACTGAACACATCTTCCACCGGCATCACAAAGGGTTTATCCAGTGCCCTCTCAGGAGTAGGGATGTGCTCATCCACGGCCTCCATCAACTTCAAAATGGCATTCTTACCAATGTCTGGCTTATCACCGTTTAGGGCACACAGGGCGGAACCCTTGACCACTGGGATGGAGTCACCCGGGAACCTGAACATGAAGTTCATGGTGTGAAAATCAGGAGTTCATAGTGAGAACAAGTGTATGAGATATCATTACAACTATTGCGTACCAGCTCGTGGAACGGCTGGTACTGCAATCCCCGTGTTCCTGTCAACGGCATCTTTCAAATTCATCTATTCTACTAATGCATACTATACCTCGAAGCACAGTGATACAAGATCATCCTTCAATAATGCATTCTATGATCATCCTATGATCATTCCTTATGCATGCATTACCAAAACACCTGCATTGCGACATCCCAGGTGATTCAACCCGGCTACGAATTCCCACAACATACGTATCCCAGCTTCCATCCCCCAAACCCTGAATTCTGCCTAGAACCCATGCGTTCCCCCCCCCCCCCAAATCTGGAAGTTGAGCAGTTCTCAGGCACCTCCACCCCTACACAGTTAACCCTTTCCTTCACCCCACAAACCCAACTAACCCAACGCCCCACCCTCTCCCCCCCCCCCCCCCCCTTCCACTCACTTGTAGAAGTTGAGCAGGTCGCGCACCTCCATCTCCACTAGTTCCACCAGCTCCTCATCTTCCACCGCATCAACCTTGTTCAGGAACACTACCAGGGAAGGAACACCAACCTACAACAGTGACAGAAGAAATCAGTTTGCATGTCTTATCTCTGCTCTTGTTTACTGCTATAGGGTGCCAAGAGAGGCCACCAGGGGGCGGCCCCAACCTGCGCGAATGGCACAAGAAACGATATTTTGTATACTATTTACGGGTAACAGTTATCATCAATGCTGTTGATTGATTACAATTATATGCCTCGCTGCTGGCAAGCCTCTCCGGACCTGGCATCCACATCAGGTCTGGTAATTATTTATATTTATATTCATATTTAAAGCAGATCATCACTCACAGGCAGGGACACAACCTCTTGCTACGTATCTCTTTCCTACAGACATGCAACTAGCCATCCAGTCAGCCTTCTTATTTTCACCCTTCCCATCCCAAACCACCTCTCACCCACTTCTTCCCAACACTCCCCCCCCCCCCGCCCGCCACGGCCGCCCTCCCCGCCCACCCCTCCTTCCTAATCTCCCCTTTCCCCCAACTTCCCACTTGTCTGGCCAGCAGGATGTGTCCTTTTGTTTGTGCATAGGAACGCATACGCCATGTACACAACCACGGACACTTGCAGCAGATCACCACCCGGCCCCCAACTACCACCCTACTCCGCACCCCTTTCAGGGAACAGATTCTTAGAAAGCTAAATTCTAAACCCTGACCCTAATGGTCCCTAATAGTCTAGCCAGCAGATTGTGTTCTCTTGTTTGTGGCATAGGTCAATACCCCACCTCCACCCTCACCTCCACCCGCACCCGTCTCTGGAGACAGACTTTTACAAACTAAACCCTAAAGCCTGAAGCCTAACCCTAAAACCTTACCCCCCCCCCCCCGCCCACCTGTCTGGCCAGCAGTATATGTTCTCTTGTTTGTGGCATAGGTCCATCAGCAGCTGAAACCACCAGGATAGCGCCATCCATCTGAACAACACGCACACACAACAACACACATGACCATTATTAGCTTTCAGATGTTTGGGAAAATGCAAAATGGGGGTTTGTGGGTGTAATGTGTGGTTTTGTGTTTGGGGTCTAGTGTGTTAACACCACCAGGATAAAACTTCCTTTTACACCACCAGGATGGCGCCATCCATCTGACCAACACACGCAGCAACACACAAGGCACAATATTAGCTTTCCAGAAGTTTGAGGCGACATACTATTTGAGGTTTGGTATGTGTACTGTGTGCTTTTGTGTCTGTTAAGAGAGACCACTGCACTGCCCTCTAAGTCGTGCAGCACCCTAGCATGACTCCAACCGGGTGTTGCTTTTGTGTGCTTTTGTGTTTTAGGTCTTGGTGTGCTGACACCACTAGAATGGCGCCATCCATCTGACCAACACACGCAGCAACACACCAGACACATTGCTACCTTTCAGACGTGTCCCAAATGCAAAAAAAGGAAAAAAAATCCTACTCCGGCCCGATGCTCTGAATGAGCATGAGTAGAACCTATTATTATGCTAATCCTTCCCATGCTGCTGTAATATCAAGTACCAGCACAGGACCGGCTGTGGAAGATACCGTGCAGTGCCAGTGCCGAGTCCGATGCCGGCCCCATGCTACTAAGCCGACAGCTGCCGCAGCCCCCTTTGTCAATTTACTGCTGCCGCCAACGCAGACAACCACCTCCTTTTTACTGTTGCTGCTGCTCCTGCAGCTGCTTTTGCTGCCGCCGCCATTTCTGCTGCTGTTGTTGCTGCTCTTGCCGCCGCCGCCGTTGCTGCTGCTGCTGCTGCTGCGAGTTCTCTTGCTCCTTCTGCATCAGTTCATTTTGCTTCTGCTGCTGCTGCTGCTGGCAGCTCCAGGTAACCCATTGGTCCTGCTACTAGGCCTTTCACTGCACCAGCTCCGATTGCCAGTTGACTGCTGCTGCCGTTATAGCCCACCATGTCTAAGTAGTCCTGCTCCTGTGGCTGCTCCTGTTGCTGCTGATGCTTTTGCTGCCGTTGCTATTGCTGCTGCTGCCGCTGTCGCTGCTGCCGCTCCTGCTGCTATCGCGTAAATAGTTGCTGCTCTACCACTACCACTACCACTGACTACAAGTCACCATAACCTGCGTTGCCCCCTCGCTTATGTCACTCCTGATGTTGCTGCTGCTGCTGCTGCCCCTGAGATTCCCCCATGTTCGTGCTGCTGCTCTGCTGCTCCTGGTGCACCTGCTGCTGCTCTTGTTGCTGCTGCTGCAGCTGCTGCTTTTGCTGCTGCTACTTCCCCCTGATAATGCACCTGTTGTTTCTGCTGCCATATCTGCTGCTGCTGTTGCTGCCTCTTTTGCCCCTGAAATCCCCCCTCCTGCTGCTCCTCCTGCTGCTGCTGTTGCTGCTGCCACATTCGCCCCTGATACTACACCTGCTACTGCTGCTCTTCCTCCTGCTCCTGCTGCTGCTATTGCCCCTTAAATCCCCCCCCCCCTTGCTGCTGCTGTTGCTGCTGCCACATCCGCCCCTGATACTGCACCTGCTACTGCTTGCTCCTCCTCCTGCTGCTGCTGCTGCTGCTATTGCCCCTGATACCGCTCCTGCTGTTGCCCTCCCTCACCTGGGCAGCTCCTGTGATCATGTTCTTTACATAATCCGCATGACCAGGGCAGTCCACATGGGCATAATGGCGCTTGTCAGTCTGATACTCCACTGCGGGAACATCACAAGCATAAGCAGCAGGATTAGTCACTAGCATGCCCTGAATGAGCCATGAGTATGGGATGCTTCTTCATTACAAAGTTGCTGCAACCTTATAATTTAAGGTTGCCGCACCTTCAATTTTTGTTTGTTCATAAGCAAAGTGCTTTGAGGCCTATGGGACTTTCGCTATGCCATATCATAGAACGTTGTCATGAGATAAACAACTTTATAAGGATTCAGGTTCAGTGCACTGTTGGGGCTCCAGCTCTGCTGCTGGAAGTGATATAAAAGACAGGCTGTAGTTGTTGTTGTTGTTGTTGTAGTTGTTACTCTGGAACAGCTGCTGCTGCTGCTGCTGCTGCTGCTAGGACACTTGCTGCTGCTACTACTGCTGCTGCTGCTGAAACAGGTACTGCTGCTGCTACTTAGACAGCATATGCTGCTGCTACTGCTACTGGAACAGTTGGAAGAATGATTTTTCTTGAAATGGCTGCCTGTGTTATGTTGGCTAACATCCCTACTTGCAAGGAGGCTTACCGTGGGACGCGGAGATAGTGATACCACGAGCCTTCTCCTCTGGGGCCTGGAAAGTAAAGGGGCTTAAGTATAGGAACCATCACTAGGACAGCTGCCATTGCAGTACCCATGCATGCCGATTTAACGATACGTACCTTGTCAATCTGGTCAAAGGGAACTGCTTGTGTACTGCCCTGAGTCTCTGCAAGCACCTGCACAAGCAAGGGAGGCAGTGCTTAACGGGGCTGGGGCATATGGACGCACACATCCCCTTGCCGCCGGTCCTGCTGCAACCGCAGCAACTGAGAGACCGTAGTGCTGCTTTTCGCGCTTGGTTGGTACCTTTGTGATGGCTGCAGTAAGCGTGGTTTTGCCATGATCCACATGCCCGATGGTGCCCACATTCACGTGGGGCTTTGTGCGGCTGTTGATGTCATAGCTGCTGAAAGCCCGTCTGACGAGGCTAAAGCAGGATGGCTCTACGCTGGACTGCCTACAGCAACCGGATTATCTGTCACTACTGCAACTACATGCGGTCTCGGTAGGTGCATGGGGAACGCAGAGCTGAGGCAGGCGCATAGCCATACCTTGCTGCCGAGGATTGCAGACTGTGCAGCAGAGACCCATTGTTTGCCGCCACAAGGCCCCAGGCCCTGCGTGCAACGAATCCAGCGACGCTCATGGCTGCTAGTTGCAGCTGGCTCACACTTGGCCAGACAGAGGCGCGTTCATAAACATGGGCGGATTAAGCTTGGTTGATTGCCATAAGTGGCCCGTTGCAACCCGGATGGCTTGATTGATTGATTGCGAGTGCCTGTTGGTGTCACCTCTTCGGCGGTAGTCGGCGGAACCTCCAGCGGCCAGCCCAGGAAGCACGTGGAACATGCTCAGAGGATCCTCTTGATGTACTTGTGACTGACATGCAATGTGATATTGTTGCCTGTTTTGTGTGTTCAGGCAAAAGTGGTTCAAAGTCCGCTGTGAGATCGTCGTACGCATCACCCCTGTGTTCAGGCGGTCAGCAATCAGGTCTGTACTGGACAAGCAAGCTCACGGCCCATGTTTAAAGCAGGAAGCTCAGGGCATAGAGAATATAACACTTCTTCTCGATCCATGCCATCACAGGACAGCAACAATGGCACCACCCCGTGCACCCATCTAGGTATACTTGTTGTGCTACCCGCTGCCAAGTACTTACCCACCGCATGCTCCTCATTACATTTTCCTTCGTCATTGCATCCACACAAGGCCAATAAGCAGACATACTGCAGCCAACAGCCCTATGGGCCTTCAGCTACCCTGGGAGAATCAACAAACAGACAGTAGTGGGAGGTGGACAAACAAACAAACAAAAATTTAAGGTGCGGCAACCGCAAAGGGCTGCTAGGTCGAAACGACCAAACACACCATCGGATGGGTCCAAAAACAATGGATTCGGCCACACCACCAATCAAGAGGAGTACCAAGCATACATCCAACTACCGAGACCGCAAACAGTGCGCAAACAAACAAACAAACATTTAAGGTGTGGCAACCGCAAAGGGCTGCTAGGTCCAAACGACCAAACACACCATCGGATGGATCCAAGAAACAATGGAAACCCACTCCTGCATGCTGAAACTGCCCTTCAAGTAACCCGAACTACTCCTCTGCGAATGCTCCTTCAGGCTTAGCACCATCACACACACACACACACACACATGTATGAGCAAAATTGCTGGTGCTTTGCATACCCAGCATCCAATATGTGCAGATCACTGAATGCGCCACTGCCGCAGGTCAGTCAACCTAGCTGCCTTGGTGCAGCCACACCTTCAATTTTTGTTTGTTTGTTTTGTTCTACCACACACTCCTGACTCGGGTCTAGTCCCTGTTGGTACTCGCTAGCACATTTGGCTGGAATATGGGGGAAAGCAGAACGCCTGCATTATTACCTCCAACATAACTGCACAAACCAGGCATCACCACAGGGTCAACGGCTGCAATCACAAGATGCCACAGTTTGCTCGATGAAAACAAGACGCTTCCATTCAGAGATACAAACATGTCAAATTTGTGAGTGCCTATGGTAATTCTCATATGCCTTCACATGCCATCCCCACCCAATATCAGGTGGAAACCTGGATCCAACCTAAACTTAACCACCACTTTCAACAAACCACACACGAATGCCACATCAGGGCTAGGCGGGTTAGGATTTAATCCCTAAACGAGTAAACCTGTACCCAACCTCCAGGGCACCATCATCAACACACCAGCAGGACAAATGCCACATGCGCGCCCACCCCTCGCAGCCAGACAACAATGATGCCAGGCAGTACATGCAGCATGATCACGTACTGCCAAAAACCCACAACACAGGCACAACCCAGTAATATGCGCCATGGCAGCACAGCCCCTACACCGACCATCCACCGCACAGGGCTCACAGAAATGGCAGGAGGTGAGCTGCGGGGGTCTTTGCTACGATCCGGAGGATCCTTGGGGCACTATGCACTATGCACAACACACATGGCTGACAGCAATAAGCTAAGCAGCCTAAATGAGATCGGATCCCTGTGGCAATCTCAACCCCAAAGCAGCCCCTCATGCATAGCTACCAACAATGGCTGTAAAGCTGTCCTATGACCTCTCAAGTCACAGATACAGGTACCAACAGTCATGTTGGGGCTGCACTCAAGCTCTTAGGATGACATCAAAGTGAAGCCAGGCTGCTAGCTATCTTCAGACGTATCAGGGCATCTCATAAAGGTTTGCACTTGTCCACCGCTCTTTCTCCAGACTGACCCCAAAGCCCATCCTCTTTGCCCCGGGGCTGCACCTCAGTCATGCGATGCATATCTTTACCTCAAAATATATGTATATGCAAGATTAGTCAACACTGTACAGTCAAGATCTGCAACGCGAGCGAGGCCTAAATTCTTAACCCACTAGCCATGTTGTCATGGTGTGGCTAAAGAGGGGAATTCGATAACACACAGCAACCACTGAATGCCAGCGAGTGGATGGGGGGATATTTTCCTTCACAGGGCCGGTACGCGGCGCGTTGAAGGAAAACTATCCCCCCACCAAAGCCAGTCATCAAGAGGTGCATATTGCAAAACTGCATGGATACCTTGGGAGCTGTGAAGGTGCCATGAATGGTCACCACACAAGCTGGGAGTCCAAGCTGTATTTTTGAATTCTGAATTGCTAACTGTCTGTGCTATCTGAGCATGCCAGATGTGAACCAGTGGACCAGAGAGAACAACCCACAGGGCTCCACAGAAAATCAAGGCTAGCGTACCTCCCCAGAACTTGCATGTCCCTTGTAGCAAAATGTATTTGCAGTCCAGGCAGGCTCCACTGATCCAAGGCAGCTCATAACCTAGTGGCAGCTGCAAAAGTGTCCTAAACCCAGCTCTACTGTACCTACGACATCTTTGGTCATCCTCAGCAGAACTGATTGTCTGGGAACAACCCTTGTCTAGAGAACTTCACCACTAACACACTAATAAAAGTACAAAACTCTCGACACTCCAAAATCACTGGACTGTGGGGGCTGACTCCATGCCAGGATGCTGTAGATGTGGAACTGCTATGTCACTAGCAGCACTTCCCCATGGAAATATAAAACTGAGCGTCCCCAGCCACTATGGAAGTACTTTCATCTATTTGTTTTTGGTAAGGTATGAGGTAAAAGGTTGTCACATGCTGCAAGGAGGTGCGTTTGCAGGCAACAAAGACCTGCAAGCTTCCTAGGAGCAAGGGGACTCTGCTGCGAATCTGAGAGGCTTGCGCAAGCCAGCAGCAGCAGCCTTGGTGGCCTCCGTTCTACAAAACACCGCCTGGCTGCGCGTGAACTTGAAGCTCGACTGCTTAGCTGACAGTGATGGTGGCGAGACAGTCCGAAGATGCTCACGCTACCATGCTCTCCCCATCGTCGTGCATAGAAGCAGCGGGAAAACCCATGCCCACCGTCCCCCGCTTCTGTGAGCGTGCGCCGTCCTGAGTAGCACATCCCCGTTTCCTGCAAATAGAGAAACAGCCACGTTAATCTCTGTTTCACAAGCAATCCCCCGGCTGAGCATATCCAAAACTGACCTTGCTGTTGTTGTCTCGAGGATGACGTCATGGTAGAAGACCTTCTTACTGATGCGGCATATAGTGCTGTACCTGTCATTGTATACTCTCTGCTGGCAAGTGCTGTCGCAGCAGTGGAGCTGGCCGCTTGACAGACACCGGAACATGTTCCCAAAGAGGTGCTCTACAGAGCAGCGATGGCAGCACTCGTGATGTACGCTCATCTGCCGCTCTAATTGTGAGGTAGGTCGATTGCTCTGATCCGCGCTTGAGTTCATCGAGGCATCTCCCATGATGAGGTCCATAGTTAACAACAAGACCCCACAAATCCTTTACTATCGTGTAGGCTGCGTTGCTCTACGCGCGTACCGCTCAGAGAGCATAAGCAAGAACACCAACGTTTGAATGGTTCGAAAGCAGCCTCTGCACGCGACTACCACAGCCGAACAGTGCGAAGCCGCGCCAAGACTGTACTAGACGCGAGAATGAACGCTACTTGGTACAGTCACGACAACAATGCCCGCCTCGACAAACGCCATTGGTGGCCGATGGCTGGAGTGAGCCATATTCATGTAGACTCTTCTTGGCTAAATCCGACTTGTATGTCAGACCAACAGCGCTTCCCGCAAACGAAAATACTTAGAAA
This sequence comes from Pseudopediastrum boryanum, assembly GCA_963556185.1. NCBI lineage: Eukaryota > Viridiplantae > Chlorophyta > Chlorophyceae > Sphaeropleales > Hydrodictyaceae > Pseudopediastrum > Pseudopediastrum boryanum. The sequence continues at coordinate 7,533,491 of OY744498.1, forward strand.
CCGGATTCCGATCTCAAGTGACCTGTACTGCCTTGTCACTGCGCACTCTGAGAACCAAATTCTTGGCCGCTAAACCCTGAGACCCTCCATTGATCGGACAGAAAGCTCCCTTTTAACTTTAGTTACCAAAATGCCTCTGTGCGCACCCGCTGCCCACTACTAGGCTGAGTGTCTTACAGGTATGCGCGGGCAGAGCTCCATGCAAGAGGAGCGTGCTGGCCGGTTGTGGTCTGTCTACCCTGTAAACCAGATGTGGGCAGAAGGATTATAAAGCTCAGCACCGCTTACAGTACCAAGAATGTGCTGAAGCATTGGTTGGCCTACCACAAGAAAGAGCTGCTGGTTGGGGGCATGATCAGTGAGGACTCGTCGGCACAAGCTGCTCTCTCGGACTTACTCACCCCACCCCACTACAAAAGTGGTTGGACTCATGCATGGGTGCTGCACTGCACAGCGGGCTGTGCAGTGGTCTCCCCTAACAAACTGGTCGAGAGCACAAGCAGCCTAAAGGGTGAGCTGTAGCAGGGCAGCAGCAGGATAGAAGGCAACCTAAAATTCGTGTCTTCTTTGCACCCAACAAGGCCATAGAGCAGCGCGCACAGCAGTGGCCTTTGGGCAATGCTTTGACAACTTGAACGACCCTCCTACAGACATCCCAAGCACGGGTAAGGGGAAGGGGTTAGCATCTGGGTCAGTGCTTTCAATTTGCTGGAGTAGGGTATGCTGTCTTTGCTTGGAAAGCAGCGATAGCTAGGACATATTTAACTATGGATAACAAGTTGGTGTGCAGCTTTACAAAGCTTTTGTATGAACTGTCTGCTGAGTCAGTCTTGGCGGGCAGGGAACCTTGAGAGGAGTCCTTGCGAAGTGGATCCACTTCTGTCATTAAAGTAAGCACTGATGGCTCATTGATGACACATTGGAGACATTGTGTTTGTAATTTTTATGCATCTTGTGTCAATCAGCCCTGAGCAAGGCATTACTAACTGCTTGGCTTGCTGTTGACTGGGTCAACTGGTCAGCACATGGCAAGTCGAAATGGACTGGCCTGACATACATTGGCTAGCAAGCGATCTAGGGTGGGCTGGTGGCAGCCATTGTGTGAGTTTTGGACATCAACTTGAGTATGCCGTTGGAGCCTAAGTTGGCTCCTTGTGGGTGGCGCTGTTCCACCGGCGCCCCGCTTTGACGGGGCCATTTGGTAATTGGTAATTGGTCAATAGTGTATCTGCTGAAGGATTCTTGGAGGCATGGGCCCGGGCCATGGCCTGGGGTTTTGGCATGGCGGAGTCATGGCCTTACATTCAGGCTCAGGGTTTGAAAACTCTTTCATAAACCCTGATGTGGGTTCCAGGGAGGTCTTGGAGGTGGGGTTATGGGGTTCCAGCAAAACTCCTGGGAACACGCTTCATCCCGTTAGCATGACGGCACCGATGCGTGACTGGGCAAAGCAGAGATAACTCTAACTCAACTGCATGGCGCTATGTGAGCAGATCCATCAACCACCCATACTGGAAACTGCATACTCTGATCAGACAATTACAAATTGGTTCATCTGTCCGGGCTGGCGGTGTTGCTGCTGCTGCTGCTGCTGCTCCGGCTGCTGCTGCCTTTACCAAGAGACCTGAACTTTAGCAATCATAACCCCATTGCTGATGAAAAAACCATCAGAGCAAATCATATAAAATACTTTTTCGTCGTTAGTTGCTTATGAATCTAAGGTTAGCACAGAGAGTGAATTACATTCAGGAGTCCGACTCTGAGCTGAGCTTTGATCAGTTAGGTGCCTCCACAACTGTCTGTTATAGTGGCTTGTCTCTGTTCCGATACTCAACGCAATGCCAGGTCACTTAACATGTCCTATCATAGTATTAAAAGTATTAATGAACCGGTACCGACACATAAGGGCTTCAAGCAGTAACCAAAGCAGGCAGCAAGACATGGTATGCATTGAGTATGCGGGCAGAGAACCGGCTAACATTCTGCGCACCCTTGAGGACCGCGCAACTTGCTCGTTTAGAGCAGCATCGGTGCCAAACTGTTTACAGCTAGCATTACCAAGCACCAATATGGCTCATGAGTAAGCTGCAGTGCTGCAATCCCCGGTCGAGCTCTTTGATTGCCTTCCTATTTGACGCTCATGTCTCGAGCATCTTAACGTTTTGTGACCAAAAGCCTGCAATAACCGTCACATGATACAGCCGCCCAGCGCGAACTTTGTTGCAACCTAATGTTGTCCCATCTGCGAGCTTAGATCTTTCAGAACGCTTTTGGAGAACTGCAACACGGTGAATCGGTCCTTACCCAGAGCATCTTGACGAGAATTTTCAGGAGGAGACAATAGCATATGGGGACATGCATGGCTGGTATATGGGGGTGATCTCAGCACATAGGTGCCGCAACCGTGCAAAGATTGCCCTATGTGGGCTTTCTGTAAGCTTCACATGGCGATGCTGGAAAGGCATATTGCACGGGCGACCGAAGGCACAGCCGGCTTGGAATCGAATAAAACATAAGCTACCATATCTAGCGACAGCCTTGTGGTGTTGGGCGGGTTTCTACGAGGCTAAGAGTTGCAGTCGACGGTGGTTGTGCACATGGGGCATCTTCCGACAGCAGGCGAAGAACAGCTGCAGCGTCCCCATGCTGCCAATGGCGTCCAGAAGACGCAATAGATGTATTACGATTTACTGACAGAAAGAAACCGCATGCATTATCTCAGTATAGCACAATAAAGTGATCGAGAAAAGTTGCGCGGTCCTCAAGGGTGCGCAGACTGTTAGGAGTGAGTGACCGGTGTGTATGCATCCACTTTACATCCACTGCTGCAGTCTTGTAACCGGCATCCGATGGTGTGTTTGGTCGTTTCGACCTAGCAGCCCTTTGCGGTTGCCGCACCTTAAACTGTTGTTCGTTTGTTTGTTTGTAGGCTGATGGGTCTTCACGCATCCGCTTCAAAAAGGCAGCACTTCGATGGTGGATCGCAAATGATATGTGTACTACCATCATGTGGCCCCTTCCAAGTGAGCTGCAGGCTAGTGAGGGCAGCACCAATCACAAGGTGAGGCAGCCGCTCCAGTCAAGGGCATAATCATTGAACGGGCCCATCCCCTCAACAGCCAATCAATCAACAAACAAAACAGCTTTGCAAAGAGGTCACATCAGACCAGGCAGCAGACGACCCCCCACGGCCGTCCAACCACTCAGACAATCATATACATGAGACTGCCGACCCACACAACCGCACACGTCACCCGGAAACCTTGTATAACAATTGCCCTATGTTGCCCTCACTAGAAATCGATTGTATGATGGCTGCCACGCGGCCTCAGGCCGTTTAGAGGGTATAGAGTGCATGGCCGCGCTCTGCCAGCAAAGTCCTTATTAGCATGCCCCTGCTCTCGCTCGACAGATTATGTATCATTCAGTTCTTGACCCTCCTGCTGCTCCTGCCTACCCCCAGGCCTGGGGTCCCCACCAAACTCTACAGCAAATCATTCCAGCTCCAGCCATTGTCCACTAGGTACACTGAGCACATCCAGCATCTGTCCCAGGTTGAACATGGTACTGGATCCCGTATTGGTCTGTATTTCAGGGTTGTGGGTACACATGCTTTGGGCGTGGTCCCTTCTTTTTACTCATGTAGACTTTCTCATGGTGTGTTGGTACGCTTCTTGCGTTTTCGTCTTGGCTGCCATCATCTGCGCATTCACACAGGACGTTGGCAGCTGCCTGCCCTCCTACGTCCTCAACGTACTTGTTTGCGCTGTAGTTCCACAGCCGTGGATGATGAGGCACATTGCCTCTTCTTGTGTGAACACCCGACAATTGTTGAGGCTCCAGATGTGTTCTTGTCAACTGTTGTACCAACTGTATCCGCACTGTCGTCTCTTAGGTATGCTGACTTGGGCACTGCATTCAACTGGCAGGGTCCCCGGCTTCCAGTGTTGGTCAAGTGTGTTGCCATCTGCGTTCGTGTCGGTCGACAATGCCACCAGTCTGGTGGTACTGATGTGGTGGACTTGCCAGACGTCTTGCTTCCGGAAGATCAGTATTTAGATATGTTTGATTCGGAGTCTGATATTTCTGGTGATAATTCTGAGGATGAACTTGGTGGTATGGAACCCATTGTGTTTTGGATCCATCCGATGGTGTGTTTGGTCGGTTCGACCTAGCAGCCCTTTGCGGTTGCCACACCTTAAATGTTTGTTATGTTATGTTTATGTTCCAGGAATGTTGATGCGTAGGTACCACAGAGGGATACATGCAACCAGACCCAACCAACATGGAATGTGGCCGAATCAATCCCTCAAAAGTCAAGGCAACGCTCCTACCGAGTGCAGGCAAAGGCTCACTGCAGCAGCAGCTGGCCCCCCTGTATAGGCAAGCTGCTGCTGCGCACCATGCACCACCAGATAAACTACACCCACCAGCACACTAGCTAGTATGCATCCTCACACACCACTATGCACAGGCTAATCAAAAGCTCACTCAGAAGACTCTGTCATAACTGGTTCTGCCATGCCCTGGCAGTAGCGTTGCTTTCATGCAGCCCAGTCAGTAGCACCTTCCGAAAGGTACAATATCCTTCCTTGCTGATAGCCTCTATGTGGAATCGCATGCTTAAAATGCCCAGGTGCTGTAAACAAAACAGAGAAACAAAGTATTCAAGCAGCAGCAACCGCAAGAGGGGTGCCTGCTCAAACAGGCCCAAACATGACTGAAGCAGCTAGTCTCACAATTGTATCTTGTACCACTGCTTGTTGCCTGGGCTAAGAACACCATTCACATTGTACTTGGGCCACTCATTTTGGCTTCTTGAAAAACAGCTTGTAACGACACAACTGGCCCAATCAATCGGATGCACAGAGTCATCACTATTGCAACAGGTTATTGCTTCTATTGACAAGCCCCTTGTATGACTGTGAAACATCTCATGTGCAATGAGTGGGCGTACCGCCCAGCATAGAGGTTCTGCCTTCTAAAGGCAGGACATCCAGACCTATCTTGCAGCATGCACCAGAAAATGCTATCTGCCACCCGATAGCCAAAACCAATTGAGTCCGTCAGTGAGATTACAGTACGGGCTAGCTACAGCAGACCCTGGTTAGAGGAATATGTAGAAGTATGCCAGGCTGGTGGCACATCCACCCACCTTCTTCAGTTGGTGCACATGCTTGTCCGTTGACTCTCATGCAACTAACATGCTCCAGTGCTATCGTAACTCTTCATAATTCCCAACATGGAGGTGCTCAATGCCAGTTCAAGATGGCTTCCTACCTGTCACCCGCACCAAACCACACCAGTGCCTCTCACTCCGCTTACGAGCCAGTTACCACTCTATAACACTATATCCCCTGTAGCTTCGATCCAGTCAAAAACACAATATTTTCTGGAGGTGCCAACCACCTACCCCTCACTTCTTTTTTTAGACAGACAAGAAGCCACAGCGCAACAACTTCTCCCTATTGAGAAAATAGATTGTTACACGCCTGGACGACAACATCACTGATGGTGTCACATGCCTGATGTACAGATTCCGTTCAACTCAACAATGGAACAGCAACCAGAGCAGTGCCCTACCTAAAGGACCCCTTACAATGCACACCCCTGCTGGCAGTAACATCAAAACCACTTCCTTCCTGCATTAGCTGAACACTTCATACAAGGCTGGGGCCATGCAAGGAGTCCACGGGTCTGCAGCTTCAAACAAACAAACAAACAAAAATTTGAAGCGGCTCCAATCAGAGATACAATGCTGCTTACAGACCCAGAGATCTCTTGCAAATGCTGCTGCTACTTCCTGGTACGTAGGAGGAGGTATTCACCCCCACATCACACCACACCTGCCGCACCTTGAATGTTTGTCTACCACCCTGAGCCCCCCCCCCCCCACCCTGAGCCCACCCTGAGCCCCCCCCCCCATCTTGAGCCCACCCTGAGCCCACCTTGAGCCCACCCTGAGCCCACCCTGAGCCCACCTTGAGCCCACCCTGAGCCCACCTTGAGCCCACCCTGAGCCCAGCTAGTTAGTTGTATTCAACACAGCCACATTAGTCTGACCGACCCCATGAATTTACCACCAATACATCATTGTGGCGGAGTTCCACGTCGACATCAGGACAGAAGCTTCCATGGCAGCACGTTCAGTGTCTTTGATTTGCATTCAATCCAGACCTATCCAGCCAGCGTCCACCAGAAACAAGAGTTAGCTGGTACGACGGCACTCAAAAGCAAAACCCAAACAGGCCTTTCAATCAAGGCCCTCGCTCTAATGTGCTCAATGAGTAGTGAAATGTGTGTAGATGTGGCTACTGGCTTCTGTTGAACTGCCTTGCACCATTTGTCTCCACCACTATCACTTTAACTAGCAGGAACAAAAACACCCCACCTCACTTTGACAAGTGAGGGTAAATTGGTATATAAGATCAATGCCTGGGCCTGTCGTGGCTGGTTACAGGTTGCGCTACATATCCACATGAAGCAGGGCATCATTACAGGTCCACACCTGCCCTGAAGCCACCCCTACACAAGTCACAACAGAAGCCCACCTTAAACTATCTAACCAACAGCAACTTCAATGCCTGGCATACTTCTACATGAGTCATATCAGTGCACAGTTTTGCCGCTTTGCAGCCTGGGGCACTACTGTAAAACTGTGTCTGAACCAGCCAGAAACTATGTAGTGCAACCATAAAGGAACCAGCTTGATATGCTGCTGCAGCTGAACCCCATGAGAAGCTTTGCCTTGACAGCTGCAGTACCAGTGCCAAGCCCCTGCTGGCTAGCTGTGGGCCTCCTATTTAGTGCGTTGACAACACTTGACCTTAGCGTACATTCCAGTCCTATGTCCCTTCATCATTCATGTTCCCATACCAAGTCTTCTGGGACATGAAGGTGAAGCCCTCTGCTGGCTGGCTGTGGCAACTAGGCCCTGCATCGCAGCCAGGCTTCTCTATAAGGGAAACAGCTGAGAACAAAACTGCCTGAGGGGCCTCTACATATGCAAAGCCAATGCAGAGCCTCACAACAGCCAGTACATAGGGAACCCTTACAACTCCCCACTTCAACCCTGCCCCCCACCCCCAAAGCTCGCCGTATATAGCTCCTTGCAAGTTCCAACAATGACCATGCACATTGCCTGGCCATCATGCAAAGTTGACCTGTGTTGGGCCATCAAACACTTGATCTTAACCTCCGTATCTCTCCCCCTTTCTTCTGGCAAGGCAGGTATATGAAGGTATCTGGTGCCAATCACCCAAAAGGCAGTGTCCTGCACTAGCACAAGAAGGCAGCAGCAAAACCTTGTACCGACCTGAAACCTAGACCTTACAACCCTACACCCTCGGGTAGAACAAGCATGCCCTACCGGCCTGACAGTCCCCATGCATGGCTGGTTACCACTACGCTAGGAGACTCACGCACAAGGAGACAGTGATACAATTGGGCATCCCTGCCATCGCTTTCCATCCCTCCCAGTCGGGCCACCAACATGGAGGCCACATTAATCCCACACCAAGAAGCAAAATCCTGCAAACATTTGTCGCTGAGTAGCTGGTGTGCAAGGCCAGTAGTGTTTGTTCCACATATTCTCTGATCCAACAGTATGCCGCCATGTTCTGCTCCGTAGGAACATCTCTCTAAGCATATGCAGGCTCCTCAATCTGCATGATCAGCAACAAGCACCAGGCATAGCTGCACAGAGCAATGGACTCACATGCACCGACTTGACGTCCCACAGCTCCCTGCCACCGTTCCCAACCCTTGAAGCAGAGGCACCAAAGCCTAAGCCACATTGTCCCACATCAAAGGCAAAAGCTTGGTACCCTCTTTACAGCTACAGCCCTTGAGCCAAGCTGACCTGCTTAGATTGGTCATCTGCAATAGAGGGCTACAGAGTACATATGCCTTAATCTAATTAGGGCATATGTACAGTGTTGCCCACTACAATAGATGACAAGTTTCACCAGCATGGAAACGGGTCCCATGATCCCACATCGAAAGGCATAGAATGACACACAGCTTCACCACATCTCCACAGCTACAGCTCCGATGTCAAATTGATCTGCTTCACCATGAGGGTCCTAATCTTACCCCCAAACACAGCCTTCCAACTCGGGTCAGTCCCCACACTCTCCAACCCAAAGCTTTTATACAGCTTCAAAGCAGCCTCGTTTTCAACATATACATGCAGGGCCAGTACAGACTGCTGCCACAGCCGTGCCTGCTGTTCTGCAGCCGACAGCATAGCTGTAGCAACACCCTTACGCCTCAGCTGCTCTGCTACAGCCATGCTGCTGACGTAGGCATAGCTGGTGATGTCACGCGGTAGGTAGCGTTGCACTTCAAGGTCCTCCTAAGGAACAGCAACAAATGGTAACAAATAATGTTACATGTCGTGACATGTCACAGCAAAGCTGCCATAGGCCCCGCTCCTCAAGCTGTAAGGAAAACAGAGAGGTCAAACAAGCTTCTTAATGGGAATATACGGGGAAACAGCAGATAAGGACCCATCCAAGATAGCATAGACAGGTGTAGAGGACGTACCTTTTCGATCCATTGATGCAATAGGTGGAACAATTAGAACCAATTATAGAGCCCCACTGCGCTCTGAAACAGGTTATGTTTCTCAGTTCTGGAATTTGCCCAGGGGCAGAAGCGAGCAACCTTCATTTCCAGCATGCAACCTGCTGCCACCCCCGGCCTGACATCTCAAAAGTCCCTACCCTCGCTCCTATGACCAAGATTCTCCTCAACCATCCCCATGCCATAACGCCTGACCTTCCAAATGCCCCTCCACTCCTGCACAAGAACCCTCCCTCAGCCCACTCCTGAGCTCACCTGTATACTAACCTCAATCACACCAGCAATCGGACATGTGCTTGCCCCTGCCCCACTGCTACTGCTGCTACTGCCATCACTGGCGCCACTGCTACTGCTGCTGCTTCCGGTAGGTATCCACTCATGGTTCCCTCCACCACCACCAGTCAAAGTGCTACTGCTACTGCTACTGTCCTTGCTTGCCCTGTTGTTCCTGGCAGTTGCAAGCGCCTCCGCAAAATCACCCACACCACGCAACCCATCTTCCTCCATGCTTTCCAGCCCACTGCTGCTGCTGGTTTCTGCCCCACTTTTACCCCAACCACCACCTCCTCCTCCTGCTGCTGCTGCTGCTGGCTCTGTTACTTCTTCTATGACCATCATAGAGAAGTTACTACTTGTCAAGCTGCTGGCTTTCTTCTTGACTGCATCCAGCACCTCAGCTTTGAACATGGTGTAGGCCAGGGCATCAAGAGCACCAAAGGGCAAGCCTTCATGGAATGACCGAGCCTGTGCACATGCACACAGCAAAAGCACAGGTCTGTTCGGCATTTGCATTGCGAGTACACATGCACAGGTCTCTATGAAGAGGGTAGCTCTCACTCCTTGAAAGCCATAGCAGTAACTCCGTTCCAGCGCATATGCCCACGACTAAATTCACTGCTTTACTAGTAATGAAAGCAGGCACCCTGCCTAGCCTCTGACTGCACTTCAACCAACAGGCTACACCCCTAGCTTGTTTCTTCATGCTTGGCAATGTGCATAGCCCAGGCGCAGCTGCCATAAAAATGTAATCATCTTCCCGCGTGTCTTCAAACAATGCGATGCTGTAGCGTTTGCTGGCAGGTATTCCATGCAACAAGGTGTCCAGTACATGGGCGTGGGGGGCATGGAAGTATTAACAGTCGTTGAAACAAACCTGCTCACAGGTGTCAGATACTCACGGTAAGGCTCTGCGCTGTGCAGTTGCAGCGCTGCCCGTTCCCTTTGGGCACAGCTCACTGATGCTGACCTCAAACGAACAACATATAAGCACACATAAGTCTAGAACCATGAGAAATGTGATAGCCATATACTCAACAGGCAGTAATTATTTTATAATACGTTCAGGGGTGGGGTGCGCCAGTAAGGTCCTATCACAAAGTGGCTAGTGACTTCCTCCATAGAACAGCCGACAACATCAACTTGTAGCCGACTTCCATCCATGTTAAGAATAGGTGTCACAGAGGTAGGCCCAGAGGTAGGCCCCATATTGCAATTACCCCCACCTGTAGGTCTGTTACAGCCAGGAGGTCTGTGTCAGCATACTGCCTGATGCGCCAGTGGTGGCCATTGGAATGAATGTCTAGGGGAGGAATGAAGGTAGGGGTGGAAGGAGCCTGAGAACAGGGAGGGAAGGCAGCAGGACATGCGATCTTGTGAGATTGGAGGTCAGCAAGTGCTCACAGGAATAGTAGGTTCTGCTTTTTTGCGCTTGTCAAGTGCGGTCGTGGCACTGCACCGGAAAACCGCACAGCTTCTTTTGCCTGGCAGCATTCGTTGCTTTTTCACGACAAGGCAAGCTCTTTGAGACGGTGCAAACTAAGGTGCATGCTCAGCTGATCTGCATGCACAACTTTTTTGATCATTTGAGGCAGCAGAGGTATTCCATGCTTGTCTGTTCACAGTTGATGCGCACATGCTGAGCAGATCGTATGAAAACGCACAGGATGGGTTTTGGGTGTGTAGCAAGGAGACGCCTGCTGCATAATCGGAGGACGAGGTAGCTTCGGCGCTGTCCCAATCACTTATGCAATTACAAAGCGTATGTCTTTAGCTAATAAACAATAATGAAGGCCATTCTGCACTCTGAACACATGGCATGCAGGCCCTGGCTGTCAGATATTTACAGGAGCAGTAGGCCCGTCAGTCTTACCTCTGCTTCCTGCTGCTGAGCGACAACCGGCAATGGCTTGGACGCTAACCACTCGTTGTAAGAGGCCTCGGAGCAAGAGCTGCTTGTTGCAAGGCTGTTACTGATTAGACGGTCATGATACAGGGACGCTTTGCTTTCAGCAGATGTCCTCTGCGGCTGATAGGCTGCTACGCGGACGACGGGCCGTGCTCCTTTCCTCTGGAGGCTCCGATTCTGTACACCCGGCCTTCGAGCCCGCGCTTGCATGCTGTAGCCCGCTAACATTGAGGCAAACAGTGGGGAGAGCACCGGAATGGGCCGAAATGGTGCCAGACACACCTGTATATCTATTGCCTCTGGAGCTCTTGGTATTGAGACCCTTGAAGCACTCTCCAAGTGTGTGAGAACCAATGGCTGGCTCGCGCGCTAAACTTGAGGCGTCTTATGCTCAGTAGTCGACATCCCCAAAGGAGCCAGAAGTCGAGTAGGGTCAACAGCCAGCCAGGGCTCGCATCCCCTGCACCCTTTGAAAGGAGGTCCTGCTGCGTCTGCTTGCAGTTGAATAGGAAGCTCCCATGTGGTCGGATTGGGATCTCACCGAGTCTCACCAGGGCAGGCTCACTCGACCCGTGAACATCATGCTTTGATTCATGCCTATATATGCCTCTCAACCTATACAGAGGGGCAAAGCACTCACAGGGCAGTAACCATTACCACCACTTAACTATTGCGCGTTACTGGAAGGAAGTGTTTCCAGGATGGCTACAACATCTGCCCCTCGTCAGGGGTATCCTGAGTACAAGCAGATAGATATCGAGAAGGGGGACGGGGCATATTACGATGAAGACGAGTCTCACAGCTGGGCCGAGCAGCACCTCCGCCTTGGTTTCATCCGCAAAGTTTTTGGTGCGTCCAGGACACGGTAGCTGGGTCGAGCTTCTTGGACACGCTATATGGGGCTCGTACCTCGGATACGCTAGCCAAGCCTAGCTTTTCCTTGCTGCGCTCCTTGTGCTTGAGAAAGTCCCCACGAGACACTAATCCGTAGTCCCCTCTTGAATGGTTTGCCTCTGCAGGTATTCTGGCAGCCCAGTTGGTGCTCACAGCTTTGATTGCTACCCCCATCGTCGTCTCCCAGCCTGTGCGCATGGTCCTAGCAACACATCCCGCCATCACAGGCGTTGCCATGCTCATCTCCCTCGTCAGCATACTCGTCCTCAGCTTCTCCGAAACAGCCAGACATTCACACCCCACCAACCTCATCATCCTAGCAGTATTCACAGCAGCAGAGGGCGTGCTAATTGGCAACATCAGCGCCCAGTACAAAATAGCATCCGTCGCCTTGGCTGTGATAATTACAGCAGGAGTTACCCTTGGCCTCTCCCTCTATGCAATGCGTACAAAGAAGGACTTTACCATGCAAGGAGGCCTGTTGCTCACTTTGCTGCTTACCCTCATCTTCACTAGTCTGGTGGGGGTCTTCATGCGTAGTCCAGCCTTTGACCTGCTCATAGCTGGCGGTGGTGCGCTTCTCTTTGGGGCATACATTGTCTTTGATGTTCAGATGCTTGCTGGTGGTAAACACACGAAGCACAAACTCTCCCCAGACGAGTACGTCGTTGGGGCTATCACCATCTACCTGGTAAGCTTCTACAAAAAAGCTGTTCAATTACCCTGTCAAGGGCTTGGCAGTGCTGACTACTGCCGATTTTTGAAGGTTGTGCATTTGCCTAGTGATTATGTGGCTAATGGGCGTTTCCTTGCCTTTCCATACAAGGATTAGGGGGTCTTTACTTAGTCCTGAGGTAGTTAACCTGTAAATGATCCATGCACTCTTGATACCCCAGTCAGTAAGGGCTAGCAACCACTACAGTATCAAGGGGCAAGAGGACCATTGTTTCACCATCTAGGGCTCCAGCATCAGGATTGGTCCGGGTGGGCCTGCTTTGATAAATAGCGATGAGTCTGCTGCTGTTCTGCGCATATGCCAAATCCCTTTTCCTTTCAAGGCTTAGAGATCAGTGAAGCACCATGTAATCCAGCTGATATAATGTAACTCATGGCTGCCTGCTTATTCTGAGGCCATGCACTTCCCGTTGTTGTTTGGCGCTTGCAAGGCCATTGCTTGTGCTTGTTGGGTGGCATTCAGATGCAGCGGCAAAATTATGCTGATGCCATATGATGTGGGCTGTGCTACCCGTCATTGTGGTTGCAAACAGATGCCGGCGACCTGCACATACTGCTTGGTTATCGTTTCATTTCACGATATGCTATAGCAAAAGGTGTCATAGGCTCGCACCTCAAGCTGTTTTAGACTAATAACCGTTTCCTTACCCTAGTCCCTTTCTCTACGCTTGATTGCAGGATGTGATCAACCTCTTCATTTACATCCTGCAACTGCTGGATGACAGGCGCTGAGCAGGCTTCTTATTCAGCACTGCTGGCCCTCCTGAGCAGCAGCTACTGTACAGAATACATCTGGAGGCAGTAACAGCGATGAGTTTCTCACATCCATCTCGTTAAAGTCATGCTTGGGTGCTGCACGGCCCGGAGGGCTTTATGCAGTGGTCTCTCTGAACATGCTGGTGTTCATCTAAGAGCTAACTGCAGCCTGGTGGTGGGCGGTTACGACAAGATGCATTATTCAAGCACATGGCAGCTCCTGACACGAACACCAGATACATTCATGTGCTTTGTTTGGTTGACTGGTTGACCTACCAACAGGCGTTCTTTTGTTGATGTTCCTTGGCATAGTACATCTGCTGGGCAGGAGGCGCAGGCATGGCCAATCTACACGATGTTACGCAAGTGATGGCATAGACAGTTGGTAGGTACCCTAGTAGGTACCACAGTTAGTAGGTAACATACCATAGTTTTGCTGAGCCTTGGACGTTGTTCTGTGACTCCAAATCCTTGGGTTAAATGGCAGGGGTGTGTTCCATTGGCAATTGTGCGTATGTGCACATTGTACAGTAGTTGGGAAGGACATGCTGTTGATGGCATGTAGACCCTCGTCTTGTACATTTTTAGGTTCTGCAGTGCGGGCAAAGGCAGGCTGCAAGTAGGTTGGAGCTAATTATGCAGGCGTTCTGCCGACCTCCGTATGATACAGATAATTGTCCAGCGAGTAGACAGAGCATTTCCTGCATCTAGGGTTCCGCGGCGAAGCTGCTAGGGTGACCACCTTGCAATGCAGATTTTACTGCTTTGGGATTTTGGAGCTGGACTATGGGGACTGAGTGAGGGGGTGGCTTGTGTGGGCTGCACCCCATGTCTTTCTTCTGCCGCTGCTGCAAACGTTTGGCAGCCAATGTTTAGCTGTTCACTTTCTCCTCTGCATGGCCAGCTTTTAATAGGCTCAATACCTAGGGCATGTGGAAGTTCCAACATGGAGTTTTAACTTGAGGCTGGTGAGGTGCAGCGTTAGATGGCTGTGCTACCCGCTGTGTAACGCAGCCCAAAGTGTGATGTGATCAGATAATGTCCCTTGCTGCATAGCGGAGACGCCTGGTTTGTGGTTGCTTCATGGGCTCTGGAGGAGTGGGTGGTGTTCTTGATCATGGGCTCTGTCTTGCCTGGATACATGTTTCGGTATCAGTACTGCTTGGTTGGTGGTCTGGAAGCCATTGTGCTTGGATCCATCCGATGGTGTGTTTGGTCGTTTCGACCTAGCAGCCCTTTGCGGTTGCCACACCTTAAATGTTTGTTGTTGTTGTTGTCATGTCTCAGCTGGTCTGGGATGGCAATGTTCACTGCCATCCTGGAAGTTTGCTGGCGGCACCGTGCGCTCAATATATGTCTATCCGAGGCTGCTGCTGCACATCCGTTTGCTCGGGCTGCGACTAGCTGTAGGCTTGGTGGGCTGCGGCGTGCCATGCGGCCCTGGACTAGCTTGGCCCAATCAACAATATAGTCCATGCCCAATGGATGTGGCTTTCTAATGAATATTGCCTGACGTGTAAATTGAGGAGTCCATGGACGAGGAGGAACCGCCCACCGGTACGGCACCAGTACCGCCCTTGAGTGACATGCAAGCGTTGCTGCAAGGATCACTAGCTCGCGGCTTCAGGCTTCTCTGCTCGATGGAAAAATAGATCAGGAGCAGGAGAAATGAGATATGAACTGGTCATTGGCAGCCTTGCAAAACCTCTGTCACTGGCATGCATCCATGATCCTACGCGTGGCACAGCATTACAAATAAGCCCACGGTTGAACGAAGGTGACATACATCGCAGGCGTGTCGTTAAAGGTTCTTATCCTCATAGCGCTGCATCTGCTCCGGTAACCGTGCGCTCAGTGGCAGAGCAAGGCAGGCATGAGACGAGCTCAACTCAAGTGCCTTGATCTACTTAGAGGTGCTGGTTGGATACGACCCATCCTAGCTAGCCGCATATACAGGACCTATGCTCTCATCCTTCCCCCTCATGCAGGCGTAGCACAACCTAGACCACAACAACAGCATGCAGCAGCAGAGCAGCTAACACAGCATAGGTACGTCTCTTGATGCAACTCGCTCTCCCTCTTCGCCACAAGCAGCGACATTGACGTCTTGGGGCTTGCTGGTTCCGCAGATCGCTGTCGTGTCTGAGTGCAGCCCGGGGCAACACATGCCTCCCTCCAGCAGCAGTACACCTTCTATGGGTGAGTTGCTTTTCTTCTTCTCGTTCTTACACTTGATGACTTCAAAATGACTTGGCAGAATAGCTAATGAGGACTCTAGCAGATTTGAAGACTTGCAGCAGACTTCTAGCAGAGTTTATGGTGCTGCATCACTGTTCTTTTTGTGATGCCTGTATGCCATAGTAAAGTGCCATCTTCCCAGGTTCTTTTTTTATTCATCTAGCAGTGCAGCTCATGTTGATTATCCCGGTGTTAGGCACCACATCAACTGAGCTTTTCTGAGGTGCATTCTGCTCAGATAGGGCTCAAAAAGTGGCAAGGTTTGCAATTCCAGTGGCTGCTAGGCTACATGGCCTTGACCCATGCACTATTGCCTTCCATATCACGATATGTAATGCAACTGCCATAGGCCCCGCACCTCAGCTGGAACAATGTGGGACATTTTGGCATACAGGGTCAGCCATTGCAATCTAGTACGCTTCTAATTGCTCTTGCTGATATGTCTCCTTCTGACTTGTCCTTGGCGCTGCCTCTCCCTATCAACACCTCTTCCGCCGCCACCAGCAGCAGCAGCAGCTACCATCAGCAGCCGCTAGAGCACCTTCAGTATGCAACCACCATGTAATGGGGCTGGGTCCCTTGGGTGGCAGCGTCCAACATGTAGGAGTAGCAGCAGCAGCAGCTGGAGGAGCACAGCTACAGTGGCAATCTGTGCGAGGGTTCCAGATGCGGCCCCGCAGAACCAAGTAAGTATTGCATACGGTTTAGAGGGGTGGAGGGGTGCAGTTCAGAGGGTTGACGGTGGTTCAGATGGGTCTGGGGATGCGGTTCAGACGGTTTAAGATCTTTCAGATGGTTGTATGGATGCAGTTTGAAGGGTGGTTCAAATGGTGAGAGGGGCGCACCTGCTGTGGCAAGCCATACAGGGGTGTTGCAGGGGGGTTTACCTTTTAGCTGGTGGTCTAAAGTGTTAAAGGGTGCGACTGCCATGGTATTTTGTAAGAGGTTGCGTGTGAGGTAAGGCACTGGATCTGGTCCATGGGCGAAGAGGTGGCTTGGGTCTTCTTTGCTTCTAAAATGGGATTTGTTCATTGTAGATATGCCTTGGCATTGCTGACAGCCATAAGACGTTTATTGCCAGTCCCAGCGTATAGAGATTGCTGCTGGATAGGTATTTTCGCCCTATTACCCAAGGGCACAGTGAAAGTACTGGGACTGCTGTGGGAGCACTATCACCCACGATGAGCCAACTAAGGCTTCAAGGGCATACTTGAAGTTCTTGCCTAAGCAGGGTGGGTATGCTTACGATACTGCGCATTGGACGGAAGCTTGTAGCTGGTAGGCCATGCATCTGCTGAGCGGAATCAGATTTATCTATAAGTTATGGCTCCTTGCGGGTCAATTTTTCCGTGCATGAAGGTGGGCGTAACCAGTGGGCCATTCAAATGAGGTATGATCGGTCACTAATTACATTTTGCTATGGCACATCACAAAATGTAATAATCATACGACCAGTCATAAGGTCTGCTGCAACAAGCTGCTGCTGCTGCTGTTGTTGTTGCTGTGCGCTAGGTACCGCAAAGCTTTCAAGAGTATGGGGTTTAATGAGACCATATGCCCTAACACACGGCAGCTGGCGTTTGGGGCTTTTGGGATCAGAGCTATGAATCATGGGAGGCTGCCAGCTAAGACCATTGAGGCTGCTAGGTGAGGGGGGGGGATGGTGCCTTGTGGGGGTGGGGGGCTGGGATGGGGAGATGAGAAGGGGGGGCCCCATCACCATTCAGGGGTTGGTGGGCTAGGAGGGCGCGGGGGGGGGGGGGGGAGATGGTGCCTTGTGGGGGTGGGGGAAGGGGGGATGGGGAGATGAGAAGGGGGGCCCATCACCATTCAGGGGTTGGTGGGCTAGGAGGGCGCGGGGGGGGGGGGGGGGGAGATGGTGCCTTGTGGGGTGGGGGAAGGGGGGATGGGGAGATGAGAAGGGGGGGCCCATCACCATTCAGGGGTTGGTGGGCTAGGAGGGCGCGGGGGGGGGGGGGGAGATGGTGCCTTGTGGGGTGGGGG
>OY744498.1:7551088-7858542 GCA_963556185.1 Pseudopediastrum boryanum
GGGGTTGGTGGGCTAGGAGGTGGGTAGGGGGTGGACACATTTGGGATACTTGGAGGTTTCCAGCTAAGGCCATTGTGGTTGCTAGGTGAGGGGGAGAGGGGGGGGGGGGGAGGGGATGGTACCTTCGGTGGGGGATGAGAGTAAGCAAGTTGGGAGAGGGGACACATTAAGGGGAGGGGAAAGGGGATGGGTGCTGACAGATTTAGGGGTGGTGGGCCGGGGGAGAGGGTGCGGACACACTTAAGATCATGGCACCAGGAATAACGCCAATTACCATTTCTTATATATACCTGTATTTATATATATAAAAATAGAGTTATAAATACACATAGACCATTGAGGCTGCTAGGCGAGGGGGGTGGGGATGGTACATTTGGGGAAAGCTGCTGGATCGTTGGGGAAGGGGAGGCTGACACATTAGCAAGGTGGGAGTTGACACATACCAGCATGGGGGATGGGGGGAGGGTAGAAAGGGGGCTGGCACATAAAGGGGATGGTGGGATGAGAGGCAGGGGGAGTAGGGTGACACATTAAGGGCGCAGCAATTGACACAAATCGTTGTAAGGGTTGGGGTGCACGCGAGGGGCTGACACATTAAGGGGGTGGTAGGCTGGAGGTGGGGGGCATTCACACATTTAAAGGGTGAGGTGGTGGGGGTAGGGGGCTGACAGAATATAAAGGTGGGGGGAATGGATGGCAATGGGCCATGGCAGGCTGCCTCCAAAGCCGCTAGCTGAAGGGTGGGGGAATGGGGGGGTTAGGATGGGGGGGAGCTGACATAATCCTGTGCAGGGGAGGGGGGAGGGGGAGGGAGCCCTGGCACATGTAGGATTATGGCAGGCTGCTTGCGAAACCCATTAGAGCTTCACCAGGTGACGGAGCTGGGTGGTGGTGGTGGGTTACTTTGCACATGCAGCTTAACCCACTCACATCTGCTACACTACCAGTGCCTGGGAGAGAGCAGCAGGAAGAGGAGGGGCAGTAGGGGCAGAGGCAGTTTGAAGAGCTTGGGAACTCGGGAACATCATCAACATGGGGGGTCCACCCCTGTGTGTCCATGTCATCTCAACCTGCAGATAGCTGCCTTATGTGCAGCCACACCTTGAAACTTTCGTTGGGTTGCTTTTGTCCCTAAAGCTTGGAATGCGCATGGGGTTTGTGCATGTAACATCCTACGCTGCAAGCATCAGTGAAGCTGGAGTAAAGCTGGGGGGGCTTTCCCCTGGAAATACATGCAAGCTCTGCTGTAGCTGTGCCAAATGCACAGGCTATACGGTATGAGTTAGATCACTGCACAGCTTTTAGGTCGTGCAGTGTCCGCGCGTAACTCCAATCAGTTTTGTAATGTGGTGTACTGCGGAATTGAAACAGAACGGAGGGACTGCTGCAGACTGCTGCAACTGCGGGACTCTCCAAGAGACCAGTCTGTAATTACGTCTGGGCCGTGATCTAGCTTGTTGCAGCTGTAAGGGCTTATGCCTACACAATCTTGGTTGCAACTACGGTGTTGCCTCAGAACATACGTTAACTTGGTAAAGAAATGAAGATATCCCTTTTCCTGGGTATCCAATATGTCTGTTTCTTTACCTGTTACGGCATGTCCCCTTCTCTGGATATTTAAAGTGTCCCCATTATTTTTTTGGCAACATGCCCCTTCTCTGGGTATCCAGCATGACTCCTTTTTTGTCTCTTGCCATATCATTTTCGACAGGAGAGCTCTGCGCCGCACAGTGAAGAAATCAGCCATGCTGTGGATCCGTGTCACTCCCAACGTCCCAGTCACATCCAAGCCTGCAGAAGTGCGTATGGGCAAAGGGAAGGGAACCGTGGATTTTTTTGCTGCGCCAGTGCGGCCTGGTCAGATCATGTTTGAGCTGGATCGAGTGACGCGGAAAGAGGCTATGGACGCCGTGATGGCCGTGCAGCCAAAATTGCCTATGAGGGTGGGGTTTGTGGAATGGAGATGATCACTGTAGGGTTTGGGGTTTAGAGGAAAAAGATGCCTTTACCGGTCAGGGTCCCGGGAATGACAAGCTACGGCCAAAGAAGTGACGGGGCGCCTTCAGCAAGCTTGGTGGGGCGGGTATCTGGTTGGGATGCTGCGGGCACGGCGGCCCGGATAAAGCTGTGCAGTTTTCAAGACGTGAAGGAAATGGGTTCATATGTAGGGTTTAGGAGCCCAAAGCTTTCTAGAAGAATATGGCCAGTGGTGGGGCGGGCTATCTGTCCCACGAGAGGGCCGTGTACAAGGGGTTGTTTTGTCTTTGGTGCCCTGTTGTGCATGGGTTGCAGACTGGCTTGGACGCAAGTCTGGATGGTGCCCGTGGTACCAGACTGAAGGGTTGGAAGAGTTAGTACCCTGACCGCTATTGATGCTGCACGGTCTGTCTTATCTACAAACCCCGCTGCTTCAGCGATGATTGCCCGCTATGGGTGCAGTTGCAGCTCAAATAGGCTTGGTGCTATTAGTGGCGAATGTTGCACGATGACTGGCAGCAGGAGTGCTGTCAGGGTATAGCCAAGTAGGCAGGCATGTTTGAGAAGTTCACTTTGCCGGAGATAATTTGGGGCTCCAGGATATGTTGGATTGTAAGTTCAGGGGTATCAGGGGCTCGGAACAGCTTTGATGGCTAACTTGGAATGTACAATCGAAAGCGACCGAGGGCAAGAGCGTAGCAGTAGTGCACCGCTTGCCCAAATAGGCCAGTAGGTTAGAATCATCGAAACTTGTATTTCCTGTTCAGCAGATTGCTTGCGGGTCAAAGTCCAGCGGGCATCCAGTTTTGCCCCCTGCGCCCATCGATCGGCCGACACATCCGCGCGGGCTGCACCCCGAAGGTTATGACTACAAGCTAGCTGGAGCGCCAAGACTACACAAATAACGTTCCAAAACGTCTATGGGAGGTTAAACAGGTGCACGTGGCTGGCTGGGGATGTCACTTGATGGTCACCCTTGAGGGCTTATCTCAATTTTGATTGATTACTTGACTTGTTGCTAGGCGACCCAAACCCATTAGCGGCAATGTGCAGGCCGCTGGCATTGACGCAGGACAGGCAGTAGCCAGGTATTTATGAACACCGATCGCTTCGCGGACTGAGCCCCCTCCCACTCCAGGCACTGGCCCTGCGTATAAATTGTTCCGCGAGATGCTTCGCCGCCCTGGGCTGATAATCACATTACTGCTGACTGCCTAGCTGGAGCGACATAGAGTAACTCATGTACGTACTCTATTCCCTAATCATCTCCATCCATATGCACAGCAGCCAGAAGAGTGTTAGACCAGCTACCAAATCCTGAATAATCGTGCGTGGACAGCTAGGCTACGAGCCAAGGGACCAACACTGAACACTGCTGCAAATGAGGTCAATGGAGCATACATCGATCATTCCATGCCGTAGCCACTGCTTAGGCAAATCGCGCATGCCGATGGGTCTGCCAATGTAAGATTCACACACACTGACTTGCGTGATGAATAGCGGGACAGCCAATGGGCCACTCGAGCCTTGCTTGGAGTTTGTTTTATTCGGCTCCCAGATTCCTTCTTAGATAGCAACGAACACCATACATGATGATCCCTCTTTGGCGCAGTGAGCCAGAGAGATAAGTAGCCATCCGTCCTCAGAATATACTCCGCCAACGAAGAGAAAGAAAAATGAAGCGCAGCACTTCCCCTCAACTAAACACCAAGCTGCCATCCAGGAGTGGACATATGCCCTGTCCGACCTGCCTCTTTGCCTTGCTACATACTACACGGGCGCACAGAAAAATCAGATTCTTACCACATGTCTTTGGTCAAACAAGTCACAGTAAGACTCAAGTAGCACATCGCATGTATCCGTCTGAAACAGCCTTCAGACCGGGTCGACCTGAACAGCAAACAAGCCATGGACTAGGGCTGCATTTATTACCAATGTGTGCCACATTAAATACATCTAGGCTGGCATGAGGATAAGGGAGTCAGATGCAGCTGGCACAGCTAGCATACATCTACGTCGCACTCCTGAGTGAGCACCCAGTTGCTCTGATTTGGACCTATGCAATTGTGTATTGCCATTGACCTTGCAGCTTGCTTCTGCCCACTTCACCATCATAGTGCTCTACTCAGAAGTGGCCAGGTAACTATGAAAGATGTTCATGTAAGACCAGCCAGCCTAGTACCAGTCCAGACTGTTTACCAACAACTGAACCAACTTCAACACACCATGCATGTAACACTAACAGGTGCAGATGCAACTCATCATACCATGCTATCAAACGGGTAACATGTACTAAGATTCTTGAGCTGCCAGTGCAGCTGCTCCCAACCATGAATTGTTAGAAACTGATCCAGCTTTTGACTACTGTCGTACCAACTGTAGTCGACCCTACACACAGGCACTGCAACTCAGCACGCTACAGCATGTGATGAGAATAGGTTGTACAACTTAAACACGATGCAATTTCATTGGTGCAAATCTGAACTGTCACTTCCAAGTACCTATGACAGACTGTTTGGCACACATCTGAGGTTGTAAAGCCCTTGCCATGCAGAGTGAATGTCTTTGGCTACATTCCAACATACAGCTGGAGCAACCAGGTAGTAAGAAGAATGCAAAATTGATAAAGCTATGCAGCAACAGTAGTATCACAACATGTTGAATGTGACATCACACTGCTCCTGCCCATCATGTGAAAGATGCAGGGCCGTACTTTTGTTGCATGCAGTACACTTTTGGCAGCTCAGGATGGCTGTGCACCTCTGCTTGAGCCACATTGATCCCAAGTTTACATCAGAGTTTGGACTAGCCAGGGCTCTAGTACACAGCCTGTAAGCTGCCACCAAACACCTGTGGCACATGGGCTCAGGGAAAAGATGGCCTGCGGGTAAAGTTGGAAGGTTACTTCTTGCCACAACGGCCTACCAAGCGGTGCCAGCCACTGCAAAAGTGGCCATGACCACCATAGCTTCCATAACCATGACCATAGCCGCTGTTGTAGTAGTTGTCGTAGCCATTGTAGTGGTTGTAGCCATGGCCACCATAGCCATAACCTGTAGAAGCAACGGCAGAGGCAAATGCTTGTTGAAGCTTGCGGCTCCACCGCCTACCGCCACCATAACCACCGCAGCCCCAACCACCGCGGCAGCCGCCTCCATGACCACCACCACCGTTGTGGCGTCCTCCTCCATACCCGCCATAGCCACCATAACCTCCGTAACCCCCATTGTTTGGGCGGTAGTCGTAGCCGCCACCACCGGAAGCGGCAGCAGCAGCAGCGGCAGATGAGACACCACCGCTGGCAGCAGCAGCAGCAGAAGCAGAAGCGCCACCACTGGCAGCAGCAGCTGCAGCAGCAGAAGTGCTGCCCCCATTCCACCACTGTTTCAGCTTCCGGCCGCCAATGTGTGACACGAATACTTCGCCGTTGCTATTCACGACCATGGCCTGGCCTTTTCCACCAGAGAGAGTGGAGCCTGCCGTGACCACAGTAGCACCGCCACCACCATGGCCCTTCTTCGCGGCAGCCTTTACTGTAGCGGTTTGAAGGTTCAACACTTGCTGCAGGGCATCCAATACCGGGTTTGGTTGTGCGTGTACGAGCGAAAGCCCTGCAAAGAGAACAATGGCGGTTGGAAAAGTGGCGCGGAAATGGGTGCCCCTCTCGAAAGTCAACAGGCTCTGCTGCACATGCAAGGAAGCGATGATTAAAAAATGCTGTGATGTTTGCATGTGAAAACCGACTGGTGGCATGCATGAAGCAGACGATAGTAGACTCTTCAACAAGCTCGGTCGTTACGTTGCACAGGTAGAGATGGAGAGATGGAAGGAATTTCACCAAGATCTTACCTAGCATTGCCACCAGAACGGTGGCTCTCATTATGGATGATTGCATCCTGGTTTACTATTACCAGTCTGTCGCAAGTGTACGGTTGTAATTATCGACGACGACCACAAAGTTGACGGTGACCGAAGGTCATACAGTCAACATCGAAGTTCGCATGTAGCCCTCCCTTATATGTGTAGGACAAGTCTCCATGATCTATAATGCTAGCTATAATAAATACTCCAACGTCGTTGCCTGAAAAGGCGCGATCGAGATTATCCAGATTATCGATAAAGGTAACCCAAGTGCGAACTAGTGACGAAGAATGGAAGCTGCTCATTCAACATTTACGACAGTCAGACTGAAGAGCCAGCCAGTACATGTCGAGTTCAATAGTATCTAATAGTAGTTCACGCCTGATGCGCGCAAGGTGACGAACTATGCGTTGCATCTGCATGATTTGCGTGTACACGCTCACAAGAGCAGGCAGCTTGGTTCACTCACTCAGTCTTCCTGCCATTGCTTCGTGCTGCAGTGAGGCTGGCTTTCACGCACTTGTAACCTGCATTTTGGGATACCATGACAGGGGAACCTGCTGCAATATCGTGGATAGCCCGTTCGAGCTGCCAAGGCATCATAGGTCAATGGCAAGGTCCCAATAGGTCAATGGCAAGGATACCTGCGATGAATACTACTCTTGACCATCTTAGGTAAGCTAGGATCGAAAGCGTATGATCCAAAGTGAAAGCAGTTTGTAAAAGGGTTTGGTTGATTATGGTGAAGGAGAACTTGGCCCATATTGGGCTGGCAGCCACTTGCAACTTGTTTCAATTGATCTCAATTTAGCCGCATAAACAGACGTGCCTTGATCCCTGTGTTTGAGAGCCTGCTAGTTAAGCCCAAATGGGTCACACCAGCCATATTCCAAGGGCTTACGCATCAGAAACCCAGCATTACTTGATAAGCAGCAGGGCTTAACACATTGCTTCATGCTGGGCGCGGGGCTACCCCCTGGCCATAGGAGCGCTGTTTCAATTATTACTTATAGGGAACCACCATGGCGAGCCAATAGAACATGGGGTAATGGCAGGAAGCTCGTGCTGGAGCTGGGGCTGGCTAGTCCAAGTGACGCAATGAGTAAGCGCAGCTGGTTGGACTGGTTGCCATCCGATCCCTTCTACAGTTGGTTGCAAAAGTTTTGGCCCAAAACTCAGATTTTGTTAGGAAATGGTCTGCTTCTGTGAAATGGCATGGCCGTTCATTGCTCTCTTGCACAGGCAGCTTCTGTATGAGGTCCAGGTTGTCACCAATGGGTGCGGTCAGCATCTCTGTTGCTCTGTGTTGCTTGGCTGCTGAGAAAAGCAGGGGTCTTGCAAGGGAGACAGCGGAGGCATTTTTGCTGCTTTTTAAGGGGGTAAATGCTGAGAACTGCCAGCAGGCACAGGTGCCCTTTCTTTACTGTTTAGGGGCAGTAGCATATAGACCAGGTGTGAAGCAGGTGCAGGGGCTATACCAGTTCAATGGCAGGGCAGGTGGGGGTAGGCAGGGCATGCGAGAAGTTGGGGCAAGTGCAAGGCTGAGCTGAGAGGGCTGTGGGAGGGGAGCAGATGGGGTGTGGGGCTGGCAACCACAGGAGGGGCAGAGGTGGAAGGGGAGAGCCAGGTTAAAAAAAGCAGGAGGGCTATAGGAACAGGGGGGAGGCTTGCTGGTCTGCGTCTGCGGCTAAGGCTAAGGCTGGCTGGCTGGCTTTTATATAGTATATTTATAGGGCACGCCCGGGGCTCGAACTCGGGACGTCTCGCGTGCGAGGCTACTTGTGGTACCACTTGGGCATACTAACTGCAGCACATTGATGCTCTGCCTGTTTACTTTCTTAAACATAAATGGTTGTAAATCAGGTCTTGCTGCTGCTGCTTAAACCCCAGCCTTATGTTCCGGCCAAAACTTTTGCAACCAACTGTATGCTCTCCCCTGCTGCTGTGGCCCGTCAAAGTGGTGTGCTTTACCATGAGGAATAGTACTCTTTTCCAACCTGCTAGATAGCAATCCATAAGCTGGAGGAAATGATCCGATTTAGATTCTCCCTGCTTTCATTGCTGCTGCTACTCCTGTATACACTGGTTGGACGCAAAGGCCGTCACCGTTCATGTCAAGAGAAGGGCATTAAAGTACAAGGCTTGTTGTTGATTGGGTCAACTGGTCAGTGCATGGCAAATCAAAATGTGCTGGCCCGACATACACTGGCTAGCACGGCATTAAGTGTGGGCTGGTGGTGGCCATTTCGAGAATGTTGGACAGGAATCTGAATATGCAGCTGAAGCCTAAGTTGGCTACTTGTGGGTGGCGCTGCCCCCCACGGCGCCCCGCTTTGACCGGGCCCTGAGGTAGTCTGGTAATCTGGTTTACAAGCTATCACAAGCATGGCCACATGAAATGGCCCAACGAAATCCATTAGCAAAAGACATGATTTAATGGTCCGCAAATGCGTGCGCAGTGCTTCCATCCATCTTGGGCCCAACCGACTTCCCTATAACATATCATTGATACATTTTATGATATGCCATAGCAATAAGTGCCATAGGCCCCGCACCTCAAGCTGTCACAAAGAACAGCAAGGTGGCACATAATACGGGTAAATTTTGGCATGTATGACAACATATGCCTCACATGAGGTCCAGCAGCTAGGTCAAAAACACCCAGAAACCTCCACTGCCCCAATGGGGGTAAGAGCCTCCCTCCTACTTAGGAAAACAAGGAGGGCTTGTAAGCCCGGGTGCAAGCAGTAGTTGGTAACAAACCCCATTGGTTAAACCTCACGCCACATCAGCCAGGGTGAGCACAAGCATTCCTAATCTTCCAAGCAGCTGAAACATAGTATTTAGCTGTACACTTAAATGCATGCAACATACTACACTGAACTGCCCCAAAGGTTGCACTTGGCATCTTATTAGCCCCAACAGTGCCGCAAGCCATTGAACTTTTGCTGGTAGTGGTCTCTCTCTCCAATAGTAATCACCATGTCATCAAACCTACACCTCACCAACTTGCTAAAGAGCTGCAAAAGCGAGTGCTCCTGTGTGTATTCTTCGCTTATCAGTGTCCTGAGTGCTGTCCTGAGTGTCCTGAGTGATGTCCGGCCTTATATATCTTACCGCACTTGCTATGTACCAGACAGCAATATAACCTTGCGTCGATGGATCCTAAGTTGGAATAGGGCCATGTAGTGTCAGAGATGGTCTTGTCATCAAATGGAACTTTTGCATCCATGGTGCCAATCCTAGACCTTGCACTGTCTCCTGGGTTCACCTTGGGGAAGCATTCGCATCATTTCTTATGCCTTCTCTTGTTGCACGGACAGTTTCTCATAAGTGGCGGGGTCAGCAGATCAGGCCCCCTATGAATGGGTTCTGTGGCTCAGTTTGGAGCAACAAAGCACACACATCAACTCCCTGTGTCCTCTATCCGCTGTCCTGCTTCGGTCAAGCACACTCTACAAAGTGGACTCAGTACATGATAGTCACCTGGGTGTGCGACGTACTGCTTTCATCTGTCTGAGTCTCATCCCTCAATTGCGGGCTGTTTCCTTTATCCTCGTCTCCTGATGTGCAAACAGTTCTTCATGCGCTCGGAAACAGCTACTTCTCTTCATAGCACCGAACACCGCCTGCTGTACCAACTGCCTGTCGCATCCGTCCCTCTAGTTGCGCTAGCCGACGGCTGCTTACCGGGCCCAAACCCTCCAACATGGATGATGCTTCACAGAGAGCAGAAGAGTTTGAGTCCTTGTCTGCGATATACGCCGATGACATCAACCTAGACGAAGCAAATGGCATTTGCGAGGTCAGTGTCCAGCAGTTCCCTGCTTCGAAAAACTATCCAGAGAGCCTGTGTAAGCTAAAGGGGCTCTGATTCTTTGCTTGCCAGTCCAGATATACATCCCAAGCCGTGTTGTGGACCCACACCTCGTCCTACGGGCCCTTTTGCCAACTAACTACCCCTCAAGTCAGGCACCTATTGTGGAACTTCAAGCAGCCCACATCAGCCCAGAGCTTCTGATGGGAGCCTCGCAAGAGCTAGAAGCACTCTTTGTACCCGGGGAAGTTTGCATATTCACGTATGCAGAATGGCTCAAGGCTTATTATGAAGAGTGGACAGCACATCTTGGCCGCGATTCCAGCAGCCCTTCAGAAAGTGTTTCTGAAGCAGTCATGATATCAGAGCAGCTTCGTGAGTGTGCTATCAGTAGCACGGAGCAGATCCATGAAACTGGACCGAAGGTGGGAGCCAGCATGCAACTGTGATATCTGCAGTGGAGGTACCTTTGCATTTCACACAGTGCAATTAAGAATAACAATGTCCTGTTACTCATACATGCCAAGACCATGGTAAGAATCTGCAGCACCCATTCTTGTGCCAGGAGGTCCTTCTTCTTTAGGAAGTACGTGTGCGTGCTGTGGCCTGTACTGCTGCCTTTGTAGGGCATGGTTTTGTGTGCTTCCGGGTACTCCAGTGTCCACCTTGAGCTGATTGCAGCCTACGCCATTGGTTTCTTCTGCTACATGAAACATGACGCAGTGGGGCCCCTGTGCTGGCCGGCTGCTGTTGGAATTGCATTGTGTTTTCCGTAATCTACTAGTATATGCACTCTCCAACATGGTCGTTGCAGTCCTTCAACCAACTTTGTCTTTGTGAGCTGAATGAGATGTGTTGTTCCTGGTGCAGGAAGAAAACCAGATTTTGGCTAATGAGAATGATGCAGTGATAGCTGAAGTCTCCTCAAGGATCATATCTGGAGCACCTCAAACAATTAATAAATCAACTTTTCAGGTAAGCATGCACTGGAGACCCATGCCTAACAGCACAAGGCAGCTAGGACTAGCAGTGGTGTGTTTCGTTGTGCAAAGCAACGTCCTGCTATTTCAGGCCAGGTGTCATTGTACGTGTGGTCTAACAGTAACTGGCCTCCTCAAGAGCTTTGGGCTCCACGGCCTGCGTTTATGGAGAAGATTAGCTAATGCTTGCTGGTCATGCAATGTCAGGTTTGATCAATTCACAAACCTGATAAGACCATGGGATCATTTTGCTTCATGGCATGGTATACTCTGTGCGTAACCCAGCAACAGAGATAGAGACAAAGTTGAGTCAAAGGGAGAAAGCAAGAGGGAGTGAAATTTTTGAAATCAAGAATGAGATCAAGTTAGCTATGCAAATAGATTATCCCCGCATGTAACATGTGTGACCTGTCGCACTGGATTTCCAGCACCAAACATGGTGTGTACGCCATCACTATGTGAGGGCCTATGGCACTTTTGCTATGGCATTTCTTGTATGTATTTTAATACGGTACTGTGTATGAAGGGCCAGGTTTAACTGCTGAATACTCTTACAAGGCTCAAACAATGCTGTTATGCATGATCCTGCAGGCCCATGTGTGTCCTGTGTCAAGCTTAGAAGAGGTGAAAGCGGTGGTTGCCTGCTTACTTCAGAACAAGAAGATACGAGCAGCCACTCATAACATGATGGCATACCGCTTCCCAGTCGAAGGCAAGCCAGGCTGCTATCACCAAGACTTTGATGATGATGGGGAAGCAGCTGCTGGTGGTAGATTGCTGCATATGCTACAAATTGCAGGGGTAGAGGGGGTAGTGGTGGTGGTATCTAGGTGGTTTGGGGGCGTGCTCTTGGGGCCAGCTAGGTTTGGGTTGATCAACAACACTGCAAGGGATCTGCTGGTGGAAACTGGCTATTTGAAGCAGCAAGGGCAGAATGCAGCTGCGGCCAGCAAAGGGAAGGGCAGTCGTAAAAGCTAAGTGGAAGATTGGGACATCTGGGCACTCCCCTTGTGGACTGTTTGCCTCCACGTGCACTGAGTATAAGGCACGGAAATTTGAGGAGCACCGTGTCAAGCTGGTTTGCTGGCGGTTTGCCTTGACTTGGTACGTTGTAAACTGTCATACCGCATGTTTCGCAGTGAAGGACGTGGTGCGGTGTGGAACGAAGGGTTGTGACGTTCTATTTTGCTCTCTCCTCTGAGTGGTAACTTAGTGCAGGGAATGCCGTGGGTGGTGAAAGAGTGCAGACCAAACTAATGAAGAGACAGCCCGAGCGGTAAGCAAAGCACCTGCAATAGCAACATCTTTTCTGCAGCGTTATCTTGCATCGGACACCGGGTGGACTCGACCCACTCCAGGAGTGAGCAGGAAGTGAGCAGTTGTGGACCCGTGCCGTACCGCAAGATGTTCTCCACAAGTGAAAATCAGCCCGCATGCAATAGCTCCCATGCACGCTTTTGACCTCCTCATACGTTGGCTAGACAAGTACCACGATCCAAGAGGCCCACGTTTTGCAGAACCGACAC
Organism: Pseudopediastrum boryanum; assembly: GCA_963556185.1. Lineage (NCBI taxonomy): Eukaryota > Viridiplantae > Chlorophyta > Chlorophyceae > Sphaeropleales > Hydrodictyaceae > Pseudopediastrum > Pseudopediastrum boryanum. Next base: position 7,563,250 of record OY744498.1, read on the forward strand.
ATGCCCTAGGGCTCCGTCAAGCATGAAGAGTCCGCGTCCCCCATGCCTCATGCCTCATGCCTCATGCCTCATCTATATGACATGTCTCACGTATCTACAGTCCACATAGGCAACTGGGATCTGCGGTGGCTCATATTACCCCGTTCCACGTCAGGAGTCGGTTTTGGACATGCCCGACAGCTGAGGAAGAGATACAGCATAGTTCTAAAGCTTTAGAGGGCAGCAGCGAGAGTATATCATGCTGGATGAATGGGGTGCTGTACATTACGCGGTCGTGCTGGTGGCAGCATCCGTGTTGACCCTAGTCTATGCCTGCTGCTTTACGTCCTTCATCTCTCACTTCATATGTCGGAGGTTGCAGCCCTTCTTATCTCGCTTCTCGAAGCAGCAAGCGGACAGGGTCCCAGTGCTCTCTGTGGAAAGTGGAGGTGAGCTCCTTTGGATTAGCAAGAGGCAGGGTAGAAGCTGTGTAGAACCAGTTCTTGAAGGCAGTTATGGATCTGTCACCAGAGCCACAGAAAAGGAATCGGTTTATCAGCCTGCATAGAGAGAGGATCCAGGCTTCCATGCAGTCTCCCGCCCTTCTGAACTGAGCAACATCCTCCTGCTGCAGGGTTACACCTTGAAGATTTCAGCCTTGATGCAGCAGCATTGCCACCACCTGATTCTTTTGTCAGCCTCAAGAAGCTTGACATAAAGGAAGCAGCAGTCAGCTGGCCGTCCCTTTGCAGACCTTTGGCACTGAGGATTAGAGGGGTGCATGTGGACCTGTGGCAAGTGCAAGGCCCTCAGGTGTGCATGCTAAGGACAGGGCCACTGTGCAAGGCATGCGAAGGGATCGCCTAATCAGTGATAGGAGCAAAGGCAGCACCCATAAGGCTGCTTGCTGTGCAATGCTGGCCGTAGTTGCAACTCCGGTTCTGCCCATGTTCAAATGCCAAGATGTTGGACCTTTGTTAATTCCGCACAGCTTGATCACAGCAAAGGGCATTGGATGCAGAGAGGCGTATCCTCGTGTGTGCATGCAGCTTAGCACTTCATGCGTTGCACTGACAATAGTTCATACTGCCATGCCTTTTATTACGTTACGTGTCTGCTGCAGCCTGGGCAAACGGTTAGCAAGGATGGTGCCTCCCAGCAGCTGCACATCTTGGAGAACCTGCTGTGGCGTGGTTACAGCAGCAGGCCAAACAGGATGGCTCCTGTATGGGGCCTCCTGCTGAGGCTCGTCCTCAAAGCCCTGTTGCGCCGTATTGTGCTGGAAGCAGCTAACTGCTCAATACAGTACACGCAATGTGGAGAGCCAGGCCCTTGGAACATGGGGGAACCAGCAAAAACGGCAGATGCTGCTCGCTTGGACATCCGCGCACTTACTTTGACCCCTGCTGAAAGGGTCAAGCCCACAGCATCCGCTCAAGGTGGGCAGAGGCTCCACATTTCTTATTCGGCATGGGTTTGAGCGCTTCTTGCTGTGTCTCCATAGCGGACTTGAGAGAGATGCAGCCATAGCTGAGTATATGATGCCTTCACCTGTTTTTTGATTGTCTTATGGTTCCTGGATGTTGTCATGCACAAAGCCGTTGAGTCAGGTCTAGCTATGAAGCACTGGTTAGCAGTGAGAGACAACCTGGCCAGTAGTTTCACTTTGGCCTAAGCACTGCTCTGCATGATTTCATTGTTGGGACGCGTAACCATCCAAAAGCCTACATGATCTGGGCTCCGCAATGTGTCATGCATGCGGGTTGACCATCACCGTTCTTTCTGCACCAGGTGCTGCAGCGGCTTCTGGCAGTCAGGAAGGGCTGGATTTTGTCAGCCATGCAGTTGCAGAACGGACCTCCCATGGGGTCACACACTTCAGCATATCTGGTGTCAGCCTCACCTTGCTTACGCGGCAGATGCAGCAGCATGGAAGCAGCAGCAGAAGCTCTGCTGGGGCAGGGGATGGAGTAAGCATGCCCAGCTTCTCTTTTGGCTCCAGTAGCAGCAAAGTGCGTCGGAGGAAGAGGCGGCATGTGGGGCAGTGGGTCCCTGGAGTTGGGCCTTCAACAGCTGGTCATACAGCGGTTACTGGGCTGCCTGGGGGTGGGAGAGAGGTTCCCGCTGGACAGCCGGGCTTGGCCAGTGGTACCCAAGGAGACGTTGAAGTGTGGGATCAGGAGCATGCTCTCTTGCGTCAGTGGTTTGGGGATATCACCTTGAACATTAGTAAGGGTGATGTGACCCTGCCTGCTGATTGGGTGCTGAACCGATTGCAGGAGGAATCTCAGCAGCAGCAGCAGAGGAAGAAAGATGGCTGGTTTTGGCGGCGGCAAGCTGGGCAGCAGCAGGAGCAGCAGCGGAAACAAGGGCAGCAGCAGCCGGACCAGCAGGCACAAGCAGGATCCAAGGCACAGCAGCGGGCACCAGCCATCAGCTTGATTATATCTTTGCCTGGGTCAGCTGTGGGGAATGTAAGTGAGCGTCTGGTCTCCCATCACGGTTTGGCTGTCACTGTCCATGCTGCTCAGAAGCTTGTATATGTAGCTTACTGTCTTGAAAGCAAGATTGTACATGGAGCCTGTCATCTGTTTATTCTCTGGCAGAATAAGTTTGTAGACATGATTTGTGGATATTGTGCATGTCACTACTCTATGTCACCTTATCCACGAGCCTGGCAGTACCTCAGCTGTATGCTTATGCAAACCCCCAAGCTAGCACAGAAATCAGTAAAGCATGGGTCGACTGTGAAACCCACAAGCTTCCCAATCTGGCTAAGCACTGAGGTGTGGTGATTGCAATGCTTTGCAGAGCAACATGACCGTCTCAGCTGCTGCTCAATTGCCTTCATCATCAGTATCCAGCACAGCTGCAAGCACTCCCACTGCTTCAGCTGCAACCGGGGCAGCAAACGGGGCAGCAGCAGCAGTAGCGGCAGCAGAGAGAAGCAGGCTTAGGAAGGTGGCCAGCATGAGCTCCACGGCAAATGCACGGTACAATGCACCTCCCACTGGAGCCAGCAGTACAGGGGCAGGGGGCCCAGGAGGAGCAGCAATACCCACTGATGCCAGTGTGCAGAAGCCCGCATCGCATAAGGGCAGCAGCTGCAGCTTGTCTGTGCACATAGAGCTGAAGAGCTTCATGCTGGACCTTACTCCTGAAGCTGCAGCCATTGGTAACAGGGTACTTAGCAGGTGGGTGGGGAAGGAGAACAGGAAGCGGATCCGGCTCGATCCCCGAAGTCAGGATGTATTGATCATGAGAAAGGACAGAAATCAGGATGTTTTGATAGGGGGTAACAGCATGTGATTTCTAGCAGTGTTGTATGCGCAATCAACAGCATTGGGCACTCTCAAGGACAACCTCAATCTTGCCAGGGCTGTGGTTGTAAGCACGGGTAGACTTGCCCAATATCCGGTAACAATTGTTTTGTGCACTCCTTACCTCCCAGCTCAGCCTTTCTGTCAGCACCAGGAGAGGACAGTATTGGGGGGTGCTTTTTTATGTATCTTGTGAAAGCAGAGTTTTGTTTGTGGCGTTGCAGGTTTTCACGGCTCAATCGCTTCATGCCATATTGGCGGACACGGCCAACTGCTCCTGTGCATCAGCAGCCCTCCCTGTGGTGGCAGCATGCAGGCAATGCAGTGTTGGCAGAATGCCGCAAACGACTGCCAGTACGAAACGCTAGCCAGGCGCTGCAGAAGCGCCGGCAGTACTTGGAGCTTTACCGGGCCATCCATGTCCGGCAGGCAGGATTCATCAATGCAAGAAAGGACTTCAAGAAAATAGCAGGCGCGTCTGGAGTACACCATAAAGTGCATTAGCAACTGCTGGAATGACTAAATTTGCAGTAAATTCCGTGCATGTGTTGAATAAATGCTAAAGCCTGGCATGTGTGCACAAGGTGCTATGCGTTTCTGCCAATAGCCTGGGGTAACGTTTCTGCATACCCTATGTTTGAGTCTGGCATAAGGTCCCAAGAGCTTGCCGGATGTATCAAACGGCCCCGCAGCTGACGTCATACTCTGGTCCTAGGACATGTCCCAGCCTTCCGTCTCCTTTCATCATTCATGTTACAATCTGTTGAAAGTAAATCAAGCATGCTCTGTGCTTCTTTGGACCTGCAGGGGCTACTGCTGCAGCTTCTCTGGCGCAGCTGGAAGCCAGCATGACACTGTGTGAAGTGGCCACATACCGCACCTTTGTGGCCATTCTACACAGCAAATTCTTAGCAGACCATCCTAACTTACGCATGCAGTGGCTCGAGGTAATGGACACCTTGGGCAGCTTTGTGGACATGATACCCAGCCATGGAGAGCCAGCAATGGATCTACATGCCAGGGACTTGATAGGTAAGCATGCATGAATTGGGACCCCAGTCGCCACCCATCAGCTTTTGCAATGCATCGGTTTGTACTTTTATTGACCACAATGTTTGCTGCTCCTGCTTGCGGTGTGACCTGGAAAGTTTTGCCGCCATGTAATGTTAGTGATCATTTAACACACCTTTTGGCAGTGCAAGCTGATGGTTATGCAGGGGCATCGGCCGAGAGACCAGCCATGGTTCCTTTCATATTAGCTGGTGTCAGTTTAGCATTGTCCTTGGTGTTGACTGACTTGGTAGTGTCTGGCCGAACAAACTGATCCCATCCCTTCCTGAGGTACTTCTGCCTGCATCTGCTGCAGATGTGCGACTGGAGCTGATTTGCCCAGTCCTTGGGGCGCACCTGCTGTCCTGTAACCATGACCAACGGATCACCACCCAGGTCCAGGGTATAAACCTGCTGCTGCAGACTAACCAAGCTGCTAAGCTCACAGCTCAGCGGGTTCAGGTTTATCATCAGCAGCGGCTCCCATCCCAGCAGCTTCGGCACTCCCAGGTTCTCAGCATGCCAGCTTCCTTTGCGGACTGTCTGGCATATAAGAGTCCTTTTGGGGTGAAGCCTAGAGCAGCAGATGGGTCAGGGAGCGGGAGAGACTCAGGGTCAGGTGTTCCAGATGCTGCTGGGCAAAGGACGGCATTTGAGCAGCAAACAGGAGCAAAACGGCCGGCTGCCTTCCGGCAGCAGCAACAGCAGCAGCAGGCATGGAGACGGCAGGCGCAGTCGCAGGAGCAGGAGCATTACCCGCTGGGGGATATGGGTGGTGGGGTTGAGGACAGCTCTCAGGGCGTGTTGGAAGGGAGGATTTACAATGAGTCTCTGGTCTCCTCATACTTGATGAGCGCCAGGGTGAGTCACATAGCTGTTTGTAAGCGGCAGCGTTGGTGCAGGTCTGCCTTTTATGATCTGCGTGTCAGCCAGGCATTCTGGCCGCCTTTCTTACCTTTAGAGCATTTGGTGCACTTTCATCATCCAAGCTGGTAACTAAATGCATGCGAGATGCAGTGCTCTCCAAATGGTAGGTGTTTGCATTAGGTTTAGAAACATGCTGGCCATGTACTTGTTAGCAACCACAGTATTGTTGTCCGCAAGTCAGGTTGGACGGGAATCCAAGTGCAGCGGCTTTCGGTCTTGGCAATCATTACTGGTGTACTTGAAGCAGTACTTCTTATGTTGAGTGGAATTTGTTAATGCGTTCTTATTGGCTTTGTTGCTGTGCAGTTGCGCTTGGCGCCTGTGAAGTGGGTCTTGGACCCCTTGCTGGTGTCTCAGCTGCTGGATTACGTCGAGCAGGTGAAGGAGGTGTTTAAGAGTAGACTGCCTGATGAAGACAGCGTGCTGGATCAGGCTTCCCCTTTGAAGAAGGTGCGCTATCTTCCTGCTGCAGGCTGTTAGGCCGTATCAAGAGCTGTGTTCAGTGCGCATGCTTATTCATTAGTGTTGGATGTTTTGTACTTACGCACCTGCCAACTTACAGAAACGACTCGTAAGTGCACCCTAATCCATCTAGGAGGGAGCAAGACCTTCTGGACTAATCAAGGCCGCTGATAGAGCAGCACTGCAGAGTACAGCCCCTGTCAGCACTGCTAAAGAGACGTGGTGGTACTGCATCGAGTGAAAGCATGATAGTATGATAGAATCATGCGCGTTAGCCTTGGAACTTGGCAGTATGAAAGGTTCCTTGCCGATGTCCGTACCCTGCAGGATGAGAAGCTCATGGTGCTTGCTGGGCAGCGTTCTTTTAGCATTGACCAAGGTAAACCCCTAAAGTAAGCAGGCTTGCACATTTTGAACATCTCACAGGAGGTCATGGACAGCTACAAGCGCACAGGTGTGCCCCTGGCATATGCTCTGGCATCGTTCCTCCCTGTAGCCCAAGTATCATGCCCGCTCCTGGTGGTGGTGGTACCGCTGCGAGACAGCAGCCAGTTGCGTTGTGGAGCACTCACAATGGTGGAGGGGAGCAAGCACGAGCTGGTGGTGGTGCTGGAGAACTTGAGGACTAGTGTGAGGTACGTTGCAACAGAAGTAGCCTACTCAGGTAACATCCTTCTAGATGATCCTGATCATGGTATGGCAGCTCTTGTGCTGTGCCATGGTGATACTGTTCATACCACCGCACGCAAGCTGTAAAGAAAGCCAAAAGGCGACAGCAGACTCTGCTATAAGACGATGCCCAACAGCACCAGCACTTTAAGATCAATGTTCCGGCTCTGCAGGCAAGCATGTTGCTGACATCCCTATTTTCCATGCTTGTGCTGCTAGATATGAGAACAGCTGCTACAGCAGCCTGGTGCAGCAGATGCAAGCTTCAGGCAACTTGGAGGTGCGTTTCCAGCAGCAATTTGCTTCTGCTGCACTTGCCAAGGCGCAAGAGGCGCCTTGCATGGCCCTCTGGCTACATCCGGATGACATGCAGCACCTGCATCATGCTAACCGTGCACCAGGATCAAGCGATGGGCAGAGAGCAGCTAGGGCTGCTGAAGGAGCACATTCAAGGCACAGTGGGGCAGACTATAACAGGTGAGGCCTGCATGGCATGAAGGGGAATATGTGCATGATTGTTGTTTCTTGGCGACTGCCTCTGGCTGGGGGACGGTGTAGCAACCTGGTCCTTTCAAATGCATATGGTGCAGTGGGGGCCATCTGCTGTTTGCTGTTTTCTAGATACATGCAGCTGGCTTGCCTGACAAGTTCCCGTAGGAGGACCACTGGCATATTCATTCAACTTTTTGGCAAACTGGAAGATCTTATAGTGCAGAAGGAAATGGTAGTTCTTTGATCTTTTGCAAGCAAGTTAATGGCCCAGAGCAGTTATCCAACAGAATAGTTTGGTTCTTTGTTGATGCAGTCACAGTGCCAGCCCATGGCCAAACACGCTCAACCTCCTCCCAAGTCAGCGGCCTTTTGTGCCAGTGCTCCGTACCCCTCGCCTGTGGGCTCAACTGTCAACACAGATCCCGAATGAGCCAGCAGTCCCTGGTAGTGAGCGGCAACACATATCACTGTCCACAGACGGAGTTCTTGCGTGGTTGTCACCTTGGCAGGTATGTCCTGTATGTTTAAGTTGTGGTCTGGTCTGGGTTGCTGCCAGTATTCAATCAATCAATCAATCAAAACGCAAGACCAGCAATGCCAATGGCCAAACAAACTAGTATTCCGTACAATAATCTGCAATTAGGGTTAGATTGGATGATGCTCCTCTGCCCCCCGATCCCAACAAGAGCCCCAAGAGATTGGTGAATAGCATCCTGGGAGCGGATCTACCTTCGGTGCCGTGCAAAGACAGCACCATCTGTATGTCAATTGTGTAAATAAGGGTTGTTTTGGGGCTGGGCTCCTGCTTTGCACACAAGTACTGCACCGTCAACAAGAGGCCACTCATGTTGGAGACATGATCAGGGTTGTTCTGTTGGTGTAGAATGCTATAGCAAGGTTGTTATGCTGATGTGGCTGCAGGTGGATCTTCTGATGAGCTGCAGCGACCAGATGTTGCTTGATGCATTGACTCTGCGTGACCGCATCCTGAACGGCATCCTGAAGCCCACCTTCGGTGCTTCAGATATCGGCAGCGGCCTGTTGGGTACAACATCAGTTGCCACAGTCGCCTCTGTAGCAGCAGCCACAGCAGCAGCTGCAGCAGCTGCCACTTCCAGCGATGCAGGGGGTTGGCAGCAGGGATCATTTGGACAGGATGGGGCCGTGAGTTCAGGGGAAGGGCCTTCAATGTCAGTTCTGGTGGCTGTGCCGTGCTTGGAGGTGCTTTGTTTTACGGATGTCTCTATGGAGCCTTCAACTGCAGATGGGTCTGCATACAAGTAAGCAGGGTTGAATCGTGATTGGCAGGGTTTGAAGTTTAGAAGCTGACCAGCAAGTAGCATTCACCATTTTGGTCGATCATATGCACAGTAGCGTTGCTGGCTGGTCTATCCGAGAAAAGGCATGTAAAAGTAAGCAGGGTTGAATCGTGATTGGCAGGGTTTGAAGTTTAGAAGCTGACCAGCAAGTAGCATTCACCATTTTGGTCGATCATATGCACAGTAGCGTTGCTGGCTGGTCTATCCAAGAAAAGCCATGCTCAATGACATGCTGTACTTGGTCAAGAGATGTGCGGCGACATATTCCTCATTGTTCTGTTTGAAACTTGCATCCCATTGGATCAGCCTCAGCAGGCATGTGAAATGTGGCTGCTTTGTAGGTGAGTGTCGGTACAGTACAGTACCATCTTCTGGCCCGTTTTCAGTGGAGCAGGTGTATGATTGCGTATGCCTGTACACAGGCGGTAACAATTCGTGTGCGCTCTCTGTGTTCTCAGGTATCCCATGAAGGTTCCTGAATGGCTACCAGCTCACAGGCCTAGGGACAAGGCTGCCAGCAATCAGCTGCTGCAGTGGGGCAGCAACATAACACCAGTCTGCAGCTTGCTCTTAGTGGGTTCCCGGGCAGGCTTGGCCAGCTGTCCCTCAGGTGCATCTGCTGCTAAGGTGCGCCTCGGCAGTTTGCTCTTTACCAATCTGCAGCTGAAGAGGTTTAGTGGGGAGGAGCTGGTCATGCCTATTGTAGAGGGGTTCTCAGCTGGTATGGGTGTTTACCAAGGTGGCTTTGAAGAGTTTGGAGCTGCAGCAGCAGGAGGAGGAGCAGCAGCTGCTGCTGGTGCTGAGGGTGGTTGTAGCGACCAGCCCCCAAGCAGCACAGGAGCAGCCAGGGGACAGCCAAATCCCGCTGCTTGTGGGGATGGTACCGTGCCACCGGTCCCCCTAATGGATATGGATTACTCGTCGTTTGTGGTCTCCCCACTCACTGCTCGTGCTGTGGCTGCCTACCGGTATGCCAGAGACAGGAGGCTGTTACTGCTAGGGCTCACCAGTGCAGCTGCTGCTGCTGCTGCGAGCAGTGCTGAAGGCGCTCCAGGCACCTCCAACCCTACCGCACACCCTGCCTTTGCCCCTTCAGCAGTACCAGGGAGCTTTGGGGCGTCTGCTGATGGTATGAACGAAGATAGTGCATCGGGCTCTGCTGGTGTGACGCGTCAGCGGTGGCAGCTGCTGCTAGCTAAGCGGCTGCAGAAGAGGGCTGCGGACTATGCTCTTTTCCTGCTTTCGCAGCAGCGGCAGCTGCAGCGGCTGAGGCAGGAGACTGGTTGGTTCTCTTCCAGCACACCAATGGAAGAGTATGAGTTTATGTATAACTGCTTGCTCGTTAATGAGGCTTCAGCCAAAGGAGATGTGCTGTCGACGCTTACGACACCGCTAGCTGGCTCTCCTGCTGCTATGTCTTGCACTGCTGTGTCAAGTCCAGTGCGTCTCCCGCAGCATCGATTACGAGCCCGACTTACCTCCTTGCACACCAGTAATCGTGGACTGTCCACCTCTGACAGCATCGGCACGGGGAGCGGCTATGAATTCGGGAGCCCTAAGCGGTATTTGCCAGGGCAGGCTGGCGTGCTCAGCATGCGTAGAAGGGCTGGGACTGCAGCAGCAGCACAGCGGGGCTTTGGCAGCTTTGGCAGCTTTGACAGCACCGGCAGCAACAGCGGGAACCGGGGCAGGGGCATTGGCTCTGGTGGTGCTGGCTACACCTCAGATCCTGCTGCTTATGGAGGTTCAGCAGCACCGCCATCGCCTTCACATGTCCGTTCTCAGCTTAGCTTGAATTTGAGGAGACGGCGAGTTAGTGGGGAGGCTTCAGCAGGTGGGGCCAGTCAGCTCCGGAGGGTGACCAGTGGCAGGCAGTCGACTGGGGGCGATGAGGATGCGACTTTGCAGAACATTGGTGTTTTGCGCATGTTCCGGGACATGCGTGCTCGCTCTGTGGCGATGGTGCGACGTAGGGGTACAGGGGCAGGGTCTAATGCTCCGGGCGGTATGCCTCCGCCTACTGTGCCGCCTCCAATGGACCCGACAGAGACAAAGTCGCTGACAGAGCAGCTGACGACTGCTGTGGGAAGGGCAGTGTCTGCAGGGAGTGAGCTGCTTGGGGTGGGAGTGGGTGGTTTGGCTGCTACTGATGGTGGACAGGGTGGTCAGGGGGCACGAGTAGGTGGTGAATCCAGTAGCTGGGATGGTTGGAAGGCCTGGTTTGTCCCCACAGGTGGTAAGGCAGTGAACCAGGACGGCAGATTTAGCCCAGCAGCTGCTGGCGGCAGGGGGGTTGGGGTTAACGGCGGTGGCAGAGGTCCCTTCAGAGGTAGTGCTGCCGGGCATAGGCACACAGAGTCAGTTGCCCAGCAGAGCTCTGCATCAGCACAGGGGTTACCAGAGCAGCAGGATTGGTTGGATTTTGTGGATAGATACATCCAGGTCAGCTGGTCGGAGGATCTGGGGGGACGACCCTGTGCAGATGCTTGGTCACCTTGGGCACATCCTCAGGTGGCAGCTAGCTATCAGCTGGCATCTCCAGCATCTCCGGTAGCAGCAACAGGGGAAGCAGCAGGTGGTGTAAAACGAGGCGCCTCAGATGGCTCAGGCTCTGGAGATGTGCCTAGTGGGAGGGGCAGGGCTTCAGGCGAAAGGCCTTTCCCAGAGGTGTTGAATCTGTCAGTGGCGCAGCTCAAGGTCATCATGGGTGGGCATACACTGGCAATGATGCTGCAGCTGGCGGGGTCTGTGCTGCCGGTAAGTGTCACGTTACAGCTGCTTTTGGAAAGAAGAAACTGATTGTGGATGGAAGCAGTGCCAATCATGCTGCATTGGCAGTTGTGCATGCTTTCCTTGTTATCACCACCTCTTTGGGATGAAACTCCTTGCTGTCCTAGCAATTGTATTGTTAATGAACATGGCTTCTACGTGCCTAAGTGATACAAAAGGGCTGGGACAGTATCACCAAGGACTCTCCCAGCTCATACAGAAAAGGGTCTGCATGCTAGTTGTGCTTGAACCTAGGGACTAATGCTGATGAGGTATTTATGTACGGTTTTTAATTATCTCTTGTCACAGAATTATCATTATAACAGATGTTGAGGGTGTGAAGTACGCTGTGTAGATGGACTTGTTCTTTATGTTTGACGAAGTGAGTATGGCCATGGGATGCTTTTTAACGCTCAGTTGTTTCTTTTGTGGCATGATCAGGTCCTTGCTGAACGCAAAATAAGGGGCTTCACAGGCGATAATGAGGGTAGGGGCTCTACTGCAGCAGCTGCAAGTAGTTCAGCCCCACAGGGCAGAACGGCTACAGCAGGATCTTCCAGCAGCAAGAGTAGCAGCAGCAGCAACAGCTCTGGCCCGGGCAGAGGGCCCTCTGCAAGCACCAGCAGCAGCACAGCCAGTCCTGCTGCAGCTACTGCTGCTGGGGTCCCTGCACTGCGGCCAGGCAGGCTTGTTAGGGTGCATTTATACAGCGTTCAAGTGAAGGTGAACACGGAGAGAGTGAAAACAGCTAAGGAGCTTGCTGCAGAGCCTGGGGGGCAGCTTAAAAGCAGGCCTGTGCTGAGGCTGCTTGTGCTGCGGACACATGCCACTGTTAAGCAGCCCATCTGGCAGAGGGTGCCGGGCTCTGCTTTGGATCAGCAGCAGTGGGGCACTTCCGCAAGCTGTTCTGTTGAGCATTTGGGGGTGCAGGACCTGCAAGCTTGTGTGGAGCAGCGCAATATGCTGTCAGTAAATGTAACACAGGTACGAGAGGCTCTTTGGAGGAAGTCACGACCCACAAGACTCTTTTTGGCTCTGTTTGTTACTTCTGGAAATTCTGCATTTCTGTGGCTTTTGACACTTGATTGAGTCAAACATTGTCCAGAATGTGCAAAGAATCTGGTATCCTGCGCGTAGCTGTCTCAACTTTGATATACCAACATGTCAGTAGTGAAAAGCCGACAAAGCTTTGGCGCACTTCCTCCAGGGCCAATAATCTGCATCATCATATTTGCTTGTACTTGATCACATCATTCAGGCTGGTGGAATGGCGTTCAATGTTTCCCGGTTCTATGTTTGTTAGTGGCTCTGCCACTTTTGTGGTGAACTCTGGCACCACCCGCGTGCTGATGGGTGTGCCAATGTAGTTTTTTTAGTATCCCGTTTTTTTCTCTCTCTTGCAGACACAAATCAAGAATAGCACTCCTGCACAGCCGCCAGCACCATGGCCACAAGGAATAGGCGATTCATTTTTGTGCCAGCATAGATCCATCTGCAGTAAGACGAGAGAGGGGCCTATTGGTGTTTTTTGGGTAAACACTGGGCCAGCCTACCATGTCATGCTTGGTTTACGTAACATCATGTATGCACCTTCTTTTCGTCCAGGGGTCCCCGGACGCAAGGGCAAGCGACAGCTGCACACTGCAGTTCAGGTCCTTCCTGCCTGACAGAGCCCAGGATCCCAAGATGGTCATTCTCACAATCAGCAACCCTAGGATCATTGTCCTCCGCCGCTTTGTGAATAACATCACATACGAGGCAGGGCAGATGTCTGGGGCCATGACTACCTTCCATAAGAAGAAGGCAGTCATGTGGGGTCCAGGCGCCAGTCGGCCCCAGGTTTCAGGTCCAGGAGCTGCAACGGGTCCAAGCAGAGATGCCACAAAGCAGCAAGTGCCGAGGCAAGGGCAAGATGAGATCCAACCAGTGTCAGATGCCCGCTCCAAAGTTCCTACCAGGCAAGGGCAACCACCGGGGGCTAAACCCAGCGAAGTCCTTGGTGAAGCTCCAGCCGTTAAATCCAAGGCAAAGACTGAAGCTGTTGCCCCAGCCCCTGTTATGCTGCTTGTGGTGGAGCTTCAGAATACTCAGGTGTGTGGCGGTTCGTTTGCAGAGTCGAGGATTGACACTGCTTGGCTCTTTGTGCTAACATGGGTTATACTATCCGGAGTTTTTGCAATTTTGACTTTTTGTGCACAGCATCTGCATTTTGCTACTTTTCTTATACAAGATACCTCCTTAATCACACTTCTGCTGACCGTAGCACATCCTAATACATCTATGTTGCGTGACCTCCATGTCCCTTAGGTGCTTTGCCGTGTGTATTTTGGTTTTGCATCTCCAAAATAGGCATGTGTCCTTTACTGACAACCTTGCAGCTCCTTCAGTGCAAGCAGCAGTCATGCATGATGCCAAGGCATTAATTGTAGTAAAGACCTCTGACTGGTGGTATGTGGTGTCCTCAACAGGTGATCCTGCCGGCAAGTCATGCTTGCAAGACCCTGGGTGACAAGTACGATAAGGCCAGGTTTTCCATGCCTGATGCTGCTCGGCCATCAGCAGACCTAGCCAGCAATGCCACCACTGCACAAGGGAGCCGCTCCTCTTCTGTGAGAGCTTTTGCTACCCGGGCTTCTACTCCTGTTTGGGGCTTGCAGAGCTCGAAGCATGCACTTTCAAGGTCTGCGCATCCTTCGCAAGGCCTAAGGTCAGCTAGCCAGACACCTCGACACACTCAGAGCCACCGGTCCACAGCCGAGGATCTTCCGCAGCAGCAGCAGCAGCAGGAGGAAGAGCAGTCTTCTGCATGGGGAAAGAAGCAGCAGAGTAAGGGCTCAAGGTGGTTTGAAAAGTATGCGTATTACCCAGATGCACTGGTGGTTAACGTGGAGTCTTTGGTGGTGGGGATTCCTGGTGACCCTCAGGCTTTGCAACGCATGCGGTTGTTCTTGCAGCAGGGTGGCCGGGAATGCCCCAGGTGGATGCTAAAGTCGGAGGAGTGCGAAGATCTTGTAATAAGCAGCTGTGATGTGTTGAGGATGCATGGCAAACCCCCGCAACAGCAGCAGCAGCAGCAGAAGGATTTTGCGCCAGCATCTGAGTCAGCGGCAGCAGGAGTTGGTGTTGGTGGTGGTGCTGCTGCTGCTGCAGCCTCTGCGGGTCAGAGGGCAGGTCAGCGGAGCTCACAGAAGCAAGAGCAGCAGCAGCAAGGAGGAGGTGGAGGCAGGGGTGCAGAGGGTCATCAGCGGCCGGTGGGTATTACCAGACATGCTCGTGTGGGCCGGCAGGCTCAAGTGGCTCAGGCACAGCCTTTTCAACCTGAGCAAGGGCCTAGGAGGTTTTTGCGAGGCCACTCCGTGTCCCAGGAGATGGGAATGGTCAGAGTGAGCGAGCGAGGTCCCATTAGGGCAGCAGCAGGTGCAAAGCGGCCGAGAGCAGTAGCTGCAGTAGGAACTCTGAGTACAAGGCAGCAGCAGCAGCAGCAGCTAGGGGCTATTGGTGACGATGAACAGGTGGAGGTGTCACAGGATAGTACCTGGGGGAAACGAGCTAAGCGCAAGCTGACTAGAGCACTGCAGAAGGTGCTGCCGAGGTTCAAGCGTGTGGATCCAGCAGCTCAGCAAGCAGGTGTGGGTCAGGGGGCAGCTGGGGGCCCAGCAGCAGTACCATCTGCTGGTGACGCTGCTGGGGGAGGTGGAGCTGGAGAGCCAGGAGGTGCTCCTGGTTTCAAGTCAGCAAATGCGGAACAGGCAGGGCTGTGGCAGGAGGGGCAGGGTAGTGGAAGCAGTGGGCAAAGGCCCAAGGCTGCAGTACTTGTGCACTTTGAGGGCATTGAGGGGCTCACAGGAGCTATGGTCCGGGGAAATCCCATGCCCTGTAAGGTATGGAACAAGGTTTCGGCATGGTGCTGCTGTGATGTCCACCTTTTGGAGTCGATTTATTTGTGTTATTCAATTAGATGCATTGAAGGTATGCAGTGCCTATAATACAATCGCAGGTGTTGACGTGTTTAAATGCAAGGGCTGCACTTGCAGCTGTAGTTTGAAAGGTGTTCCTGTGTGTCCCTTTTAACTTTAATATAAAGGCTTGTATACAACGTGCTGTTTCAGCAGTTGGCCTGCTGTCTGTGTAGGTTATAGCAACAACTTGACAACTTAACAACTTGCTTGCTTGGGGCACTTGATCAGGTACATTTTTTCTGCATTCAGAGAGGTTGCTTACAGTGTCATCTCAATTTGAATGCCTGCAGGGCTCTGGGAAGGGAGTCTTCCACTCTGCTTGGTGTACCCTTGAAGATTTGGTGCCCATGCTCTCTAAGACCACCATCCAAGCTGCCATACACAGCTATGCCCCTGTACCCTCACCATCCGTAGCATCGCACGCAGCTGGCGTCTGCAAGCCTTCTTCAGCTGCTGTTGGCGGTGAAACAGGCTGGGCAGAAGGGGTGCAGGCAGCGGCAAGCAGTGTGGTGCACCTCAGCATACAGTCTGGGTTGGAGGTGGCGTTCACCCCTAGCAGCTATCAGCGCATGATGCTGGTGTGCACCAATAACTTCACAGAATCACACACCACCTTTGAGCCGGGGCGGAGGCCTGCAGAACGTGTGCACAATACACTGTTCAACCCCGGCCTTAAGTTCGGTCCTGCTCCTGGGGAAGCTGTTAGCTTGGCTATGACTGTCAGTACCAACTGCTTGAATGTGAGTGGGGCTGGGGTTTAGTCGGCATAGGCATGCTTTAGTTATATTCTTTCGCATGCAGAAGTTGCGGGGAAACTCCTAGGCTTTCTGTTTATATGCTGACACCAAGTCGATGCTTGACAACGAAAACATCTTGCGGAGTCTCCCTTGCATGTAGCACTTATTGAATGGGTTGAATTTGGAAACTGCAAGTGTAATCTTTCCGCCATAGCATGGTATCATGAAATGCTTTGCCAAATAGTTACAAATTGAGATGCTTATGTGTCTACTGTCCAATGCGATTGAGTAAACTTGTCACATCTTGCAGGGCACTTTGCAGAACAGCCCTGCATGGTGGATCCCACAACTTTGCAGCAAGCCGCCACCACCGGTGCCATTTGCACGGATCATGGCACGCCCTCTCCAGTGGAGTATGCACATAATGCAGCAGACAGGTGCGTGTGATTGGAAACCTCAGGTTTGGGCTACTGCGCATGATCTTGAAGATTTTAAGAGACGCCGGCAAGGATTTCCAAGCTCCCGCCAATTTGCCGCGACACCAGTAGAACTTTAGGAGCTTTGATGTGTGCTTGGTCTGGACGACCTAGCAGCCCTCTTGCGGCTGCTACACTTTCAATGTTTGTTTGGTTCTTTGAGGGCATGATGGGGGTGATTGCGATACATGGTGGCCAATGGCTTTTGGTTTGTATACGAATGCAATTTATGCCAGAATAACTGATATGCTACTTGTGTGTTGCATTGTATATCCTCAGCCAACCTCTACATGAACTTCACCTCCCCGGAGCTGGATGTGTTGGACTTGAGGCTCAAGGTTGCAGGTCAGGGCAGCCCTGCATCCTCACCCAGGCATCCAGGAAGCTCATTTGACTTCAACAAGGATGAGTCTGATCGCCACCACCAGCAGCAGCAGAATGCAAGGGGAGAAGTTCACAGTGATGGCGCCAGTGCATCTAGCAGCAGGCATGAGGGCAGCAGTGAGGGTACTGTTGTGCACCTCTTAGAGGAGGGTGGTATGGCGGTGAACCTTAGGGGCATGGGCCAGACACAGAGCTTTGAGGCTGGTGCATTGGCTGCAGAGCAGGAAGGTGGTGACGAGGGCAGCTCATCAAGAAGTGAGCAGGACCACGTTGCAGAGCTGGGGGCAAGTGGAGCTCAGGGTCTCGGGAGTAAGACTGGGCAGGCCTTCTTGCAGAGGGCAAGCTCTGGAGTGGCGGCCTTGACGCAAGATGCCCTTGGCTGGCATGCAAAGTAAGCAAGGGGTCTTTTGGGGGAAAGACAAATCGAACATCTAGAGCTACCCAGTCTTTTTTGCTGACTCTTTGATGGGATGTACACGCCATGGAAATCCTTTTATTTGCACATACGTGATTGTCAGTAGCATCTGTCAATCTTGAAACATGCATCTCTGGTTTTCAGGGTTGGTGAAGTGCCTTAGACACCTGCACCTATGAGCACTGACATGCACAAATTGATGGCTGAAGCTACTGTACGGTTTGCCTTTGTTCCAGGGCGGGAGCAATCAGTGATGGCAGCCGGCATCAGATGAGGTCTGATTTTGTATCTGGTGCTGGCGATGAGCAGCTGCATGCGGTGAGCAGCTCCAATTTGGACGCGGAGCAGCATCTTGGGAACTTTGACATGTGTCCCTACCTCTTGGTGGCAGATGATGAGGTGAGGCTTACATGCAACGTCTGTGCTGCCATTGATGCTGGATGATGTGCTCACGCTTAGATCAGACTGTTAAGTTGAACGCCAAAGCAGGGTAGTTATTCCATGCATTTGGCAGGGCACTGCTTGTACTGTGAACTGTGCTGCTTGCATTTCTATCACTTTGCAGCTGATCTGGAACCATTGCCTTGCCCATGATAACATGGCAATGTTGAAGAATGTGTGGAACAGATGCTGTCCATCCACCGTTGCTTGCCTGATGCAGCTGTGTGGTTATCATTGCAGAATCGATGCGAGAATGACGAAGCATTTGTGGTTTCTCTTATCAACTGTTCTGCAGGGCCCTGCACTCTCTGTCATTCGGACTGTAGAGGAGCTCCCCCCACTAGAGTCCTCACACCTTCCCAATAAAGGCCGCCAAGGGAGCAGCCCTGACCCCTTCAACTTCCGTGTCGGCTTCAGTATGGTCCTTGATGGGACCATGGCCATTGAAGTGCAGCTGGCACACGCGCTGCTGCAGTGGCCTTACCTTACAGATATGAGCATAGTCTCTGCCATAGTGTCTGTGTTTGTGCCAACGTGGGGTGGACCTCCTTCCACGCTGGAGCAGGTGCTGCAGCTGAAACGTACACCATGGCTGTACTTCAACCTGGTTGTTAAAGACTCCCAGGTAGGGGTGCCACTGGGTTAAAATCATGCACACGTCCAGCAAAGCACACTGTTCAGTACCACTTGCAGGCCAACTGCTTGCTCAGACGTACTGAATGTACTTTGCTGATAGAAGCTAGTGTGAGCAGCTTGCATGATTTTGCTTGCTTATAAAGGCAGTGGGTCCTGTCTGAACAATGCCTATAGGCACCATAATAACTCTGAACACTATCTAGCGTGAAAATGCCATATACAAAGGGCATCAGCAGCAGGCGAGGAGAGAAATGCTATAAGTTGGTGTATATCTATATTCACTATGTTTTGATCCAGAATATGATCGTTTGACAAGAGCTGTTTGTCCTTTTACAGATGAGCCTATAAACACAAAATGAGCACTGTGTCCCTACTGTTGTTGTTGCTGCTGCTACAGCTGTTCATTCCGCTCATCTCTCACCACCTGGACCTTCAGGCCCTGGAAGGGGAGCAGATCCTGCCCGTGTTGTTCACCAAAATGCAAGATATGCTGCTCCGCCAGGCTGACGACCTGTACGTTGGCAGCAGGACTGGCTTGGAGCAGCTGGGCCTTGCACTTACCATGGGTAAGCCAGCATGGTAATGTATGGTCCTCAGTTGGCTAACGCGATGAAGCTGCCGCTGTTATCAGCAATGTTGGGCAGCTCTTGTGCAGTAGCAACTGGTACAAGAAACGTCACTTCATCGCGAGCGAGTTGTGTCTGCTCGATACTCTTCTCTTTGGGATTTGCAGCATGGATGGTTCAGTAGACAGTATCATTTAAGGGATGCCACAGAGCAGCAAATACGTCCATGTGTGCTTGGCAGTCCAAGTGATAGGTGTTTGTCTGTGGCTCCCTTGTGCTGCAGGGGCATTGAGGTTTGGCTACTTCTATGGAGGTGATGGGGAGGTGCTAATGCCAATGAACATCCGCAACCTGGCTGGCTTCATACGGGACTCCAGGGCGCTGGTCACAAATTGGCTGCTGCCAACACAGGTGCGGCAGTGGTGGCAGACTACCCAGCAAGCCCTGCTGGTGTGAGTGCCTCAGTTACCTTTTGAGTAGTGGATGAGCCTATAACCTGGTTGATTGTTTGTGTGTGAAAGACGCTCAGCATGCTTGCTGCTACTATGCAGTGCAGTAAGCATAGTACCGAAACTGCTGTACTTGCCCCCACATGTCGTGCACATATTCTGTGTGCTGCCAGGGTAGGCCTGTCCTATCTATGGAAATCAGCTGCTGACTGCAATCAAAATCCGCTGCATGCAGGGTTTGGAGTATGAGCTCCACTGGGACTGCCCTAAGGTGGACCAACACAGACAATTCCAGCCCATACTACAGTAAGTGCAGGTTCTTGAGGTTTGCTGCAGACAGATGGCAGTGTCGTTGTCTGTCAACAGTTGGCAGCGTGCCTGTGCGTTGGCAAGGACCTGTGAACACAAACAGCAATTGAGCGTAACCTGCTGGACCCCTTGCAGCAATGTGATCCCAAACAGCCCCACACCATATCTTCCTTTAATGCTGTTTGTGGCATGCCCTGAAGATCCTGGTGCCCTACCTGCAGGTTACTGCGGAGGATGATCTTCAAGTACCGTGTTCGGAAGCGGCGCCATAATAAGAAGGGCACGACCCACCGTTCCAGGACTCCTCATCGTCTGAGCAGTGCGGAGGCTGCAGACGCTGGAGGTGAGTTACATTGGACATTTCAGATAGATGATATAGCCAAGTACTTGACGCTGCCATAGTACGTCTTCGTAGCTTTGTGTTTGTGTGTGCTCCACCCTTCATGAGTACTTGTTGCTTGTTTGGTTGGACTCCAGATAATGGTAGTAAACGGTACATGGTTGGATTGTTTTAATCAGCTCTTGTCTTGCCTGGCTTGCAGACAATGGCAGCAGCCACACCTACGGCAGCAGTACGCGTGGCGGCAACACTGCAATGCTGCCTGAGCAGCACCTCCTCATGCTGGCAGAGGCTCATGCAACTGAGTTGTTCTCTGAGCAGGGCCTTGCTTTGAATGGCCCCATCAACAGCAGCACCAGTGAGCACAGAGGCAGTGCAGCAGGGACAGGTGCTTTCAGCAGCGGTAGCACATCGGGGGTGATGACTTCCTTCGGAGTGGTGCAACGGCCTTGGAAGACACAGATGAGGCTTGAGCTGGAGCCTTTGACCATTAGGGCTGCTTTCAGCAATGTGGTGACATGGGATGTGCTGATGAAAGACATGCAGCTCATGGGGCAGGTATGGGTTAGCAGATGTGACTGCATATGCTGACGGCTGCTGACTTGATTCAGTAGCAGATGTAAAGTCAGGCTCAACACATGCATAAGGAACAAGGGTACGGGCATTGCATATGTGGCCTGAAGTCTGTATCCGAGGGCTGGCTGGACAGCGCCTTAAGGGCTCTTGAGTGAAGGCTAGGAGTCGCTTCCCCTTGTTACCGGTAGCACTTTACTGTTGCCTTGAAGAACATGCATTGAACACCTGTCTGTGTCTTGAATTGGCAAGCCTTTGGAGCGCCGTGTTATTGGTAACCCGGTTGCAGACCCTTGATTGGTGCACAGCCTAATCGTCCCTTGATCTGTGTTATTCCATAATGATAACATGCCTTGATGTGGTTGCAGGCGAGTGCAAAGGGCCTTGGGTTGTTCCCACCCAGCCCTGCACTAATGGACAAGGCCATCCGCACAAAGCTTTCGGGGCAGCCTTGGCCACCACCGCCACAAGGTTGGGCAGCAGAGTTCCACCGGAGTGTCACGAGGGTTGATGCTAACCTTGCATGTGTGTCTGTGGTGTTGTGTGATG
Organism: Pseudopediastrum boryanum; assembly: GCA_963556185.1. NCBI lineage: Eukaryota > Viridiplantae > Chlorophyta > Chlorophyceae > Sphaeropleales > Hydrodictyaceae > Pseudopediastrum > Pseudopediastrum boryanum. Next base: position 7,584,071 of record OY744498.1, read on the forward strand.
ACAAGCCCAATTCATTTGGGGCACCTGACGTTCTACAGGTGGGTTCAGACATCTCCTTTATAGCTGCGGAAGCATTGTGCAGACATGAGATATTGTCTTTTATAGGGTCTATAACTGTATATATACGCTCTGGCCAAAGGGCAGTAGGGCTTCTTTGCATCTACATACAGGACTGCAGACCTATATTTCCTATGTCGCACTGCAAGTCGTCTTCGCTTTTCCGTAGAAGTTATTGAATGAGTGCTGCTGGTTGCAGGGTTCCGCACGCAAGGTGGAGTTCATTTATGGACAGGATGCTCGGTACCCTGATGTGGGGGCAGAGTATGCCGGACGCGTTGAGATTGGCGGGCTATCAGTGGACTTCCTCAATAACAGCAGTAGCAGATGGGAGCGTTTGGTGGATTCCTGGCCAGTAGGCATGGCTGTGAGTGACCCAATCAACCCCATATTCAGGAGTAGTAGGACCAGGTAAGTCTATTGACATGGTACGGGGTTAATTTATTTGGACCTTTATGTAAGCCGCTGTTATGATCAGATGATGGCTATCTACAAGCACCTGGGAGCAGCAACTGGCAGCATGAAGCTGAAGGGCACCACACATTAGTATGCTGCTTGTGCCGCCATGTTGCCTCATTGTGAAGTATTTAGAGCATAACTTTACTCAAGGGCACTACGGCCACTCCAAGCAAGCACGCATGGGCTCCTGTTGCAAGTGGACTCCCTGCGTGTGCCTCGGCAAACACTTCTCACCTTAGAATGGCACATGGCAGGAAGTTGAAGCTCCTTAAGCTTTTCATTGAGTGCTCACTAAGCTGCCTGCCATGGTTGCCCATGAGCCAGTGAGCATGACCACTGCACAAGCCAATCTGATTGCTCATGGGTACTATTTTTCTCAGGGAGCAGGTGTCATTGTCATCGCCCATTCGGAGTCTATGCTGCTGACCGCCATTCTTCCTGCTCTTCGTTTTGTCCTCTCACCCCAGCCATCTGCAGGTCCTATCTAGTGAACCCCTGCGGGTGAACTTCCACCCTGCTTGCCTTCTCACCATTGGAGATGCCCTGGCCTTCTGTAATGCCCTGACTGCCAACCCCTCTGGCGGCCCTTCCATGGATCCCGTGGAGTCTTCTCTACAATGGCCCAGTAGTGGCGGGGATGTCCCCACTTTACCAGTCCATGCATTGCCGGGCATAGATCCCTCATGTGTCCCTGTTGATCCAGCAGCTGTTGCTCAGCTGCTGGGCGAGCGCAGGACAAATCCTGCGTCAGCGGGGACCATGCCTGGTAAAATAGTTACTACTACTTATCCTGGTGGCACCCCTATGGCAGCAACTCCTGGCCCTGCGGCAGCAAGTTTACCTCGATGGGCTTCAGAAGCAGGCCCTTGGGGGATGCAGGGGTGGGGCAGGGGGGCATCCCAGGTGCAGAGGGAAGCTCCACCCAGCATGGAGGAGCAGATGGCTATGGACGGTCTGATCACTTCTCGTGTGCCCCAGAGGTAAGGGCTACTGGATCTGCCTGACGGGAACGTTCTGAACATGACCCTGACTGCAAGGTTCACTTGCAGGCCACCGCCACCACTATCTGCATGTCATGTAGCACAAGAGTTGGGACGCACAAATGAGTCTGAGTGCTTGCTGGCCCAAAGGTCATGTGATATAGCCAACCGTTTGTAAGGAAGGTTGCCCAGTCTCTCAGGTGCGTAAATTTGTGGTGTTGTGCATGGTTACATGGTTACATCTACGCACACACCTTTTGTGGCGTACAATTAAGGAAGTAGGCCTACTTAGTGAGGACGACCTACCCCAGAGTATGACTCAACCTGCTGTGCAGATACCTCATCAATAACCAGACTGGGCTACATCTATGGTACTGGGTGGAGCAGCCCACAACCTCAGATGATGGAAGGGCTAAACCTGCTGGAAGGAAGGTGTTCTTGGCAGCCCACAAGAGTGAGGAGCTGAAGGTAAGCAACCCGCGGGGTCACTGCATGTTTGAAATGTACAGAGACAAGTCGGAGACGGGTTCATTGTGGAGCTCGTTGTCAGCTCAAGGTTTCATCAATGTGCCATGGATTAATGGCTGTGGAACATTGCTTCAAGATCTGTTTCGAAACACAGGACTATGAGAATGCCCTTTACAGTGTGTGCTGCGTCAAGTATGCTTGGCGTCCTGTCATGGCAGAGCTCGGCAGTATATGTACATACCACGACATATTTCTGCTCTCATTGCAGCACACGGGGCCAGTTTTCTTGGGGCTTTCGTTATCACCGTGCTTTAACAAGCTTCTCCCTGACATTTGACAGTGGCCGGTTCATGCACTCATTGGCTGTTGTGTTTTCTACCTCCTGTGGCATAGGTGGTCCCTGTGCCCAGGCAGGCTGATAGGGTCGCTGCTGATGGCATGGTGTTGTCCAGAGGTCGCATGAACGTGATAAGCCTGCAGCTGGAAGGGAGGTGGTTACCTTTAGAGCGTGTGGCAGGTAAGCAATGGAGCATTGCCCAAAGGCAAAAGCACTGCCAAGGGTATCCTCTCATTATGTCTGTGATGACTCTTGTTTTTCAAAGCAGAGAGGCAGATTCCAAAAGTCCACTACTGCATGCAGGCAACAATGCATGGCACTACTTGTACTCCCGGCAATGCCAAACTGTGCAGAAGAGCTGCTAGATGTGCAACACGATGATTGAGCTCATAAAGAATGCTAAGGTAATGTTGCTTTTGGTGCAGTGGATGTGGTGGGAAAGTACCGCTATGAGGCTCGTGACCCTCAGGGTGGTTTATCGCTGCCAGTGGTGGTGGACGTGCTGCTGGTGGGCCGGACCAAGATGTTGAAGTTGCACTCGGCACTGTGGGTGCAGAACAACACTGGCATCAAGATGGGCATCCGGCTGCAGGTCTCGAGTTTGGCAACAGGTGGGTTCTGTTTACGAGCTAGCACCTTGTGCCAAGGGTCCTTATCGCTCGGCTTTGAGGTCTGGCAACAATGGAATGGGCCTGCAGACCTAGAAGCTGCCTTTGGCTGAGGGCCATTCAGCAGCGCTGTGCCAGTGGCATGGCTTACTGGAATGTAGGTACATGCGTCACGGAAAAGTATTTTTTTCTCTCATCGGACCCACAAGATTTTTTGCAAGGTCTCCCCTAGGACAGATGATACCTAGAAGCATACATGCTGCACTTATGAAAATCATAGAGCAGCCATATTTGTTGAGGCCAAAGTTGCTGCGGAAACAAAGCAAAGCCCGCCGTTTGCACAAGTTTCAATTGTGCCTCAGCATCTGTTGTGATGGCTTCATGTATGTGTGCAGGGTGTCCCATCGTGCTTGCTCCTGGTGATAGCTTGGACCGCAAGCAGAACATCAAGCTGAAACCACTGCGACCCAAGGAGGGCAGGTTTTTGCCTGCAGCTGCTGCCCTGGGAGCCATACTGTACCTGGAGCCTGACGGCTATCAGCCCACTAAGCACGATACTATCAGGCTCAGCACCAACGTGCACAACATGAAAAAGCAGCAGGGCTACATCTGCTGCGAGCCCCGAGCTAATGTGAGTACCTGCAGGTTGTCTGATGCAGTTGCAGCAACTTCACCTGTTATGTGCCTTTCAAATGGCTGCTGCAGCCGAAAAATTTGGTATTCATGTATTGACCATGTTGAATATGCAGACGTACATGATCATGCAGACGGGTGCATTAATGAATGCAAGGATTGTCTCCTTGCACCAAGTGTGTAGTCCATTGCAGCGGCCTTTGGTATGGTTACTGCAAGTGCAGTGTATTCAGGTCGTTGACCTGCCATGTCAGCTGGCTGATACTTGTGCCTTTCCCTGCTTCCTTGTGAAGTCCTTGGCCAGGTGTCCCCTGCACGTCTGTGCCACTGTGCACCTTGGCATGCAGACAGACCCCTACTTCACCACCCAGAACCACCTTGAGGTGCCCCGGCCTGGCAACCTGATCCGAGCGCGCTACCCCCTAGAAGCAGCTATAAGGATAAGCCCTGTCCTGCAGCTCACTAATGCGTTGCCGTATCTGATGACTGGCTACGTCATTAGTATGGGACCAGTGGAGCCTGCCACCACTAGCAGCAGCAGCATGACGGCAGAAGGTACAGTAGCTTCTCAAGGTGTGTCGAGCGGTGGCACCAGGGCTGTTCGGTCGGCAGCTGCGGGTGAAGCTGCTGCTACCCGCCCACGGAGAGGCTCGCTGCTTAGCAGACCTCCCAGAGCAGTTGTGGGGGATATTGAGCCGTTGGCAGCAACCCCAAACACAGCCAGAGGGGGTTTCGCAGATGCTCAGACCCTTTCAGGCCGAGACTCTGGGGATTATGGGGTGTTAGGCAGCCGGCGGCAGCTAACGGAGGCAGACAGTGCAGCCACACCAATGCATGAGTTGTCCCCGACGGCTAGCTTGACCACAGCTGGGTCCGTGCCGGGACAGGGGCAGCTCTACCAGCTCCTGGAGCCTCAGTCACAGCTTGTCAGTAGTGCAGGGGAGGGCATCAGGCGCTCTACTGCTCCAATAGCGCGGGCAGCGGCACCGGCAACGGCAGTTGTACGAACTGTAGAAGAGCATGCCCAGCCAGCTCGGATGCGTGCCAAGAGTGCAGTACTAAGGCTGCCAGGGGGACTGGGTACTCCTACAACCGGTGTTACTTCGCCCGGTCCTCGCAGCAGTCTGATTCACATGCTGAAGCGGGGGGCTGGGGCAATAGGCAGCGGTGACGCTGGCAGTTCTGGAGGGAGGGATGGGAGGGGGTTCTCCGCTGATGATGGCCATAGTGAGGTTCAGAAAGCGCTGGAGCTTGCAGGGCTGCTGAAAAAACTTCAAGGGGAGCGGTGCGACCGGGATAAGCTGGTTGACGAGTTCTTGGTGACATTGAAGGTGAGGAGAGATATGCTTGCCAACGATAGAGACCCCCAGGAACATCTTATGGAAGCTTGTTTCGCAGCACTCAGTGTAGGAACCATGCATGTGATGTACATGCTTGTTGTCTGGGATGTTATCTGCAACTCCAAGGGATTTGCAGCCATTCTGAGGGTTCTATGGGATGTGGTTGAGAGAATGTATTACAGGAGAAGTTTGATTTGTGGTTTCTTGTCAAAACCACACTATACAAGACTGTTTAATGCCTCTGGTGCGTACCTTGTGCTCACCTTGTTCTGTTCTGTGTGCAGGTCTTGTCCCCCAGTACCCTGTCCATTGTGGATCTAGAGGTGCTATGGCTCTTGGAGGTGGACCAAGTCAAGGTGCTGATTATTGCTTTGCTGGTTGATGAATTCAAGGCCATCTATAAGGACATGTTCAGGGAGTTTGCGGTAAGCTCACAAGCGTGGATGCCAAGAGGTAGAGGTTCAGAATGTGCAGAAACCTGATCCAGGCTTTCTCAGAACACCCCCTGACAGAAATTAGAGTGTCACTGTGCGATGTGTTACCGTCGACCGTGGTCAGTAATGTTGCCATGCAGCCATACCTGCATTTTGCTATCGGAGCAGGTATCTGGGTGTGAAGCCTTGTGAATATCATAATGGCACACATTGCTGCAATGCAGGTTCTGGTGGAAACTGCTGGGCCTGGGTCTGCAGCTAACGTGTCAGTCATTAAGCTGCTTAACTTCATGAGCTGGCTTCAGCGGCATGTGACAGCACTAAAGCTGGCACCGGGAGAGACGGGAGACCAGTTTCTGGATCCAACATGTAAGTGCAATAACCTCAGGATGTCTGGAGTATGCAATATCTGCTCTACATAATTTATAGCTGCTGTGCAGTTTACTGCAAGCATACTGCAAGCGGGCTATGCATTAATTGGATAGTGTGCCAATCTGGGTGTGTGCTCTTCCCACGATTGCGTTTCGTTTACTGCATGTCTACATGTCCCTGTACCTGTGGGGCTTGCCAATGTCATCTGCACATGGAGATATCATTCTAGCTGTCTCTGGTTGTTCAGATTTTCAAGGTGGTTCTGTGGTAATTGATGGCTCATGCCCTCTAGAGTACGGGCTGCCAGCTTCCCAGATAATCACCGCAGCCAATGCAGTGGTGCAATGCATATTCTGAAACATTGCAAAACCATCTTATAGATGCCTGCTACATGACTAAGATGGTGTTTGTTTGGGCTTTCTCCGCATGCAGTACCCGTTTTTGCTGCGGTGCAAGTGCCATCGCTGCGATTGCAAAGCAGGCCAACCTTGATCAGTGCAGGATCTGCAAACATAGACAAGCAGACAGGTGGGAAGAAGGCAATCTCAGAGAATGTGGCTTGATATGTAAACCTCTAGAATGGACAATCTTTGAGGCTATGTGGTGAACTTGCTGGAGCATTGCTCTGGAATTTATGATGTGCATGCTTGTATAGAAGGTCCTTTGCATGGTTGTGAAGTTGATGCTCAAAGTTGGTGTAACATGAAGCCCCATTGACAAGTGCGGTCCAGTTCATATCATGATTTACTGCCTAGTCAACGCTGTCCACAACTGCAGTGAAGCCATATTGCAGCAAGGGAAGGGGACCCGGCCAATAATGGGCCCCCGGATCGTGATTGCTTTAAATTGTTTGCAAACTGTAGTGAGCGCCTAGAGGCAACAGGTTCCACTGCTTTCAGTCTTCAAGGGTCCAGATTGCATAAGGTATGATGTTTTATGGCTGGTCAAGCCGTTTATGTCCTTTTGTCTTCATCTCCTTTTTGCAGAGCTACCCACTGCACTGAAGCTGGTTCATGTCCAGGACCCTGAGGAGGACTTTTCTGCCCAGCAGCAACAGCAGACATCGCCGGGGTCAGCCACTGCTGCACAAACCAGCAGCCAAACGGGCTCCATGGCAGACATGGGTGGTGGCTTGAGTGGGTTGCCGGGCATGGAGCTCAAAGCAGATACCACATTAGCTGCTGGGGTGAAGCGCATGCTTGTGCCAATCTCTGGGGTTCATGAAGAGATCCGAAAAAGGGTGTCACACACAGCACGGTACTTGGCTAAGCTGTATCACCTATGCAGAGTGGTGAGTTGACTGGGATATCTAAGACGCGGAATCTGCCCAGCTATAGCACAGATGGACCAAAAGCAGCAGCCCATGCATCGGTTGAGTCACAAGGAATATCTTACTTGGGTCTGAGCTTTGGGGTGGATGATGAGCATGAATTTCCCTCATTCAAAAGGATCCTGCAGATGGCCAGGGACATAATCACCCCGTGTCCTTGCACTGCATGACAATGGGCGTGTTCAATGTCCATCACAAATATGTAAGCGATGGCAGGGAACATCCAACCAGTGAAAAGTGGGAATCTGGGTGTAAGTGCACGTTTGCAAACGCTCAAACATTGATAATTTCAACCTCTTTGCGAAACCAGCCACAACCATGCATGATTGCATATTGCTGAAACCCATGTCATCCTACTGCCCTTTGCTAACCTATTAATACATTTGTTGGTGTGGTTAATCGTCATCCGTTGGTGTGTTTAGTCGGTTTGACGTAGCAGCCCTCTTGCGGTTGCCACGCCTTACATGTTTGTTTGTTTCGCCCCGCAGTTGCAGCTGGATGACATGGACCTGATGAGCTCAGCTGATGAGAGCTCAAACATGAGGACAGCGCCAGTGGTGGCCATACCAGACCTGCTGGCTGACATAGTGCGCTTGGCGGATTACGACCACAAGCTCTCCTACTGGGTGCAAGGCCCTGCAGGCGGTACAGCTACCCGTAGGGCTAGCGATGCCGGCATGCCACCCACCACACCAGCAGCAGCAGCAGGCGGCAGATCCACAGCAACCCCCACCAGTAGCTCCAGACCCTGGGTGAGGGAGGATGACCGGGCTGCAATGGTATCTCCAGGGCAGTTGGTACAGCGTGTCACTTCCAGCTGGCTTCCTAGCAGCCGGCTTGCACGAGCAGCTCAGAGGGTCGCTTACCTGCTGCCCTATAGCTTGAGCCGGGGTGAGATGGATCCAAAAGATTTGGAGGGGTTGAGGGAGATGACGCAGGTGGTGTTGCAGCCACCCAATGCAGTGATGTTGCTGTTGGAGAGGTTGCAGGCCAATGAGGACAAGCTGCTGACAGGTGTGTTGGCGCTTGGCGCTGGCCTTAAGAGGTCCCACAATCTGATAGTGAGCAGTGATCAGTCGCAATGTTTATGGCCTTCTACTTGTCACCTTTTTACTGCTATGCAACTGGCACAGGCCTAAAACAGGCATTGGATGCATTTAGCTTCAGTGCAGCACAGATCTCTGAGCGTCCCGAGTTTCAGCAAGCAATGCTTGGTGTCCTCTATGTACTATGAACCCTGTATGTATGTACCACAGCATGTGAGCATAATGCAAATGCAGAAGAGTGAAGCTGACCATAAAAGTGAGCCAGCCTGGCAACCACTCCACCTCACGTCCAACTCACAAGCTAACTGTTTAGTATATGAGCCATTTTTTAAGGATGCATATACAAGGATGTTCATCTCAACAGTGCACTCAACAAGAAGACAACGACTGACTTGCAAACCCTCTCAGGCTGCCCAAAAGATGAACTTAATGTGTGCTATGCGTTGCTATAGTGAAAAAGCATGCTAATCTCCTCGCTGCCTTCTTTGCTTCTCTTTGTTGCTTCGCTCTGCTTTGTCAAACAGACTCGGAGATGCGGGAGTTACTGGAGTTCTGCTGCAGCCAGCTTGTAGAGAGCAGGATTGGGCAGCAGCTATCAGCAGCAGCAGGTGCTACTACATTCAAGAGTGGCGGTGGCTTTGCTGGGAGGTCGAGGAAGTCATCCTTGGTAGGGGTAAATGTGACCTCGCCTACACCAGCAGCAGGTCAGAGTCCTGCTCCTGTGCATGGCGGGCCTGTCAGCACACCAGTTCAGCAGCAGCAGCAGCAACAGTTTACTGGGGGTAGCAGCGTTCCATCAAGCTCCACCCTAGACTCCACGTCCCTGCCAGCAACGGCTGTTACGAACGCGCGGGGAGGTGGCAATAGAAACACTGGGGATGGGGCTGTGATGTGGATGAATAGCATGTTCCAGGCCCCTAGTACCCCTTCCAACAAGAGCAGCGTCCAGGAAGCAGCACCTGGAAGGGTGAATGGTGTAGAGGAGGGAGGTTCGGCCCATGAAGTGTCATTGCCACTGCAGCCCCTCTCAGCAGCAGCTCTAGGGCTGACACCAGAGGCAGCAGAGTTCGCAGGATTAGGAGCAACAGCAGGGCCAGAAGCAGGCGATGAGCAGCAAAGCGGTGGTGGCTTACGGCCTGTGAGGCGGACAGTCTCATGGAACATCACACAACCGCTATCAGGTGGTGGCAGAGGTGTGCAGGATGACCAGCACGCAGAGGGAATTGCTGGGGGTAGGGTGCTACAAGCTATCAGCAGCTTAGATGCTAGGGGGCCTGGCGGTGGTATCTTAAAGCCTCCCCGGGAGACTGATAGTACCCCTCCCAGTGCCTGGCAGACACCGAGAGAGAGCATGTCCACTGACGAGGACAGTGCTTTCTCGGGACAGGGCAGTACTACCTTGCCTGCAGCAGGATCTATAGGGAGAGCTGAGGGGACAGGGGCTTCTGGGGAGCTGCCCTATGGTGTCAAACGCAGGCCTACAGCTTTGCATGTCCCTGAGATTAGCTTAGATGATGGGGCTCCTGCCCACACCAGCTGGCAAGAAACTCAGCCGAAGCAAGAGCAGCAGCAGGGGGAGGAAGGGAGCGAGCTGCAGGACGGGGAAAGCGCTGAGGTTGGCGATGACGGTGCTACCATGTCGGATGCAGAGATCAGTGGGGAGGACAGCCAAGAGAGTGCTGGAGCCACAGATGATGAGCAGCCAGCAGAGCAGAGGGAAAGCAGTGAGGAGGAGGAATTGGGCCTGGATGTTTTGGGCATGATTAAGGGAGCAGTTGCTCAGGGATTGCTGCGGAGGAAGGCTGGTTTGCAGAAGCTTGCCAGCAATGTGGGGCATGCAACAGGTGGGGAGCTGCAACCATGTTTTTGAGACACCGATAACTTGTCCAGAACAGGTGGACAAGGACTTGCACACCACTTGCAAGCTGGTGTGCAAGTCCTTGTCCACCTGTCAGCTTTGGTTGCGCTGTACTTGTGGTTGCAGGGGCAGCAACTGTCATGGTCACTGGTTTTGCCTCCACCATGTTGTACATGCAGCAGCTGCCTTTGGTGCTCTCCTCGTCTAAAGTGCGCTTGAGTCTCAAGATCAAGCACGGCGTAAGCATGCCATTACACCTTCAGGGACCAGCTCACTCAGTATTGCATTGCCACCCATGTGCACTTGTCGATGTGCTATGGCTCAATCGAGACTTGCTGGGGCATGTTGCTTTTCCCTTTGCAGGCGTCCCAGCACGTCTGGCCCAGGCGCAGCTATCACTCCAGATGCGTCGAGTAGTCCAGCGCGCACAGTCCTTAGGGTCTTCAACCCAAAAAGATGACACAGATGAGAAACGACAGTCCCCACATGTCCGGGCGCGGGAGGAGTATCATGTAGCGGCCGAGTCCCAAGAGGGGAAAGCAGGTAAGGCTGCACAGTGTGCCATAAAGTGCCGTAGCCAGAGGGTCTTTCACTGTCTTATGTATACCTTGGTAATCAACTAAAAAACTTGTAGTGCAGTGATGACAGGGTCATGTGCTGTTTGGTAAAGGATTGCCTTCCGATTCACAGGCAGCCCATAAGCAGCCTCAACATAAGCTGCCAAACTGTACGCATTTCCCTTGTTTAGCCAGCTAGTCTGTTAGCAGAAGGCAAGTGCAATCAGTCAGCAACTGGTGTGTGATCTAACAGGCTTTCTCCTCCTTGTTGTGCCCAGGGTTTTGCGCCCCTGCTGTCCTCTTTGTGGGTCTGGTTAATTCAATTGCCACCTCTGCAAGGGTGGACAGCAGCACTGTGCGGGTAGTGGTCCATGCCAAGTACTGGGTGGACAACCGTAGTGGCCTCAGCCTTGTCTTTAAAGATCTGGACAAGAGCGTACTGCGCCTTCCCTATGCTTCGCTGATGAGTAAGTACAGAGTGGTTTCCTGGATGTGCATAGGAGCAGCCCTATTTTTGCATGTGGGTCCAATATCATGCTTGGATAAATGTCATGTGTTGCGCCTGGTGCATTATATCATATACTCTTCAAGCATGGCCACAGTTATACACCAATAGGTTTCTTTCACACATGTGTCAAGCACCTCGGTCTGTTAGTTCTAGCCGCTATGTGGTGGTGTATGATTCTATGTGGTCATTGGTTGGCCCATGACCAGGTTTTGCATCCGTAGTTGTAGTCGTTAAGTGGATCCTTCTACCACTCGGATAGTTATGTGTCCATCTGCTTCCCCTTCCTGGGTTCTGCACTCGTTGTGTACTCTCATGCATCCCAATTACACCATTGGCTGCATGCTTTTTCCACGTGCAGTGTCCACCGATGTCAACTCTCCTGGTCTGCCACGAGATGCCGCTGCACTTGAGAGCAGTGAGGTCAACTTGGGCGATGTGCTCAAATCAATCAAGGAAGGCTCAGCAGCAAGCAGGACGATGAGTGGCAGTGGAAGTGGTAGCGGCACAGGGGCTGCAGCTGCGGGAGCAGCAGTGGACGGAAGCAAAGTGAAGAAGGTGCAGGTGTTGTGCCAGGATGGAACTGAGGATGCAGCTTACATGCAGCTCGCAGAGGTATGCCAGATGCATCCCATCAGCAGGAATGTGCTTATCACTTGGCAGCTATCTTAGAGGCATCAATCAGGGAACTTCGGCTAGCAAGACGAAATGTGACCTCATTAAGATGCATCAGCAGCACTTCACCTTAGCTTAGTCTCCAGTCTTTTCAACCTCTCATCCTTCATGTTGGATAAAGCAAACATTAGGTGCAAACGAGCACATGGTTTGTTGGCGTTATGGTCGAGTTTGATTTGCCATGGCAAAAGCCGGACAATGCTCCTGCTGCCTAGTGTTGCTCGTACTATCATTGTTCAGGTTTATGAAGGGAATCAGACACATAGTATAATACTCGCGACATAGGATTGCATGTTGCGTAGTGTTGCGAATTCTATCCACCAAGGCAGATAGCTTATTCAGCTTCTGGGGGCTGGATAGGGAAGATCCAGTTGGCTTGGGACAGAGTAACTTTGTGAGATCCTTCGCAGATGGAACAAATTTTTTACTGTGCTTTACAGGTGCAGCCCACGCTCCTGAACGACCAGAGCTACCTTCGCTTCTTGGTTGAGGAGCATGTCATGACTTCTGATCTGCCACCGAGTGCCTCCCATAGCAAGAGGTCTGTACTGTTGTCACCGGGAAGCTCCCGCGAGTCGTCGGATATGTGGGGTGGTTCGCCACAAATGCACAGCAGGTCTTCCAGCAAGAGTGTGTTATTGCGCAAGTCAGGGAAAACGGAGAAGAAAAGCGACGTGACAGTGTTTAGGTAAGGAAAAGACAGGGTGTCCGCACAGGGGTTTGATCCCACTCACGTGTATGGGTGCCTCCAAGGCTTATATATGGAAGTAAGTGGACTAAAAGCGCCCAGTGTGGGATTGGGATGAAGGCCCTGGTTCAGGGATAGTGCTGTATAGCTGGTTTGGTAGCCGTGCATATGATGTTGTCTGCGGATTCCCCTTGAGAAGCATCTGAAAGAGCTGGGTGAAGTCAAGTCAATATTACAAGCGACAGGCGGTCCCAATATCACAGCACTGTTGTTAAAGAGAGTTCAGGTAAATGTGACAGCAGTAGCATTGCAAGTGCTGAAGGCAGCAACAAGAGTTTTGGACTGGGCTTGCAGGCATTATGGGTATGGTTTCCGCCATTGTGGCACTGCTGTGGCATGAGCTTATTTGCACGACCTGCCTGTGGTATCTCCATAACCAACGTCAAGTCTGCTTGTGTTTGCCTCAACAGGTCTGAGCCCTCCAGCTTCTTCCGGATTGCTGTCACTGGATCTAAAACTGACCTGAAGGTGAAAGGTCCTAAAGGCGCAGCACTCCTGGTACCTCCTGCATCCCTGAGGAGCTTTGCAGCATCGCCTTTCACAGACCAGGGTGGTCTGCATGCAGCTGCTGGTGGAGGTGTGCCTAGTTTAGAGACAGCAGCAGGGCCGCCTCTTAAGGTTACGTTCAGTGGTATTCAGGGTCCCATGGGTGCCGCAGCTGCAGGGAGGTGGGATAGAGGTGATGAGGGCTTAGGCCGGGAACAGCGCAGTCTTAATATGCTTGATACTCCTTTTGCAGTAGCTGCTCCACCGGATCATGACCCGGGAGTAGCAGGGCAGTCAGGGGCTGTGCAATTGGTGCGTCCTGGGGGACCAAAGAGGTCTCCAGGGTTGCAGGTGGCAGTGCCGGGAGGCCAGGAGCAGCAGCAAACGCAGCAGCAGTCTGTCAGCAGGCCTAAGGGCAGCAATGAGGAGGGCAGCAGTTCGTTGAACCGTAAGGATGGGGATAAGGGTATGCAGAGGACAGCAGCTGCAGCAAGGCAAGGCGGGGGTCAGTTGGGTGCTGCTTCTGGCAGCAGCTCTGAGGACTCAATAGGCAGGACGGAGGAGGGGCATACACGACAGAAGAAGATGGCTAAGAGCTTACTGCAGCAAGGCCATGTGGGTCTTACAAGACCCGGCCTAGCTGGCTCCAGGCTAGCTACATCTGCCGCAGCAGACCAAATGCGGGAGCAGCAGTACGACTACTATGCTGAGCCGGGGCCAGTGCAGCGTCTCTATGAGCTTGCTGTGGAAGTTTGGGCGGGACCTGCGGATGGGCCGTTCAGGAGCACAAAGGTGGTCAGCATCAAGAGCAAGTACCTGTTGCTGAATGACACAGGGATGGTCATAGAGTACAAGCAGAAGGGGACACCTGACATAGGGGACTATCGGTACCTTGCTTACGGGCATGGCCGGAGGTTTGCAGGACCGTTGGAGTCAACAGAGAGGTAAGTGGGCCTTAGCCAAGTCACCACTTCATTCATGCTAGGTAACACTAGAGGTTCTGATGGACTGCTGCTACGTATGCTAGCTTGTATGTATATCCAGACTGGCCTTGTTTTCTTTCTCGACACAGTCCGCAGAGAGACGGGCTTTGAAGACGGTATGTGTACAATAAAGCAAGCTGGCAAGGTGGTTCTGCATAGGAAACATCCAGACCTAAGGCACCATTACAGGACCATTTTTTGTGAGCCTGCCCATTGAAAAACTTTCTCCCAGGCCAAAAGCATAGTGGGCTCTGCAAGCCCTGCCCCATTAGCACGTGATGATGTCTCATTAGAATGGCATATGGGGCCCTTTGATTACTGTTGCTCGGGAGCTTTTCAGTGCACGCAGGTGCTATTTGTTGCTGTTCATGCTATGCTGCTGTAATACACAGTGCTTAATGGGGCCTTGGTTTGTCCAAAGGCATTTTGCCATCCGTCTGTCCATTCCTTGCAGTCTAACAGTTATGTAATACTCGCCGTCGTAGAGATGGACCAGGCATTACAACACTAAACTAGCACGGTTACATCCCACTTCTCAGAGTGAAGAACGATTCACTGGCCCTGAAACGGGTAGTCCCAGCAGAATCATCCCAGATATACAAGGCCTGGCGTCACAAAGATGCCAGGATGCGCAGCCTTTGATTATAACTGAGCGCAGGGGGACAGGCTGTTCGTACGTAGGGCACCCCCACGAGGAGGGTCACTAATTAGTCTAATAGTACTGTGTGTTTTCTGGACATGTGCGTTCTGCAGGTGTGCACTGCACTGGGACAACCTACACAAGGACAAGGAGCTGGTCATACGGCCTCAGGGTGGTGGCTGGAAGTGGTCTGGCAGCTTCAAGATACCTGACTCTGAGCACTACTTTGGGCTTCGAATCCGAAGCAGGTGAGACAGTGATCTTCACCACCAGTGTGGCATGGCACTTGTCACATTAAGTAGGGTTTCCCACTTAAAGCTTTGCTTGCCATATGTACGCCTCGGCGGTCGGCATATTCAAAAGAGCAACAGCTTATAACGGAGATCATCCAGCTATGGCTTAGTAAGAAGCATGCCAAATGCTTGGGGAAGTGGCGTACAGTCATATTGGATCACAGGCAAAGCATACGGAAGCATCAATAATAGCCGGCTACATAAGCAATCTCAATGTTTATCTTCAATTCACCAGTCTCACGTCAATTCCTTGTGGTAGGGTTGTCCGTTTTGCTTACAGTGTCTTGTATGTCATTGGCTTTTCTCAGACACTGTTTGGGCTGCTGTTTCTCGCTGCAGTCGCGACCCCAAGACTTCCATGATCTTGCCTGTTAACACCACGGTCGGCCGGTCTGGTGCTGTGCTGATCACCCTCAAGTCCCGCCACTCCATCCCTCCCTACCGCATTGAGAACCGCTGCAAGAAGGTGGCCATCCGCCTTCGGCAAGCAGCGCATGAGGGTGCTCGTGGGAGCGCCTTCTGGGACGAGGTGGGACCAAACAGCAACATGAACTTTGCCTGGGACGAACCTCAGGGCAAGCACAATGTGGAGGTGCAAGGGGCCATAGTGACAGGGGGAAACCTTGCGGCCATTGACTGGGACCTGTACTCTCTTAATGGTACGACAGAGTATGACTTTGCTGAACTGAATTCTAAGAGGGAGCTGGAGATTAAGATGACCCGGGCTACTTTTGGAGGGATTTATGCAATGGGTGGGAGTTCTCCAAGCAGGACGTTTGGCACTGGCGGAGGGTTTGTGGGCCGGGATAGCAGCAGGCTGCAGGCGTCCATTTTGGGGTTATCGTCGTTCATTGTAGGCCACGACGATGGGGAAGGAGTGGATGGTGCTGGGTCAGGCTGGGGAGGGGTCCTCTCAGGAGAAGGCGGAGGTATGGGGCCTCTTGGTCGTTCACGCAATGCAGCTGCATCAGTGAAGGCCCCAGCTTTAGCGACAGCGACGTCATCAGCAGCTATAGGCCAGTCCAGTTCTGGTTCAGGATGGAAGGCGGGAGGCACCGGGGTGAACTCAGCTGCCATTTTTGCTGGCGGTGCTGCTGCAATGCATGGGGGTGGGGTGCAGGCTGTGCCTGGTATGGCTCATCTGAACACAGCACTTGCTAAGAGGGTCTTTGTGAGGGTGTATGCGGACGGTCCGACCCGCGTGCTGTGCTTCAGTGATGAGCAGTTTGTGGGGTTAGCTGATGAGGAGAATGGACTGCAGCAGCTGGGGTATAGGCTTCAGCAGGCATCGCGGAAGCTTAAGCAGGTGGATAGACAGCTCACTCTGCTACTTGGACCCCAGCAGCTCCCCTCTGGAAGGTACTATCGCACAGCAGGGCTTGTGGGTCCTGCTGCTGCTGGTAGGGGATCTGGTGGTAGTGTCAGCAAAGGAGCAGGGCAGGGCCTAGCTTTGCAGTACAGTAAGACCATCCCCGGGGGGTTGTCGGCTGAGACTGGTAGGGCAGCAGGTGCATCAACTTCTTTGCCACCAAGCAGCGGCTACCAAGGGCTCAGGGAGGGGCAAGGATCAGGCACAGGGGGTGCTGCTGCTGCCCCCTTTAGCAGACGTGGTTTGGAGGGTGAGATTGAACCCTTGCAGCAGCAGCAGCAGCAGAGGGCACTTAAAACTGCACCCTCCGGCACGGGCTCTCTGTTCAGCAGTGGCGTTTTGCAGCAGCAAGGGCAGCCGAGGCAGGCGGTGCAACCAGCAGGCAGGGTGCCTGGCCCAGGGGAGGATGTCTGGGTGAGCACTGCTAACATGAGGGTGGAGCTGGACAAGCTCATGGCAGTGCTGGATAGCTCACTGCCCCTGGGAGGGGACCTCAAGGTAAGACGGGGAACATCCAGCCTGCTTGTCTGCCTATCAAGCTCTGTGCCAAATCAAAAGTTGGTACCTGGCTTTTCTGCTGTACCTGGACAGGACACCATCTTTGGAAAACATGTAGTACAGTATTGCGGTGTTAGACAGGTGCTTAACTTTTTGTACAAGTAATGTACCAATCTGAGATTTGCATAGTAATGTTGTCAGCCGGATAGGGCTTGCATACTGCAGGAGATCTCTATCAGGTGATTTTGAATTGCGACATGATAGGTGATGGCATGGCGATGCATGTGTTTCACTAGTACATGGCAGGTCAGTGGTTGTCGACTTCAATCACACATGTGCAACACACACAGCGCTGAAGTGAGTCACTTCTCTTTGAACAGCTGCTTTTTGATGGTATGTCCTTCTGTGTAAGCCCTCCCTTCCCTGTCTTGTCTTGTCTTGAAAAAGAGTTATCAATGCGGATGTCTGTAGGTGCAATTTGCCCCCCTACCAATCAATATGCTGTCATCCAATGAATGACTGTAGGTGAAGGTTCATGCTGCCCGTGATCTTGGTGCTGGCACAAACCTACAGCCCTATATCCGCCTCAGCATTGGGAAGGAGGAGAAGACTATGTCAAACCCAATGCGTGAGGGGAACTCCTTGTTTGTGTGGAATCAGGATGAACAGTTCAGTGAGGTGCGCAAAGTAGCTTTAATAATCGTACTGCTTCATTGCCTTGGGCTCGTCCTGAAAATGTCTAATGCCAATGTTTGCATGAGTTCATTAAATGGGCAGATAAGGGTGATAGAACTATCTGACCTCTGACTGAATGGACTGTTAGCACTGACTGCCGATACAAAGTGTTTCACACGTACTGCTTGCAATATGACAGTCTTACCATCCAACTGCAGAAGTCAAAGCATCTGAAGGCTATTTAGTTTGCTGATGAATCCAGCTACGTGTTGTGCTTACTGGCTGTTGTCAGGTTCGCTCCCTCAATGAGCTGCTGATAGAGGTGTTCAGCTTCCCCCAGTACACTGGGAAGTTCTTTGCCAGCAATGCGGAGCTGATCGCCAACAGCATCTTTCTGGGAGAACTAGCGGTAGGTTCTCGCCCCTTGCATAGTTGTGCAGATAGGTGCTGGTCATGGCAAGCAGAGCTAAGGCGAGGCAAAAGTTTGATAGTGTGCTTCGAAATCATGCAATACAGTGACCCCCCTACAGCTGTGTAGCAGGGTGCAGCCAGCCACATTCATACAGGCCTTGGGCAGCTTATCGTTGGTGCTGTGACTGTGGGTGAGATGAAAATATGGCATTGACTATGTATACTGTTGAAAGACAAAAGTCAGCAACCCGTCTGGCGCTGGGCTCCTGCTTTCCTCACAGGACTGCACAGTCGACACGAGGCCAGGGAGGATGGAGACATGCTTTTAAGTTGAGTGCAGTCCTTGCATATCTGCTGAATTGCTGCATGGTGTATGCAGGTGCCGTTGCTGCATACCTTGCCTGGGGCAGCCCAAGGCTGCCAAGGGCCACGCTGGTTCTTGCTGACCAGGAGCGCTGGGCGTCAGCATGTGACGGGCCAGGTCAAGGTCAGCTTCCTCTAGATGTAAAGCAGGATGCATTGGGGGTCAGTTCCCCCTAGATGTGAAGCAGGATGCGTTGGATGTGCATCCAGCTCTTTATTACTACTGGGTTGCTTTTTTGGTGTGCACCGCATTAGTCAATGCTTGGGCCTCACATTGTGATACGCCTGCTGCACTGGTTGCAATGTTTGGCGTGGTGCTCTGAACACGGGTTAATGTGAATGCTACGCATGCTTAGCATATGTTCATACAGCCTGCATTGTTCCTAGACAGTAAGGCAGATCGCTCAACCTCCTTGTTTCAATGCTGTAGTTGTCATTCGAATGGACCTTCACTCGGGAAGGCATCTTGGCACTGGAGGTGGCTGAGCTGGAAGGCATCTTGGCACGCAAGCTGGAGGAGCTGGCTTTGCTCAGACCCTTCACTGCAGCGCAGGTGAGGGATGTGAACATTGCTAGATAATTGGTTTGAAAGAGATCACAGCGAAGCCCTCGGGCCGTGCAAGGACCCACCACATGACTCCCAACCAGTTCGTTAGTGTGTTGAGGGAGAGGCAGAGACTGAGAGCTAAGATCACAGAGACGCAGACAGGCAGACATCCATAGACCTACATAGTTCACGGACCTACAAGCTTTAAAAGAGACATCAGCGAAGCAAGCCTCATTGTGAAGTATGAGGAACAAGCAGAAACGTAGTTATGCAGTCTTGAAGCACTTTTCTGTAAAGGTCTTGTACTGAGTGCTCGTAGTTAGTGGTGCGTGAAAGGGAGGTCTATCTGGGGACCTCATAGAAGGCTGGAAGGAATGGAGCCTGTGGCCTCAACAGCTCTCTGTAATAGCATTGCTGGTGTACGCAGCAGCATCACATCGGCTGGGTGCATCATGTGAATGATAGTCTGCTGTTCCTGCTTGTGACAAAAGGGGGTGCATGTCTGACTCGCTTTTGCTTCTGGTCAGGGGCACTAGTTCCTATGTTGTGAAGTATAGCTAACAGCCTGTTGGTCTGCAGGTGGGACATGCGGTAGAAAGCTACGCATCTGGCGGAACAGCAGTCTTAGGGAGCAAGGCTTTGGCTAGCCCAGTGCTGGACCAGCAACAGCAGTTTCCTCATGATCGTAGAGGTCCCAAGGCATCGTCTTCCCCTGGTAGTGGCGATGCAGTGGGTGTTATGGCAGAGGGCCCCCAGGTTCAATCTGCTACAACCAGTGGCGCAGCGGATCAGGATGCCGCGTCTGTTGCTGAGGATGATATGGAGAGTCAGCTTGGTGAGTGACATTGCAGCCACAAGCTGATGCAGTTGTATGGTCCCTAAGCTTGGGAATGCTTGCATCATGGACTGACAACAAGTAGGGTGGCTTCGCTTTGCCGGACCAAAATTTTATTGTGCACATACTTCAATCGTAGCTCTTGCTTTAAAAGTTCTCAGCTCGGCTTTTAAGTGGTCTAATTCGCTTGCAGGTTCGTTTGCCCGACAGCCTGGTGGTGTGTTCAACAACCTGGACCTGGCGCTAGGCGACAGCCATCTTGTGACTTTGGACATCCAAGTGCTCGAGGTGAGTGGACAATGCAACTGACCCTCAACAACTCATTGTTCACAACTAATTGTGATGTTGAGCATTGAGCATTCCCTGAAGACATGCATCCTCAAATGACAATGTAACCAGTCATTGCGCATGTGCCACATGCGCTGTTTTTGTTGACCATACTGGTCAACATGTGCAAGCTGCAATGGTGTGCTGCATCTGACACCCGTGTTTACCAAGATGGTGCCCACAACATGCTAGCTGTAGGGGTTGATCACTGTCGATTTATCTTCACTGTCAGACAAGAGACTATTGACCACCCTGGTTATCTTCCCCTCCAGGCTCGCAACCTGGAACTGTCCCCTACTTGGCAGCAGCGGGTGATGCAGCGTCTCCTGAGCACTGCACATGGAGAACACATGGGTGTGGGTGGGGAGGCTCAGAGAGCAGGGGAACTGCCCCTGCCAGTTGTAGAGGTTGCTTGCACAAGCAGTGGTGGCCAGGCGGGCTTGGTGCAGACGGTAAGTCCGAATGTGATGCTCACTCCAATGTCTCTTGCCCACAAGTCTCTTGAGAAGAACATGGCAAGTCCGTATGCCATGTTCACTGCAACTTCTCTTGCCCAGAGCCTCTCTTTTGACATCAACTTTTACTGCTTCTCAAAATATACTGCTTCACATATTTTGGCCTGACAGCTAAGCAAAACAATGTCCACTTCAGCCGAGCAAGGCTTTATGCAATTGCGCATATGGTATCACTATCGCTATCCCCAACGATTGCGTTCCTGGGAGGTCTTTGTGGTTGTCCTTGCGCCGTTGAGCTTGATGGTATCTCTGGTTGTAACCTGTATGTGTTGAACTAACTAGGTGTTGACTCTAGGTTGGAAATGCTGCAGAGCTGCCCTGCTAAAGTTGGCATGCACGCTGAATAAAGTGATGATGAAGCCTGATGCTTAGTACCATCTGTATGAATGAGAAAGTTGGAGGCCATCTGTATGAGTGAGAATGAGTGAGAAGTGCAGATGCCATATGTATGAGTGAGAAGTGCCAAGTATGTGTTTATGCTTTCCTATATGCAGGCTCGGGCACTGCATCCCACGCTCAACCCAGTCTTCCGCTATTCTGCACCTATGCATTTTGAGAACGTCTCGCTGCGCTCTCAGATCCAAGTGAAGCTTTATGACGCTAAAAACCTGGGCAGGTCATTGTTGGGCAAAGCAGCGCTCCCTGCAGCTGCCATTCCTGGCAGTGACCCAGTGTATTTGTGGTTGGCCCTAGCACCACCCGAGGAGTGGAGGCTTCTTGGATTGGTGAGTTATCATAAGATACGGGTTGCACACTCAATGAAATCGGAATCGAAGAGCCAAATCGAGCACAGTGTGCACACGAGATTTGACTTTTAGGCCAGCACCTCAAACAGAACCTGCAGTGCACGTCATTAGCATAATAGTTTATAAGAATTGCTTTCTCTTTTCCCCAGGGTGTTTGCTTGTTAATGTCTGCTCATTCTGGCTCCAATTTGCAACAATCAATTCACTGGGCAGCAATTTGAGCGACCAGTCTGAGCTACTGCACTTCCGCTTTGAGAAGGGCTCCTGTCTTCAATAATGCCATGGAATTTGCTTCGTGCTTGAGGAACATGATGCCTTCAACCAAAAGGGGATCTTACCACTACCTGTGCTTGGTGTGTACATTGCACTTGTGATTGTTGCAGTGATGTGGCCCATCTTATTCTTTTGTGTTATTTCATTCTGCAGCCTTTCCTCAAGCGCAAGGGGCAGCAGCCACAAGCTGGTTGGCTGATGACAGAGCCAGAGAGAGATCCACTGCAAGTCCTCCTGCGGGTGAAGATCAGCAGGCCTCGACTGCGGAATGCGCTGAGGAGTGTGCAGCTTAACGTGTCAGGGCTGCTGCTGAATGCCAAGACGGAGTCAGCGGATGAGTTGCTCAACCTCACAGTCGACACGGTAAGGGCCTTGTCAGCGTGTTGACAGAATTTGGCCTGTCTCAAATTTCAGAGCTGTGATATGTCTCACACTCCTAGGAAGCAGAAGCCATGGGCACTTTTGAGGCTAAAACAAATGTGGGTACTTTAAAAATGGAAGTGATAGGTATTGACATGCACATGGCAGGGGCCATACATTACACCATAGGCAAAACACGTTTGAGCTCGTATTGACAGCTGTGATATGGGTACACTTTGTATCACATGCTGTGGCAGCTCTTGCATGGTGCCAGCTCCTGCCAATCAGAGCTTCTCTGGGATGAGGTGTGCTGGTTGGACTGCCTACTGCAATGTAGCATGCTTTTGGCTGTGGTAGTTCTGGTAGTTCTTGTGAGGTCTGCACATGGAAGTCTGCTTGGAGACTCATCTCTGGTCAGCCTTGCCATGCCCTATGTCTCATGCCTGTCTGTGATTGTGTGTGTGTGTGTGCAGGTGCGCTGTGTGCTATTGACCACTACCAGCGACAATCAGCTGACTCTAGTTATCAGGAGCATCCAGCTGGATAACCAATTGCTGGAAACTCGGCACCCAGTGGTCTTATCCCCATCACCAGCAGCGCCACAAACTGCAAGAGAGTACACCTCTGGTTCCTCCCAGCGCTACCTCCTCACCACAGACAAGATGATAGAGGATCTTGATAACCCCTCTAGTGCTGCTGCAGCAGGCCGTAATGGAACAGCAGCGGCAGGGCAGGGGACTGGTGATAGGGAAGGACGGGACGGCGGAGGAGCAGCAGGGGCGGCAGCAGGAGGACAGGGAGGGGTGGTGGTGAGCACGACTGGCAGTAGCATTGGCGCTTTGCAGCAGGAGCAGCCGCTAGTGTGGTTGAGTGTGTGCCAGCTGCTGAACAGCGGGGCGTCAACACCGGGTGCCGCAGCAAGAGCAGCTGCACAGACAGCAGCAGCAGCAGGAGCTGCTATCAAAGCAGCAGCTATGCCTACTTCTGACACGGAGAAGAACCTGGAGATGCTGGGCAATGCGTCTGCGGCTGCTTCTGGCCAGCCAATTGGGCATCAGTCGCAGCTGCAGCGCAATGGAAGTGAGGGTGGAGGTGATGGTGGGTGCAGTAGCTCTGGGAATTCCCCCAAGGCTACAGCACAGGCCATGTCCAAGGCTGCCATAATTCCTTATAAGAAGGTGGAGCTGCAGTTGGGACCCCTGGATTTGGAGACTGATCAGGTATGTCTGGAACAAGGGAGCGATGGGCTGGACTTGCAAGTGCAAAGCAATGGGAGCCACCAGAATGGAACGCACATGGAGCAACTTGTCCGTGGGAATCAAGTTTGGGACAAGATGTGTTGGGGAGCATGTAGGGGCTGGCTGAGGTTTGCAGCCTGCTGGGCAGAATTGGGGTATGCACATGTTCTGAAAGCAAGTGGGCCTTTATGCTCACCTGCTTTGTACAGGCTATATTGCAATGAGGTATATCGCTGTGATGATTGTGTGTGCCTGAAAAGAAAGGGGATGCAGTCATGGCTTGCACCTAGAGGACTTCGTGTGTCTTCCAGCGCAAGCAGGAAGATCACCCTGACTTACATTGGTTGTTGAAGCCTTTTAGCACGACATCTTTTCTAACTATGGCACACTCTGTTGAATACCTTTTCAATGTAGGCAAACCAGCCGCCAACGGCCACTAGGGAAGAAGAAATCATGTCAACAGATTCCCCACATGTCAGGTTCCCAACTTCTCTAGATGCGCAACAGTGCGCTCCCACCACTGCACGAAGTCGCTTTAGCACATGTGGGGCCATAGCTATTTGTGCTCTTGCTTCGGCTTTCCTGAACTTGCTCTTTGCAATTGCTCACTATGCTTTCTATGTTTGTCTCTTTCATAGGGCTTCCTGGAGGCTGTCTACATGTTTGTCCACACTTTGCCATTGGCAGACCTCTGGCAGGACAGCCAATGGCGAGCTCGTGTTGAAGTGTTGCAAGGGGTGACTGCCATTGCCCCTGTGTCTTCCGGTGGGGCGGCACCAGCAGCAGCGCTAGCAGCAGCAGCAGCAGCAGCACCAGGGGCTGGTCCATCTGGAGGGCCCAGGGTGTCAGAACTTGGCCTGGGTTTAGGAGGGGGCCCGCCGGTGGAACTGGCTGGAAGAGTTGGGGAAGTAGCAGCTGCTGCAGTAGCTGCAAGAATACGACAGCCTGGGTCACAGAGGACTGGGGAAGCGGCTCGCATGGGCTTTAGGGGAGAGATAAATGCAGGTGCAGCAGGGTCAGGAGCAGCAGGAGCAGGCGGTAATGCACTTGCTGCACGCAGCAGCACTGGCGGCAGCAGGGCTACGGCTCAGGCACGGAGTCTGAGGCGACAGGAGATAGAGAACTTGCAGGTGCTTAGCTGGCTGCTGCTGAAGCATGAGCAGGAGCTGCAGTTGATGAAGGGGCAGAGCAGCATCTGGTACTTCATGGAGTCACTGCACCTGAGTGCAGTGAATTTGAATGTCACCATAGCTGTCAACAGCAGTATCATCAGCAGCACCAGTGGCAGTGGGAGTGGAGGTGGCAACGATGGCAGGGCAGGGAGCTCTGCTGGGGGAAGTGGAGGTGGGGATGGGGAGAAAGCAGTAGTATCGGGTGGGTTGATGAATGAGGTGCAGCGGCAGCTTGTTAGGGGGATGCTGTCGCGTATCAGTGGGGGAATGGGTTATCAGCTCATTAATGTTAGCAATGTGGGCTTGCACTTGGCCCATAAGGAGCTCAGCAATACGTTGGTGAATTCGGTTGGGTTGTCTAACCTGCTGATTCGCCATTACCAGCGGCAGGGGCTAGCAGAAGCAAGGAAGGTGCTGGGTGGGACGGGGCCTGGATTGCTGCAGATCCCTGCGTCCATACTGTGGGCAGGAATCAGTGTGGTGGACTTGGCTCGGGAGATAGCGGTACGGAAGCGGTCGCCATTGCAAATGCCGCCTGCACTGATGCATGTAGCATTCACGATGCTGTCGCAGATTGTCGGGGTTTCGGCGCGTTTTGTCATGGCAGTGATGGCCGTGGTGCCGATGCAGCGGCGGGGTGCTTTGAGTGACCACTCCGCACTGCAGCGGTATGTGCGCACGCCGCGAACGGCAGGGGACGCCTTTTACCAGGCAATTGCGGAGTTCTACTTGGGGGTATGTGGGGGCGTCGCAGGGTTGGTGTTAGACCCTCTCGCTGGGGCTCGCTTGCCTGGGGTTTTGGCATTAGTAGGGCTTGCAATGGGTCTGGTCAAAGGCTGCATTGGGCTGGGGGTTCGCCCGATGATGGGTGCAGCGGACTCTGGGAGTAAGGTGTTTAGGGGTGTGGGGCTGCTGTTCCTTGGGAGGAGGGGCATTCAGGGGAAACTGGTGAGGCGGGTACGACCCCCTGGGGCGGCGGTGGGGTCTCTGGAGGATGTCCAGGGTTTAGCTGGGAGCGGCTTAGCTGCTGTGGGTGGAAGCAGCAGTTGGGCACTCGGGGGGGTGGGTAATGAAGCAGTTAACAGGGCCATTCTGTTGTCAGCTTGGCAGCAGAGCTTGGGCGCTGTGGTGCCGGAGCTTGCGGGGGATGAAGTGTTGGAAGTGATGGCAACAAGGCCGAAGCGGTTGGTGTTGCTGACCAGCCGGCATATAGCGTACCTCCGAGCGGTGCCAAGGGGCCCGGGGAACAGCAAGGGGCACTACAGTATGCGGTGGTACCTTCCGTATGATGTGGTGGATCATGTGCGGGGGGCGGAAGATGCTTTGCGGCTAGTGCTGGAGTATAGGCAGAAGCTGGTGCTGGCAGGGCTGCAGATGACGCTTCCTTTGCATCATTCGCTGCGGTGTGCCAACCCGGATGTGTACCAGCGGGTCATTAAGACAGTTAGCAGGCACTTGGGGATTGTGAGGACTGGTGGGGGTGGTGCCACAAATGCGGGGCGGTTGCCGACTCTGTTGGGGCCTGGGAGGGGAGCTCTGGCAGGGCAGGATGGGGGCATGGGGCCTGAGGGGGCAGGAGGGGGTGGCTATTCTGATTTGGAGATCATGTAAAGCTCTGTAGTGAGGTGAGTGAGTGTGGATTGATTGGTGAATGCGAATGTCATCCAAAACAAGTTAAGAGTTCAAAGGTGTGAGACTTGTGTACATGTGGATTTGATCGGCATTTGTTAACACAACGTTGTGTTTGTTGACAGGGTGCTCTGGATGCGTTTAGTTGGCCTCGTCACGTGCCTGCAGGAACACTTGCAATGATACCTTGATGCTAAAGATGCTGGAATACAGTGGGGTGTAGGAACTGATAGCATGTAGAGCTTCAGCTGTCGGGCAGGAGTACCATGCACTGTTTGGGGGCACCATTTCCCAGTTCTGAACTCGGTCCTTGATGGTATTAGCAGGCCCATACATGTGTCATTCATTGGGGACCCACTTAATAGCTCCTGTTCTACAGCAAGCTGTTTGTGGGCATGGACCATGGGGCATTCTGTACCAGGAGCGATGTAGTTGAGTATGTTGCTGTGTGCAAGTTGATTGGCATTGGGCCGGGCCAGGACACTAGTAATAAGTTGCATGGCCGGGCTCCTCTTGTTAGGCCATACATACCCTTTGATTGGGAGTCTTATGCAGGATGATTATGTCTTACGTTTGGAGATGACGACAGCGCAGGCAGTGCATGAACATTGAACTTCTCGGCATTCTTGGCTGGTTCTTTTCTGTTTGACGTCATTGTTGGTCATGGCCAATGCAGTGAGTGCATCGGGTGTGCTCCCTAGGTGGATGGTTCTGCAGCATCATTTGGTTCTGTACTTACTGGGAGGAAATATGGATTACATATATCTTGTAAAAGCCGCTGGCGCTGTTGCACGGAGCCAAACGCATCCCATCGGTCGCTGACTTGGTCCTATTCAAGCCGAGTCTGTATTGACCTGATTGACACCAGGTAAGTGCAGTGCGAAACTGTAACACACCTCCGATGTTTACTGCAAACCATGTCCAGACGCTTGGTTTCGCAGAGCTTTTGGCCCACTGGGGTAATTTTCACCGCCGAGTGGTGCTGACGATACTGTCATTGCGTTGTATTGCAGCCCTAGCATATAGCACGCATGATACATGGTTCCACTTGTCCCCATTCAGTCTGGCTGCAACACTCACTAGCAGGACACACAACTAGGACCGCCAAAAGATGTCCAATCAATCAATCAATCAAAACGCAACTGACCAGCTATGACATGTCAAAGGCCAAACCAACCCAGGCCATCAACACAAGGCTCCTGATCACAGTCGGGAAGCCACACAACCGATGGCGGATTTGCCACACACAAATTGAGGCTAGATGGAATGGCGTGCACACCAAGGGGAAACAAACAACTTCGCCACTAAATCCCAAAACCTGCTCCACTTCCATCACAAATGGATGGTGGGGAGGCAGCAGGATCCAGCAACACCCTGGTAGGGGCTGGAGGTGGCTCCCACCACCTAGGTAGTGGTGAACGACCAACTCCCCAACCGCTGAAAGGCACCACATGGCACTCTGCATGCTTTGCCATTGCTTGCGTAGTGCGCTTTCTTCACCTCAATATTTGTGAGCTTTCCCATGGGTGTGTAAGATCCCACAACCCCTTCCGCCAAGCACTCTTAATCTGACATGAAGCCTCCCAACTCCCCTCATCTTCACCAAGCACCTCCAGATCAGCACACACGCACTTCTCCCAAGTGTGGCAAGGCCTACCTACTTTCCTTTTACCATGTAATGAAGAAAACATGGCAACATGCGGCAGCCTGCCCTGCTGCATGCGAACCACATGCCCCAGCCACCTCAGCCTATTTGCTGTGATAGATGCTGAAAACTTGCATACCCCACATCATTATGACTTCCTAATATGCTCATTGGTGTGCCGATCTGACAGCTTGACCCCCAGGATGCTCCTAAGACAGCTAGAGTGCACTCGCTCATCAAGCATCTGCGATTGCTTTTTGGTCAATGAAGGACCAACACTCGCTCCCAACAGCAGAATTAGCAGTGTCACATATGCCTCGTAACACTTCACGCACCTTTGTAGCCAATGACACATGCTTGGTGGCCCAGATCTTTTCAAACTGCGTGAACCTCCCCTCAGCCTTTCCCTTCCTTATTCTCAACTCCAGATCCAGCCTGCCATCACTCACAAGCACACTTCCCAAGAGTAAGGTACTTCAACTTTGATACCTCCTTTACCACACCCGCACTGATCACCACCTCTGGTCCTTGCTGCACTGGCACATTCCCCTCCTTCCAGTCCTTCTCAATGGCTAGGATCTCAGTCTTGCTTGCATTGATGCGCAACCCAAGACTAGCAGCAACCTTGTCCATCACTTGCAGCATAACCACCAGCTCCTCCCTGCTGGGACTTGGCAAAACCATATCATCTGCATACAGCAGGACAGACAACAGCTCCACACTACCGCACTACCCCGCCCATCACGCTGAGATGTCCAGATGTCCAGCAGCAAACATAATGCCCATGGCTCCAAGCACAAAACGGCAGCACTTGCTAGGATAGCCCAGTGTGCGGGCCTGGCTATCGCCCACAACACCACTCGCCTGACTCTGTACATAGTACACATGTGTTCTGGGCTCCGAATGGTAGTGGGCCTATCTATAATGGGTAAGGGCCACTTCCTTAACGTATGCAAGAAGGGAATTTCTCCCTTATCTGCATAGCGCGCGCTCTCTCCCTCTCTGTACATACACAGACACAGACCCGCCCCTGCAAGCATGGCATTATCAGTGGACCTAGCAGGGATTGATCTCAAGGACCATCTCAGCAGCTCCTCAAGAGCAATCGCCACACGCATGCATAATGCAACACAGCACCACAACACAGATAGTCTGGGCCGACCTGAAGCATTGTTCCCGGTCCCACAACAAACCTGCCAAAGCCATGAAACAGGCAGAAGCATGCTATCCTTAAAGCCTGAGGAGGCTCGCCACCATTTGGAGCATCGATCTTAGGTCAGATCCTGAGTCAAAAGATATAAATGCGTACTCTGGTGTTGTAATTTGTGCATCAAAGCCCCCTATCGCATGAGAAAACCATGCCACCAGGGCTACATACAGCAGCAAGCCTCACTGCTGCAACTAGGCCATAGGAAAAGGTATACCCTGCTGCGCACGTGGAACTGCAACCAGTGGCTGCAGCAAAGGCGGCAACGTTGCCCTGTTTTTGCAACTATTGTTCAGTTTAGCTGTGCAAGGTCTGCAGTAGGCGGAGCTCAAGCGCCGCTACAGTATCCATGCCATAGCTTGGGTGGAATAGAGCCCCAATGGGCTTCAATTCACTCCAACTGAGCAAGAGCAAAATCCCTTAGCCTTTCGCTTGCAGCCAATAAGACCCCCACAGCCGCCACACTCTGGCGGTTTGCCAAAGACAACTCTGCATAACGACTCACCCCTGCAGACTCGGCCACAACACAGGTCTCCAGTCCCACACCGTTCCAGGTAAACATTACAGGACTGAGAACACCCCAACATGCTGCCCAAACCATCCAATGGCGTCATCATGAACACCCACACGGGCTTGGAACAGATAAGTTTATGGATTGGCAGCAGCAGACCGCCACCCAGCAGGAGTGCCTGCAGCCAAACCTGCATTTGCCGCCCCTGGTATGAGACATGCAGGAATGAGACAGGCCCACAATCGCTACATTCCCTTCTTCAGATGAGCCCCTCTCCCTGCAGCAGTATAGCATCCAGCAGACTGACACAGACTGGCGCATATGCCCTATAAAATGCAGAGATCACCTCCGCACAAGCATGGTCCAACCCCCAGTAACGCCAGCCAAGAGGTTCCCTTTTATGAGGGTGAACTAAAGCAAACCACCCACAAACCAATGATCCCCTGCAACCCTGCCACTCGCATCATGTGAGTGGCAGGGTCTGTATGATACAGGCCCTATATCGCGCTACACCACCTAACTACTGTTCAAAGCCCCATCACATTGCACAGCTCATGACCCCTTCGATCTGCCAATAGGCGCTGCTAAATAGCAGCACTGCTCTTACTGCCCCTGCTTTGGCTCCTTACGGGACCTATTGCACAAACCCTTGTGGTCTGGCCAGTGTGCGGCCTGACACTCCCTACTGCAGTAGTAAACCAGGCTGCACCTCTTACACTTATGCCTGGCCAGTGCAGCCTCTGACAGGCCCTCCATGTTTGTGCACCCGAGGTTGCTGCAGCCCAGAGGGGTCTGCACCTCCCTCAACAGCACCTGGCACAACTGCAGTATGTCTGCTATCAACCGCACCTGTCGCTCCTCTGCCGGTACAACCGCTTCATGCTTGAACTGTTTCTCCGTCCACTTGTTCCAGAACTCGGTCAGCTCATGCACCACTGCTTCTGGTAAGCCTTGGTCTGGCAGCTTGCTGAGGCGGTGGGGCAGGGTGGGGGGGATAGCACACGAGGAACCAGCAGGAGCGGCACTAGAGGAGGCCCTGCTGCTGGAGGAAGTACCAGAGGTCCGTGCAAGAGATGCTGCTGCTGCTGCGGTGGGGCAGAAGGAGCAGGAGGACGAGGAGGAGGAATTGGAGGCAGAGGAGGAAGTGAAGGGGGAGGAGGGGGCCCCACTACTGGCGGAAGGGGAAGGTGCTGCGTCTGCGTCTGCTGCTGCTGCTGCTGCTGGTGGAACATCAAATCCTAACACTTCCATTATAGTTTCCAATGCCTCTAACCTGAACATCTGTGCCCCTCCCCCTGTAGTTGCATCCCACTGCGTTAAGCAAAACGGCAAAGCCAAGCAAGCTCTTGCCAGCAGCATCTTGCACGTACTAAGGCTGCCGCTGCTGCTACCCGCCATACCCTTGCTGTTGCCCAGTCCAGATTCTTGTAGGCCCAGCAGCAGCTTGCCAGCTATAGTTAGTGCCCGAGCCAGTCCCAACACCAGCACCAACTCCACAGTAACAATCTGATCTGAAGACTCAAGGAAACGTCTTTCGCAGCAGTGCAATACTTCTGTACCAAGCCAATGCTGTCCTACAGCGCTAATTGTCAGCATCAGCTGCGAAATGCCCTCAACATCTCCTCCCTCCCCCCCAGTCTCCTGCGCCGCCTCCCACCTGGCCACTTCCTCCCCTAGTAGCTTGGACCAAGCCTTCACCAAGCTCGCAAAGGCTGACAGGTACGCCCTGTAGTGCTCTTGAGAAGGCAGCAGCTGATGGTTGCCCAGGTCAACCAGTAGATTCTCTATCGTCAGGTACTGAGCAGAGAACCCCACTGCTGATACTGCCCCGCTGCTCTGGTCTACACATGTCAACCGGCACATGGCCTCCACCGTCTTGTAGTACTCCAACGGGTCACTGGCCGCCAGGTCGGCGCTGGCAAACATGTCGAGATCTGCAGACATACATGAAGGTGATAGTAAGCACACACACCTCACTGTGTCTGTAGTGCATTGTGAACATGCGGGTTTGGTTTAGGATGTTTGGGTTCTGCAACTTGTGTCAGTAGCTAAAAGGCTTTTACACGCATTATCTTAATGCTTTAACGTCCCAGCAGAAGGGCGTGACTGCCCCTGCCAAAATGGAGATGTGTGTGCATGTGTGCAGTGAGGAGAAAGAGAGAGATCTACGCGAGGAGACCGTGTATTGTTCTCCAGCGTGGAATTGTGGGAAGGGTTCCTTGGTGTAAAGATTACATGGAGCCCTCACCGTTTACGTGCAGTGGCATGAGCATTCAGACAGCACTGCACCAGTATGGCTAGGTCATATCAACACATTTACCATCGGTAATTGCCGGAGCGACAGCCGAGCTGCATGAGTTGACAGCTTCAAAAAGGTCATGTCTTGGCAAAACAATTAACTGCACACTTCATGTCCTATCAAACATTTGCGCAAACTCAACGAAAGACAGGGCTGACATCAGCATGATTAGCAGAATGAAATCATGGAGCACATAAACATCAATGGCTGCCAGCAATTAGGAATATTTTAGACATCGCGTCAAATGATAAGCTAAATGGCATACACTGCCAGCAATGGCAAGGAAAGTAGTTCCACTGGTGCCTCTGTGGTTTGGTGTGGTGTGACAGACCACATTACACCAGCTGCAATCATTGAACAGTATGGGTTATCCTCCAAGGACACATAAGCAGGCCCTTGCGACTTGATGGTACATAGTTGAATGCTCTATTGCCTGCAAAATACCCTTTTCATTCATGCTATGCCATAGCAAAATTTGCCATAGGCCCCGCACCTGAGACCGTCACAAAAACAGCGCGGTGGAACAGAACACAGGTTGTCTTCAGCAAGCAACAAATGGCTAGATATGAGGTCCAGCAGCTAGCTCAAAAGCACCCAAACCCTCTGCTGTCCCAATGGGGGTAAGAGCCTCCCTCCTACTTAAGCAGGACCCCCATTGCCCTGCACAATGGCAAAAAAAATGAGCCATGAAGACAATGCTGCCTGCACAACACTCCTCCCAGTTTCCATCACCAGACAGAATCAAACTATCACATCCCAACATTACATTACACTGCTTTCAGCTCCTGTCAGGGCATGACTCAAGGCATCAGTATCTGATAATGTCATCCCAATGCTATGGTTTCTGACCAATAGAACCTGATCGGTTCAGGAGTAGTAGAAATGCCACTTACCGCTCATGCCCATGCCTTTGTCCAGTGTGCAGTAGAGAAAAATGTAGTGAACACACCGCTTGCCAGCATGTGCAGCCACCTGCAGCCTGCCACCATCTACAGCCTGCTGTAGTACCATTTGCTGATCGGGCCATTGTGGCTGATGCTGCTGTGGCTGCTGCAAAGCATGGCATGCCTCTAAGACCAACCTGCAGACTTGAAGCAGCAGACCCCCCCTGGCAGCCACAAAGGCCATTCGCTGCTCCACTGCTGCTGCAGCAATGCCCACCCATACGACTGGCAGAAACTCCACACAACCCAGCATGCCACCCACCAAATCACCAAAGACCTCTCCACTCTGCTGCGCCCCATATGCCCCTGC
Source organism: Pseudopediastrum boryanum (assembly GCA_963556185.1). Classification (NCBI taxonomy): domain Eukaryota; kingdom Viridiplantae; phylum Chlorophyta; class Chlorophyceae; order Sphaeropleales; family Hydrodictyaceae; genus Pseudopediastrum; species Pseudopediastrum boryanum. The sequence continues at coordinate 7,616,754 of OY744498.1, forward strand.
TAATGCCACAGTTTCTAGCAGCAGCTGTAGGTGGCTAGATGTCATGATGTTGCCGAATGGCCAGGCCTGGCCACTGGAAGGATCCCCGCTTTCCTTCATCCCTTCCAGAAGCATGAGCACGGGACCCTGAAGCTCATCCCAAGCATCGTCAGAGGCATACTCCTGAGCTAGGCCATCCCCAAAGCTGCAATGGTCATCAGGAACCACCAGCTGCAGAAAGGTGGAGGGAGGGGATGCTGCTGTCGCCGCAGTCGTGCTGCTGCTGCTGCTGCTACCCTTCTTCTTGCTGCTACTGCTGTTGCTGCTGCTACTACCCTTCTTCTTGCTGCTACTGCTCCTTCCTCCCTTGTTGCTGTTGCTGCTGCTGATGGCCCTGCTGCTGTTGCTCCAGGCTTGCATGAACTTGCACCAGCCAGCTAGCGCCAAAATTGATGTTTCTATGAAAGCTGGGCTGTGTAGCAACTGCCAGCGCTCTGGGCTCCGTCTGAGGGCATTGCTAGGCTGGTCTAGAAGGATCCGCATGTGCCTGATGAGCCCAGACTGGGCCTCTGCGATGGTACATGCAATCTTCTTCAAGGGCATCACGAGATGCTGAGAGCTGGGTGCTGTGGCGCTAAGGAAGCGCCTATACTTCAAAGATACGCCCAAGATGTCTGACATGAGCTTCAGCAGCTTCTCCTCGTAGAAGTCCTCCTGTTGGGGTAGGTGTAGTGCTACCAAGTTGCAGCTTGTTGTCATGAAGGTCCAGAGAGGAAGCAAGGCAGGGACTGGGAAACATGATGGCTTGGAGTCCAGGAACCACTCAAGCAATGCTGGGGTGCTCTTCATCCACCCTGCAGGACAGCAAGGAGTATATCAATAGTGCATGTGAAAGGTGTTGCACCTGTGACGCACCAGACTGCTCCACACACGGCCCATGCCTCTAAATTCTACAGTCAGTGCTCCTCATGAGAGTCCAAAGCTTATCAGCTGCTTAGCCATGACCGCCATGCCCCTGCCAATGGTCATTACATGCGCTGCAATCCAGCACCAAGCCAACATCATGTCAGAAGACGCTCTGTTTCTTCTTCTTAAAAAACAAGGAGCAAGGGGACTTGCAGTTAACTCAGGGGGCCTGCATGGATATAGCACTCCATGACGCCTCTGTAGCAGGCACAGGCTCAAGAGAACAAACCAGCATGCACTCCAGCATAATGTTCACATCGCTTCTCACCTCCTGCCTCCAGCAACTGCTCCCTGCATTTCAATAGCTCTGGGGTCAAGCCAGGGCTCTTCTCCAGTTGCTCTCGCATCACCGCCAAGATGGCACACAGGGCTTGCAGCATACAGTACCACGCAGACGTATAGGGGCGCAGGCTGTCCACTGAAATGACCTGTAGAGAAGGATCTTGCTGCAGCTGATGCAACAAGTTGGCGAGCAGTGCCACGGCTCCGGCTGGTAGAGCTCCTGCAGCAGCCTTTTTCAGCTTGTCACCCTTTGCTGTCAAGACGGGCAACATGAGCTCCCGGGTCTTCGCCAGCAGCTGCTTCACTGGTTGAGTCTGCATGAGCGAGGTGAGATTCTCTGCTGGGCAGGTCATCAGAGGCTGCCCTTCATCCTGCCAGAGCTTGATAAGATCTCGCCACAGCTCAGGTCCAGCTGTGGATCCCGCCATGGCGCTGCTAACGAGATGACCTGGAGGTATCACAATGTTGAGTCAGCATAGGCCACTCTGATAGTAGAGAGCTGTGTTCAGCGATAATCTCTGCCACTGTGGCGGTTGGGAGGACAAAGACAAGGATTACCGCATGGCATGACTAAGCAAGCTGGTGCAAGATCGTGCAAGCCGTGAGTGGTTAGAGGGAACACAGCAGCGCATCCCTAGCAGGGTGACACGGCAAGCTGACAAGACCTCGATCTGTGTCACCTCACCTTCTTGTCTTACACTGACCAAGTAAGTGAGTGGGTCAAGGAGTAGGTCCAACAGCAGTACTAGCAGACGTATCTAGGGACAGCTGCTTACATTGCTCCGCTTACAGGATCACAATGTTTTCCTAGGGCACCATGCGTACTCCGACGTAAGGCCACTGCTATGGCAGGGCTGGGAAGACTTAGCCTAGAAGACAAGCCAGCTCATGCTGTAGAGGACCCCCGAACAGCTGTACGGATAAGCCAGGCTGTCTACCGTCACGTGTGCTGAAAAGTGAAAGGCATGAGGAGCGAGGGCACCGGACACACCCGACCGGTTGTTCTCACCAGAATCACCCGCGACTGAGCAGCATGAATTCGGCAAGCTTCTATGCCAGAACCCATGATGAAAATACGCCAGGCAGTTGTATTACACCAATTGCTCGTTTGAGGATGAGCATCTACAGCTTCTCTTGCATGCTGTAGCCTAGCCGTCGGTCTTCTCGTCCCGATATTCATTAGAAGACACATAGGATCAGGATGCTGTCTTTGACATCCTGCTCTGGGCGTTCCTTGGGGACTGTCCAAGCACGTGGCGTCATTACCAGCCGTCCCCGGTTCCACCACTGCATGCGCCTAGTTACCAAAGCAGCCTTGAAGGATACTGAACTGGTGCAGCTGAAAGTGACGGGCGCAATGACGGAGCTACCAGGGGAGCCTGGTGTCTATGCTGTCTACAATGCAGCCGGCGAGTTGCAGTACGTTGGCCTTTCCCGCAAGGTATGGCACTGAGCATTCGCACGGCAGCAGGAACAACTGCATGCTGACTCTTGCTAGGATGCGTGCATGGATTCCATATCTGGGTGCCAAGAGCTGACATAAACTTATTTGGCACGCACGCAGGTCAGCGCAAGCATCAATAACCACCTTCAGGAACTCCCAGAGCTGACAGCAGCAGTCAAGTACGAAGTAATCCCCAGTGGTGCTCGTGATGAGCTGACTGGGTCCTGGAAGTCCTGGGTGGAAGAAGCAGGTGGGACATGGGCTTAGGGTTTAGGGTTTATGTTAGCATTGACGGTGCTTAGGGCTAAGCGCAGTGGTGCGCTTGCTGGGGCCTGGAAGTCCTGGGTGGAAGAAGCAGGTGGGGCATGGGGTTGAAGCTTTAAAGTTTATGGAGTAAGAGACTGCGCCTTAGTGCATGTTCTATTCTCAGAACATGTAATCGCTCTGGCTCTCTATCTCTCGCAATTTCTCAGCCCACCCCACTAGGAACCTGGTTTGAGTCATGCTTGGGTGCTGCACGGCCCAGAGGGCTGTGCAGTGGTCCGTCTTTCACAACATCTATTTCCATGCTTGGGTGCTGCACGGCCCAGAGGGCTGTGCAGTGGTCCGTCTTTCACAACATCTATCTCCATGCTTGGGTGCTGCACGGCCCAGAGGGCTGTGCAGTGGTCCGTCTTTCACAACATCTATCTCCATGCTTGGGTGCTGCACGGCCCAGAGGGCTGTGCAGTGGTCCCTCTTACAAAACACGTATCTCCATGCTTGTGTGCTACACGGCCTGGAGGGCTGTGCAGTGGTCTCTCTTAACAAACATATATCCCTAGCTGTGGCTGCAGCAGATTTTATCAGCTCAGGGTTTGCAGCCTTGTTGTTGCATCAGCATCAGAGGCCTCTGCGCCCCTTGTTGAGAGGGGCCAACAAGGCTTATGTATGTCCTTATCACGATATGGTGCTACACAGAAGGTGTATCTGACTTTGCTCCTAATGCAGCTCTTGATTGTGCGCATCTTTTGATATACCAATATCGTCTGTATTGCAGCAAGTTACTGTGGCATGCTTTTCTTAAGCTGCCTGCTTTCACCCGACAAGCCCCTTGATACCCTTTTTAGAACGACCTCCAAGTTGCACAGCCTGAGCCAGCCAAGCTGCACAGTCTCAGGCCGTGCAGCACCCACCACATGATCTCGAACATGATCTGGAACTTTTTTGTTTTGCGCCTGTGAGTCTCTGACCGCCCTAAATTTAGCCGTTCCCACTGACAACCTCTCGTGCCTTGACCCTGTGCTGCTATTTATGAGGTGGGCCACTGCACAGGCCGAGGGCGCTCAGGTGCTTGCCACACGACTCCAAGCAGCTTGTTAATGTGTTGCTCCTTTGACCCTTTGACCACTCTGATTTTAGCTGGTGTTACTAACAACCCTAATTGCCCTAATCCTGTGTTGCTCTATTGTGTGCAGTGGGAGATGCAGGTGTTGTCCCCCCAGGCAATGTAGCTGGTGAAACTAAGTGGCAGACACGCAGTGTTAGAGTGAAGCCAGAGATCAAGCTAACAGCAGGCAAGGCAATCAATGTACCTCTGGAAGAGCTCATTGGCCAAGTGGTCAAGGGGAACAAGGTGAGTCCACCTTTTTTCTGCCTATCAACATTCAGATTGACTGCATGTTATTGTAATCACAACCACAAATGCCAGGCGAAATAACAAGCGAGCAATGGAGCGCCGAATGCAGAAGTTCTTGAGCGCGGTGGTATGCGTGTTGTTTCTGTTAGGCGTGTTATTTCTGCAATTGGTAACATGCCATGGCAATTAAGTGGCATAGGCCCCGCACCTCAAGGTGTTACGAAAACAGCGAGGCGGAACAGCAGAGCAGGTGTTATGAGGTTATGGGTGGTGTTAGTTATTCTGCAGGTGTTGGCAGCTAGGTTGGGGGTTGCGGGTTAGTGTTTAGGCCCAAGCTGGGCCCTTACGGGGTGTGTGGTTAGGCCCAAGCTGGGCCCTTACGGGGTGTGTGTTTAGGCCCAAGCTGGGCCGTTACGGGGGGTGTGGTGCTTGTACACAACTCTTGTAGTTCCCCACGGCCGATCATGCCTTATGCAACGCCAGCCATGACTACTGTAGAGCTCATGTGGTTCTCTCTTTGCGTTATATCTTCAGCAGCCTTAGAGATATGTAAACCTGCAGCAAGTTTGCGGTCTCACCAATGCATTGTTTGCAACATTTCTGAAACATTTTTGAAACATTTTTGAATTTTTTTTGAATTCAGGTGGTGGCGTTCATCAAGGGTACACGCAGTGCCCCACAGTGTGGCTTCAGTTATAAGATGCTGCAAGCGCTGAATGAAAGCCGTACTGAATATGAAGTGCTGAATGTACTGGATGACTTCCATAACCCTGGACTGCGGGATGCTATCAAGGCATACAGCCAATGGCCAACAATACCACAGGTGTGAGGGCTGGGCTTTTTGGGTTTTGGTGGGGAGAGTGTGTGTGTGTGGGGGGGGGGGGTGGACAAGGGGGGGGGATTTCTGGGGGGGTGACTGGGGTGGGCGTTCTGGGGGCGGGGTTCTGGGGGAAAGCGGCGGGGGCTTTAAAAAGCAGTTGTTGTTCGGTCGAATCCCAGGGATAGGGGTTCTGGAGACGGGGGTGTGAGGGGTGCTATCAAGACGTGCAGACAGTGGCCAACAATGTTACAAGTGTGAGGGATGGGGCTTGGGGGTGGGGGGCGGGGGGGGGCTTGGGAGCAGGGGTTGTAGGGTCAGATGAGAAGATCGGGAGGTCTGGGGAAGAGGGGAGGGGATGTGGGGCCACGTGAGATGGGCGGGAGGTTTGGTGGAGAGGGGAGGGGGTATAGGGGTGCGCGACAGGGGCGGGGGTTCCAGGGTTTAGGTGGAGGGTGTGTGTGGCTGGATGGTGGGGGGAGGGGGGGCTAGAAGAGGTGGAGGGGGGCCTAGGGACTCGAGTGCAGGGGGTGTGCTGTTTGCCGGGCAGGGTTCTGAATGTACCGGATGACTTTTCATAACCCTGTACTGCCGGATCCATCAAGTCTTACAGCCAATGGCCAGCTATATCACAGGTAAAGGGACTGGGTGTGTGGGGAGGTCGTGTGGGATAGAATAGCAGGGGAAAGGGTCGTGGGGCGAGGCGGGACAACGGGATGTGGGATTTGTGAGGAAAGGGGGGGGGGGGGGCGTGAAGGCAGAGGGTTGTGCATGATATTGGCATGACATTGGCAGATACCCCAGAACAAATTTGGAGTGGCTTTGGGTGGGATAAAGGGGGGCAAGATGTGTATCCAAGCAGCATGCGTTTGCAAAGGGTGGCAACATGGAGTGTTGGACAGACAAGTGAGGATCCTGGTTCCTGGCAAGGGGGGGTTTAGGCATATGGCCAGTGGCCCACCATGCCACGGATGACTGAGTGGCCTGAAGGTTGGGGTACAGCTGAAAGCAGAGGAGAGTGCAGAGAACAAAAGCAGGGTCTGGCCTGGGATGGAAGTGATTGAGCAGTTTTTTGATAGGTCATGCAGCGTGTATTGCATTGCTTTGGAAATCGGTATATTTCCCCTCCTTATCCCCTAGGTGTTAAGGCCTGTGCTGTAAGGGTAAGGGAAGGGGAATTGGGAAGGCAATGGTGATGGACGGTTGAAGGACTGAGGGCTGATTCAATGGGGAGAATAGTTACCAAAGTTCTTAGTCTGATATGGGGAGGTGATGGCGACGCGGATACCAGCCAGCAATTTTGGACCTTGGGCCTCAGGCGATGCCGGGCTGTCGGCGACACCACTAGTTTGGCGGTGGTGGTGGTGCTGCATCTGTAGTTTAAGCGACTTTCTGGTGGTGGTGGTGGTGGTGGTGCATTTGTAGTTTGACTGACTTTCTGGGGTGGAATAGGTTATGACAGCTGGCACTGCAAATGGGGGAAACTATCGCATCGGGCATAGTATAAGATTATCTCCCTTTCTACTTGTTTGTTATGCCAGAGATGTTGAGGGCGATGCAGCTCCCAGCATATGTGCCAAATGTCTTGTATGAGTGGAAGAAGTAAGGGGGAGGGAGCTTGGCAAGCCGAGGATTTTACACACAGCTCTTGTCACATCACTCTGTCAAACGTGTGCACCAAGAGTGGCAGGCTGTGCTTCACTGACGTTGGTGATGCGGCTGATGTTCTTAGGAGAGAGTTTGCTTTAACCAATGGATCCAAGTTAACGACTGAAGCAGTTCCCTTTGACTTACTTCATTCTCCTGCTGCTGTTCCTGCAGTTATACGTCAATGGGGAGTTTGTTGGAGGCTCTGATATTGTTGAACAGATGGCATCAAGTGGAGAGCTCAAGGAAGTCCTCCAGGCGAAGTGAGGAGGAGAGGTGCTGCTGTGAGGTGCTGTGATTACTTTTGTAGGAAAAGGAGTAATAGAGCTGATCTGAGAGCTAAGGTGACGGCAGTGGGAGGCATGCACATCTGCAGTCCCAGCTTGTTTTGAATTTGGCTTGATGGCAACAACCCGGGAGGATTGCATGCATGGCTTTGTGTGCCTATAATGTTGGCCATGCTATGTGCACATGTTACGGGCCATGCTGCACTCACTGTCTGTATAATTTACAGTCAAGCATTGTACCGATCCTCAGCTCACTGGGTCTGGGCTTAGAAATGCTACGTGCCTGATCGGCTGATGCTGATGTATACCTATGTGGGCCTATGAGCCTTCATTGGCTCCCAAGGGATGCCATTTGGGGCTAGTCGGGTAATCTGGTAACCTAATATATGTGCAAGTGAAGTACACAAAGTGGACTGGTACGTCGTGCTCGCTCGTCAATGTTAAAAATGTTATAACCGCCGCCCGGTCGGGTGACGGGTGCCACTGCCTACCCAGTACCCACGATGCACAGCCGGGTTTTTCCATACTGCTGTTCAGAGATCCCCTCCAGCATGAACCTTGTGTCATAGGCTGAACCTTCCCAACCCTACCGTGGCAATTGCCTTCCGTCGGAGGTCGCCTGGGGCCCTAGCAATACATCAATGCATCGTCAGCCTGTAAGCGGAGCAACCTAAGCAGTAGTCCCTGGATGCGGTTGCTCTTCCCGCTGCTGGAGGCACGTGTTTAAACCAATCTGGTCAGTGCAAGACAAGAAGGTGAGGTAACACAGATCCGGGTCATCTTGGGTCATCCTGGGTGTCATTTTGGGTGTTACCCTAGGGATGCGCTGCTGTGCTTTGTCTAACTACTCACGGCTTGCATGGTCTTGCACCAGCTTGCTTAGCCACTGCATGCGGTGAGGCTTGTCAGTGTCCTCCTAAGTACCTCGGTGTGCTCACGGCAGCGTGTAGTGGGAGAGGTTGTTCTTATGACAGCTCTTTGAAAGTATCAGAAAATCTTCTGTTGACTCCGTTCTGTGATCCCTCCAGGTCTTCTCATCGGTAGCGCCATGGCGAGCTCCACACTTGGGCCTAAGCTGTGGCAGGACCTTGTCAAGCTCTGGCAGGATGAAGGACAGACTCTTATAACCTGCCCAGCAGAAGGTATCGCCTCACTCCTGCAGACTCAGTCTGTGAAGCAGCTGCTGGCAAAGACCCGGGAGCTGATGTTGCCGGTCTTGACAGCAAAGGGTGGACAGCTAGAGAGGGCTACTGCAGGAGCTGTATCATCCGGAGCTGTGACTTTGCTCGCCAAGTTGTTGCACCAGCTGCAGCAAGATCCTTCTCTACAGGTCATTTCAGTGGACAGCCAGCGCCCCTGCATGTCTGCATGGTACTGCGTGCTGCAAGCCCTGTGTGCCATCTTAGAAGTGATGCGAGGGAAACTGGAGGATTATTACCCTGGCTTGCTCGCACACGTAATCATATGCAGAGATCAGTTGGTTGAGGCAGAAGGTGCGAAGCAATGTCAAACATATGCTGCTATTGCATGCTGGCAAGTTTTCCTGAGCCTGTGCCTGCCATGGTGTATGTGTTCAGCATCCATGCATGCCTGTTTAAAGTGAGCTGCAAGCCCCCCTGTTTGCTAGTAAGGAAGAACAGGGCATCTTCTGACACTGTCACGGCATGGTATTGGAGTGCAGCGTTTGCACACGATTGGCAGGGGCCTGGGAGTCATGGCTAAGCAGGTGATACACTTTGGACTCTCGTGAGGAGCACTGACGTTGAAGTTTAAACGCATGCTTGAAAGAGGTGGCAGCGTGTGGAGTGGTCTGGTGCAGTCACAGGTGCAAGATCTTTCACATGCGCTATTAACATATTCCTTTGCTCTTCTGCAGGGTGGATGAAAAGCACCCCAGCACTGCTTGAGTGGTTCCTGGACTCTCAGCCATCATGTTTGCAGTCCCTGCCTTGCCACCTCTCTGGACCTTCATGAAGACAAGCTGCATCTTGGCATTAGCGCACCTACCCCATCAAGCGGACTTCTACAATGAGAAGAGGCTTAAGCTCATGTCAGACATCTTGGGCGTATGTTTGAAGTATAGACGCTTCCTTAGCGCCACGGCACCCTGCTCTGAGCAGCTCGCGATACCCTTGAAGACGATTGCATGTACCATCATGGAGGCCCAGTACGTTGTCATCAAGCACATGCAGATCCTCGTACAGCAGCCAAACAATGCCCCCACACGGAGCCCGGATCGTTGGTCGCTGCTGCACAGCCCAGCTTTCATAGAAACAGCGACGTTGGCGCTAGCTGGCTGGTGCAAATTCATGCAAGCAAAGCAGCCACTACATCAGCAGCAGATTGCCTCAACCTCCAGCAGCACCAGGGGGTCTACCAGCAACAGCAACAAGGGGGGAAGGAGCAGTAGCAGCAAGAAGAAGGGTAGTAGCAGCAGCAGCAGCACGACTGCGGCGCCAGCAGCGTCCCCTCCCTCCAACTATCTGCAGCTGGTGGTTCCTGCTGACCATTGCAGCTTCGGGGATGGGCTGGCCCAGGAGTTGGTTTCTGGCAGTGCTTGGGAAAAGGTTCACGGTCCTGCACTATTGCTTGGGCAAGCACTGAGAGTAGAGGATGGTGTGGTTCCCTTGGGCGGCCAGGTCTTGCTATCCAGCAACTTGACATCTAGCCACCTACAGCTGCTGCTAGAAACTGCAGCATTAGCAGGGGTACATGGGGAGCGGTTGTTGGGCTCGGAGCTGGGCGGTTTGGTGGGTGGAACGGTGGGTTGTGTTGATTTCTTGGATGTCCTGGGGGTGGCCATTGCTGCAGCAGCAGTGGAGCAGCGGATGACATTTGTGGCTGCCAGGGGTGGTTTGCTGCTTCAAGTCTGCAGGCTGGTCTTAGAGGCTGGCCGTGATGTTGAGCAGCTGCAGCAGCAACAGCTCCAAAGGGTGCCGCAGCAGAAGCTACAACGGGTACAGAAGATTGTACATGGTGGGAGGCAGGTTGTTGACAGGATCCTCATGAACTGCGCGCTGGGCACGACTGGTGAGTGGCAGTTACGCGACGCGCACCGATCATAATCCGAAACTCAGGTAGCATGGCATAGTGATGACATTATCAATCACAGATTACAGATCACTCAGATGCCCCGCACTCATGCCGTGACAAGACTGGAAATCCAGTGTAGTAGATATTGGGATGACCAAAGCTTGGTTCTGGTGATAGATCTTTGGAGGAGTGACATACCGGCAGGAATGTTTATCGAATTGATCATGTTCTACCAGCAAGACAGCATTCAACTATGAACCTTAATTAGGTCACAAGGGCCTGCTAATCTGTTCTTAGAGGATCAACTGTTGTTTCATAAGGTTGCAGCTAGTGGTTTTGCCACACCACATCATACCACACCATACTACAGAACCAGTGCACCTACTTTTGTCGCCATTGCTGATGGTACCTAAGGCTGGTGCATGTCTGCTAGCTTCTCAATTCATGGGATGTCCAAAATAGATTCGCTTTTTACTGACAGAGTTGTGCCCTATGTCTCCAATCTGAGGTCAGTGGAGAATTCTCTGAGCTTTAGTCAGGAGTTCTGCTCGGACATGAAGTGTGCAGATGGTGGTGACTTGCAGAAACAGGCCATTTTGGAAGCTGTCAACTTATGCAGCTCTGCAACCACCAATTGCTAAATGGGTTGCTACGTAGTCATATATTCATAGCGGTACTGGTGCAGTGCTGTCTGAATGTTCATGGCATTACACTACATGTCCCACTGTGGCAGGGGCAGTAACGGCGCCTTTGTGCTGGGATAGTAAAGCAGCGAGCCATTCAACTTCATACACAAGTTGCATGTAATTACAGTGAGCAAATTCGCATGGTCACAATGCACTACGGCGGAATTGAGGTGCAGGAGGCCATCTGGCATCAGGAGGCCCCAGATACAGTTTGGAGTAAAGCAACCAAAGCACTGGCTGCAGCATAGCGGAACTGTGTGTGGAGGATAATGCAATTTCACGTACCGTTTAAAGGTCAATGCCGCATTCACTTACTATCATATTCATGTATTGTATGCAGATTTTGACACCTTTGCCTGTGCTGACTTGATGGCCAGTAGCCCGTTAACGCCTGCAGACTTCCACCTCTTCGCACGTGCTGACCTCCCGGCCAGTGACCCGTTGGAGTACTACAAGATAGTGGAGACCAAGTGCCGGTTGGCATGTGTGGGACAGAGCAGCAAGGCAGGCTCAGCGCGCGACACCTTCTCTGCTCAGTACCTGCTGATAGAGAATCTACTGGTTGACCTGGGTAACCACCAGCTGCTGCCTTCTCAAGAGCATTACAGGGCGTACCTGTCAGCCTTTGCGAGCTTGGTGAAGGCTTGGTCCAAGCTACTAGGGGAGGAGGTGGCCAGGTGGGAGGCTGGGGGGGAGGGAGGGGATGCTGAAGGGCTTGGCCAGCTGCTAATGTCAATCCACATTGTAGGGCAATGGCTCTGTAGAGAGCTAGGGACCTGCTGCAAAAGGCATGTCCTGCACTATCCAGATCACACCGCTACGGTAGAGTTGGTGCTGGTCTTGGGGCTTGCTCGGGCATTGACAATAGCTGGGAAGCTGCTGCTAGGCCCACTGCAATCTGGACTGGCCACAACGAGCAACAGGAGGGCGGGTAGCAGCAGCAACCCCAGCGCATCGTTTGGTGCCGTGCCCAGTAAGAGGCTGCTGGCAAGCGCTTGCTCGATGTTACTGAGATGCTTAACGCACTGCCACAATGCAGCCACAGGGAAGCTGGGGTTTCCCATATCATCAATGGGAGTGGCACAGACGCCAGAGGCAGTGGCAGCTATAGTAGATGCATCAGGGGCTCACCAGCAGCAGCAGCAGCGCCACCTCCCCCTTTGGCTAGCAAAGGGCCCGCCCGCTCCTACCCTTCCTCCTCCTCCTCCTCCCCGTCCTCCTCCTCCTCCTGCCCCACCACAGCAGCAGCAGCTTCTCCGGAAGGCACCTCTCGTCCCCCTTCCTCCAGCAGCAGGGCCTCCTCTAGTGCCGCTCCTGCTGGCTCCTCGTGTGCTATCCCCCCCACCCTGCCCCACCGCCTCAGCAAGCTGCCAGACCAAGGCTTACCAGAAGCAGTGGTGCATGAGCTGACCGAATTCTGGAACAAGTGGACGGAGGAGCAATTAAAAGGTTTAGCGGGTGTACCAGACGAGCAGCAGGTGCCCTTGATAGCAGACGTGCTGCAGGTGTGCCAGGTGCTGTTGAGGGAGGTGCAGACCCCTCTGGGGTGCAGCAACCTAAGGTGCACAAACATGGAGGGCCTGTCAGATGCTGCACTGGCCAGGCATAAGTGTAAGAGGTGCACCCTGGTTTACTACTGCAGTAGGGAGTGTCAGGCCGCACACTGGCCTGACCACAAGGGCTTGTGCAATAGGTCCCGTAAGGAGCCAAAGCAGGGGCAGGACTAAGAGCAGTGCTGCTAAAGAGCAGCACCTATTGGCAGATTGAAGGGGTCATGAGCTGTCTGGGCTTGGACGGATAATCTGGTGATTGTGGTTTTGTGAATCAGTTGCAGGGTTGCAGGGGTTGTTTGTGGGTGGTCTGTTTTTGTTTACACTTATGGAAGGGAAACCGTCTGTCTGGTTTCACTGGGGCTTGGACTATGCTTATGTGTGGAGCTGGTCTTTCTTCCCATTTGGAACAAAGTGGATGCGCAGCAGTCTTTCGCACTTTGCCAGTCTGCGGGATACATCCTGCTGCAGGGGGGAGGGGGTTCTGCTCAGAAAGTGTAGCATGTTAGGTTTGTGGGTCATTTTTCTTCATGTAACTAGGCCTCAGAGGTGTCGCACGTGCTGCATAGTGCATTCCTCAGCGCAAAGTGTTACATGGGTTGCCCTAGGGTTCATGACGGGGTCATCATCTGCACCTTATAGCACCACCTACCTCGTGTGGCAGAATGAAGGTCGTGTTTATGGAAGCTGCAAACCTCCCAAAGGCGCACTGCGGGATTGACCAGGCCCAAGCTTCTGGTGATGGTGTCACTTGAATGCATGGATGTAGATGCAGGCAACAATTGTTGTGGTATGTTTAAGCCGTAGATACAACAGGTTGTTGGGTGCCTCAATCGGTTGAACCGCAATAACAGCGCTTCGATTGTGCTGCTGCTTCGCAGTAGTGCTCTGACCATTACTAGTGCTAGAGGCTGTTGGTTCATGTTGCAGTTTAAGGCCGCCTAGTTGCTCTGAATATCTTTCCGGTGTCAGAATCCAGTTTGCCCTTGCTGATGTCAGGGAGCTGCAAAGTTGTTGATTTGTTCTCGAGTGAACAAAGACAAGCCGCTGACTCTCTTTGTTTGTTTGCTTCTTTGGAGGAGTCAGTCTGATTAGGGAACAAAGCAGGTCTGTTACAGGGTGTCAGTGGTGGGAGGTCATCGGCTGAATACCATTTTGATAATAGTGTGCTTGGTTGGACACAATGGGGGCCATGTGCAGTTTTCATGAAAGCATGGAGGCTTCACGGCTGCTGCCATATGCATATCAATTGTCATGTTTTGCTTGATGAATTGATGTGCTGTTAAATCAGTAAGCAACCAGGCAGCAGCGCAGCAAGCATGAATTTATCTATTAAATGCAGAGAATGGTATGTGTGGTATTCTTTTGTAGATGGATCGTCTTTAGCTGCTTGCGTACTACTATCGGTTGGTGGTCTGGGATCCATTGCTTCTGGATCCATCCAACGGCTTGTTTGGTTGTTTCGACCTAGCCGAGCCCTCTTGTGACAACTTGAACGTTTGCTTATTTGTTATGATGAGTGTGTGAAGAACAGCAGCGAGAAGCCTCTCACCAGGGCTGCTGATGGTGCCGTTTGTCATAGGACATTTTTGGTGTAGATATCGGGGGGATTAGTGGATGGCAGCGGGTGGCGTTGCAGATGGGATAACAGATCACAGACGGCATTACTTTTGAGGATGTTGAGGGTGATGCATGTCTAACCGTCTCATCTGTTTACCTGTCTTTAGTTGATAAAGTAGGGCAGGCAGCTTTGGCAAGGCAAGCCACTCGGTTTCGTCAGTTATTGCCGATTGGGCCTTGGCTGCCTTTTTACATGGACTGCCACTTGTGCTGCATTGAAAGTGTCAGGATTGTCCTTGGCTCTGGTATTAATGGGGCTGGACTTTTCGAAGTGGGCCGGGGACTGAATTTTTAGAAGATAATCTGGTTTGACCAATAATTCATTCGAAGTAAGTTGTAGAGCCAACGCTGTGTGTCCAAGGTTCTCCTGGTGCTGCTGTTGTTGTTGTTGCAGATGTATGCCAATGGGAAGTTTGTAGGGGGCCCTCACATTGTTGAACAGATGGCGTCCTGTGGAGATCCCTGCATAATGGACATGCAGTTTAGTCCTGTCTCTGCTGCTGTGTTAGAACTCATCAGTAGATACTCAAGCAGGGACTGGAGGAGAAATGCTGCTCAGTGATGTGCTGCGGTCTACCTCAAAAGAGAAAAAAAAGTTTAGTAGTGTTAGGGCGATGGCAGTGGGAGTTGTTGTGTTGGAGCTTTTCATGCAGGTAGGCCTCTGCTGTTCCCAGATGGATGGCACAGCCAAATGTGCTAGCAAGTAGGCTACTGCCGATGTTGTGCGCAACTGTAGGCCATGCTTGCTTGGAACAGGATTGAAGGCGCAATCTTGGCAAGATAGGGTGCATGACTCTTTGTGTCGATGTGCTGCTGCATTCGGTGTAGCGGCAACATGTCACGGGGGCCATGCTGCCATGCGCTGCTTCACTTTTATACTTTGGGATGGGTGTTATCAGGGTTATTGCTGGTTCAGGGTTTTTAGGTTTTTAGGGTAGGGTTTTTAGGGTGTGTATGGGCCGGTGTTTGCTGGTACGGATGGCAGGAAGGGGAAGGGCAGGTCCTATGAGTAGGCTGCCTAGTATATAGTCTCGTTACCTGGCAGCGTGGGAGTCCACCTGGTATCCGGGTCGGACTGAACAGCATGCTGACTACTTGGTAATCACTTCACTTCACTTTCCAAGCCGTCGTACCAGTTCTGAGGGTTCTGATTGACAAGTCACATCGCTTTTTTCGATGTATGTGCAATCTACTGAGAATCTTACTCAAAAGGACTGGTAACTGGTTTGGTATTCGCCGAGCTGAGCATGTGATTGTAACATGCCGTAGTTGGCAGCCGATTGGCGAATCAGCCTTAGGGTCGTACTAGGGGATAAAATTGAACCAGCGGGTGGCACGATGATATTACTGTTTCACCGCATGACCCCCTAGCTCATAACTGTTGATCCGGGTATGCGGCCGCACGGCCACCCGGTCGCTCCTCGGAGTGCGGCACTCTGACTCAACCGATAACAACCACAAACCCAACGAACGCATTCAGCTATTTAGATAGACTACCAACTGGAACATACTGACCAACTTCCTAATCTATCTTCGCTTGCAGACAAATAAAATGTCTCACGCTTCGCTGTCATTCTTCAACTGTGAAGTGGTTGCCAACAGTCATCTCACTGACGGCAGTGCCTCAACTGAAAGGAACCTAAAATCACTGCCCGCCTGCACCAGTACGGCTCTCCTGCGTTCTGGTTCATCATGTATGCATGTATGTATCCTCCAAAGTCTTATGGCTGTCTCTGCTTCTTGCTGCACCTGCTATTTCGGCGGAGTCGTCTATCAATCAAAGCCCTCTAACTACCTTAGTGAGATACGCAGTTGCTACTTAGTTTTTGCGTGCTGCTGCTGCTATACATGGTGTTAGTAGACGAAGGTGGCGGGCTGTTGAGATCAGCCAAGGATGACCTGCAACAGCAGTGGGTGAGCAGCACAGTCAATTATTTCATGAGGTTGGCAGTATGAGAAAGCAGCAACAGAACTGAGCTTACAGTGTCCATGTTTGGCAGTTTCAACTCAGGAGCACCAAGGAAGAAACTGACCACTTGAAACATTTAACATCAATATCAACAAGCGATGCAATTATGAGCCACATTATGAGCTGGCCTTTGTGCCAGCTCAAGGTGCGGGACCTATGGCACTTTACGCTGTGGCATACTGGTACCATGAAATGTCTGAATAGCAATGAGCCACCACAATCAGCATTATGGTGTAATCAGGATGGTGGTAATAATAGGTCAGCCACTGTCCTACAGCAAGCCATGCTGCTGGACGGAGGTCCGAATGGCACTAAATACCAGCTTATACTTAAGCTGTACAATAGGCTAGGTAGGCTACACACAGTACGGCAACATGAGCAGGTGAAATGATGGGCTGCACAATTCATTAAGTGCGAATCGGATTTAGCCAGGCTTGCTTGCATTGCCCCCCCCATCCACCTCCTGTGATACTTGAGCTCATACCCATTGGATAACATCCTGGACTCAAATCTGATGAATGAAGCATGGACTTTGCAACCAGAACTCGTCAAGTGCCCCCTATGCCCGCTAAAACTGTCATCAAATTAAACCAATCTTCGCACCTGCAGCTTGATTGGCCGCTTCTACTGGATGCATTGCATCTGCGATCAACCTAGGGTGGCTGTCCCTGCAATGCTTGTATCCGTGGCCGTGCCAGTTACAGTAGTAGCAGGGGCAGGGTCCCCTGCGAGCTGTACTGGCGACTTTGGGGGCCGTACAGGGGTGGGCCCCACTGGCAGGGGAACCGTGTCAGGGAAGATCTTTGAACCACAGATCCAGAAGCATCCACAATTTGATGGTGGGGTTGAAGTGGTAGTACCATCAATGGTATCAAGATCAATTGGTGCTGCACATTGTGTACATGCATATGAGCATCCTGCATGGAATGTCAAACATACTTGTTAGGGCTTGACATGCACAATGTCCATTCATTGACCACTCAATTATAGAGCTGATGCGGCAGCAATAGGGTCATGGGAGTCCGCCCAGTAAAATAAGTCCACTATAATCAGTCTTAGAAAAAAGTGTCATTGACCCCGCACCTCAAGCTGGGTGGGTCAAAACACGGGTTGTTTTATTTCGGTATGATGCAAGCATGACAACATAGTATGTGCCTAGACATGAGGTCCAGCAGCTATGTCAAAATTACACAAAACCTCCCCTGTCCCAATGACTGGGGCTAAGAGCCTCCCTAACTTCCACATAGGAAAAAGGAAGGGCTTGTAAACCCAGGTGAATAAGCTGTTACATGTTGGCCAGCACTGTGTGGCTACAGGCTCAAAGCAGTAGGTTCTAGGCCAAGTCTACAGCATGCAATTGTAATATGGTTTGTGTTTGATATGAGTTCTCATCAGGTTCCAACGTACAAGGGGTTTACTTGGCAGTGATCATCCCCCATGCATGATTTTAGCTGAACGGCTCATTGATACTGGCCGTTTAAGTCTTTTCAGCTGACATACTTGGCTAGCAGCTAGTACAGCCTGAACCCAAGGACTTACTTGCAGCTTCAGATGACCTCAGCTGGGATGCCAGTAGGAGTATAGCTGCCAGCCAGCATAGCTTCAGCTGCCAAGCAGAGATCTGAGATTTGGGGCACATCGTTACTCAGTGCGTACAGCAACTGACTCTGATGCAAGCCGCTCCCTGCAGCAATCACTGAGGTCCGTGGCCTGCGCTTGTTGCCGCCGTTATGACCCTCGGTCAATTTTGGAGGATCGTAGCTTAGCATTCGTTTGGGTGCTGCTGATAGCTTGAAGAGCCGATGGCCATATGGTAGTAGTATGCATGACAATGCTCACCCCTTGCCAGCAACAACATTGCGGCGAGAAACCCGTCCGTGCCGCCGAATGGGCGGAGCGCGGGGGCGATCCTTCAGGGGCTCCGTCCGGCGCATTTGGCAGTGGGCCCCGTCGCCACTTAGCCGGACGACTCAGTCGCCGGCTCAACTGCAGCCCCACCCCGGCGCCAACGGCGGACAGTTGGCGCCGGCGGAGGACTAGGGACTTCGACGCACACTATCTCTCCCCACAATTAGGTGATGAGCAACAGATAAACCGGCATGTCTAAGGCTCAGTACCAGGCACTCACAGGCACCTGCTGCCTTGTGCTTAAGTTGGAACTGCGTGCTGGATCTAAGCTGGATCACACTTTTCTGGCTGTGGACTGACTAAGACAGCAATTTTGGGGCCCAAAGCACTCAGTCACAGAGCCTCAGAGCTCGGCATCCACGAGCGAGCAGAAGAACAGCGTGATGATCCAGCACAAGCAACTTCTGTGCTGCTTTGCCATGGTGGCAGCAATGGTGCTCCTTCATGGGACAGAAGCAGCTGTTGGCATCAGTAAGTACCAAAGTTTCTGCTGAAGACAGGATGAGTTGCTTTTGGGTGATAATAAACCACTATCTACGGCTGCTGTATGATGAGGGTTAGCAGGGCAGTCCTTTCACGCATGGACTGTTCATGAATGCACGTGGCAGCACGTACTAGATGCCACTTTTCCAGGGCCAGTATTCTACATCATTGTATCTGCTTGGACATGCATGATCATGGAGTTCAACTGGTGGATGGTGTTCAGTTTTTCCCTGGTTCTATCTGTGTTAGTGGCTTTGCCACCCCTGTGGTGAACTGTGGCACCGCATGCGTGCCGATGGGTTTGCCAATGTAAGATTCACACACACTGTGAACCGTTGCCACTGTGAACTTCCTGGAGTTTGGCAGTTTGGCTGTTTTCTGGCATCCATGCAAGATGATGATGCATGTAAAGGCAATTGCTGTACAAGATAAACGCTACCGCTGGATCAGCCTGGTCGGCCCTGCCATGGGTTTGCTTATTGGTCCTCAATTGGCAACTAGATGCATCGCAGTGCTTGAGACCTCACCCTATGTCCCTTAGTGCCAAGCTTAACATGAGTTCCTTTCCTATTCACTGGTGCAGAGCTGGGTTGCCCTCTGTGTGTCAAAGTGGATCCCACAACTGGAACTCAGTACGTCACCCACTGCGCCTGCACCTGGTCCTGCCCCCGGTCCCCACCCCCTCCTTCAACTTCATCCCCACCTCTGGGACCCATCTACTACCCCCCGCCAAGATATGTGGAGCCAGTCACAGATCCAGTACCCCTTCCAGAGCCCATAGCTACTCCCCTCCACTGAACATGCACCCCGGGGCGCAAACCACTCAGGAAGCGGTGCTGCCACGGTCATAGTTACGTACAGTGCTAATGCAGTTGCAAGGATATGGGGGCCCTAGTTTGTAAATTGGAAGGTGCCAGGGCCCCGTTGACAGATTCAGGTCTAGAACAATAAACTCCAGTGGATAGTCAGACGGCGAATGCGTGCAGTGGCTGTTGATGGCCCAGGCTGAGCCTGAGTTGTAGAACTTGTTGTAGTGCCATCAGATCCTGCGGAGTGCAATAAGCATCGATGTGGAAATGGGAGCATTAGTGAGGCTACTGGTGAAACGCGCATGTGATGCAATCTAGCGGGGATGCCCGGCCTGTACCCTGTACCCTGCTTTTCTCGCTTTCAGCACTGCATGACAGACCCTGCTTTTCTTGTCGCATCACTCTCCCCTGCTTTGATTACCTGTACCCAACCTCCGGCCTGCCCTGCGGGTGCACTAGCAGTGCTGAGAATGGTTCAGTGTCTGATCCCAACGTGCACCATCATCTACAATGTGCCTCTGTCTGAGAAGGCAGGCATGTGTTGTCCATCCGTTCAAGTTTCGGTAAATAGTTGCCAATTTCTGCGCCACTTTTACCTGCTCTTGAAGTGTGTGCTGCTTCTTATTGAGCCTTGGCCTGCTGTTGACTGGGTCAACCACTCGGCACACTAAGCTGGCCTGACATGCAGAACATTAGCTTGCAAGGGATGAGGGGTGGGCTGGTGGCAGCCATTTTGAGACTCTTGGATATGTCAAGACATGGAGAGCATGCCGTCGGAGCACGAGTTGGCGCCTTCTTTGGTGGCGCTGCTCGCTCCCATTGGCGTCCCACTACTTTGATGGGCCATTTCTTGTTGAACATGTAAAATGTAAGTGTTTGGCTCCAGCTAAGCTCCAGCCCGTATATATTCGTCTAGACTGGAATGCATGCGGGTATGGTAAATGAGCGCCTTTCAGTGCTTTATGATCATATCATGATAACATTATTTTATTTTGGGTATGAAGACTAGTTGAGGAAATATTGGAAGATCATGAAGTGCCAGCTGCCGCCGGTAGCGGAATCCATGGGCTCTATCTAGTACTCGGTATTCCTACATGTAATGTACTCTCTCTCTTTTAACCTAAAAATACAAAACATACATGCTGACGGGGACTGTGACGGTCGGGACTAAGTAAATCAGAAGGAGACTATAGTCTGAGGTCAGCGGAACTGGCACGCAAAAACACCATCCAAGGCTGTGGTTCTGACCATGGAGCCCCAGACCCGGCAATGATGAGAACTGATGAGAAGGACAGTCTGATGTGAAAAACTTATGTTAACGTTAATACCTTTGAAGGGAGTCAAACCCGAGACCACTCATCAGGGACAGCACCAAACTGAACAAAACTCACTCAACTGATCCCCTCCCACATTTCCAGTCAATCAACAAATGTGTACTGTCAGGCCATCCACTTAAATCGAGTTGCCAGGCGCTGTCCGGCAGTTGACCCAGCAGCACTACTACAGCAAGCCAAACAACTTAACATCTTCTTCGGTGCCCATCAAAAGCAAACACGCATTTAAGGTGTGGCAACGGCAAGAGGGCTGCTCGGGTTGCAACGATCAAATACACCATTGGATGGAGCAACACACTGGAAGTCGCTGATGCACCCTTTGTCCGTCTCAGTACGCACCTGCACAATAAAGCTTTAACTATTTATAACTTACTTGCGAAGCAACAAAACCATGACACCACATTGAAGCCACCTACCAGGCACGTATGCCAGCACTGAGTGGGCACAGCAGCTTACACATGCATGGCCACCAAGATCATCATTCATAATCGACCACACACAAGGCCGGCAACAAAGCTGGACTTAGCCAGCCATGCATTCAAATGACTTAACATCCAACTGATTCAAACCTGGGTTTAGCTGTGAGACGCACTACCATGAAATCTTAATCACACCACGTAGAATATGAGATAACAAGACATTCTCCAATCACATACAACCTTGTTTGCTGGCTGCCAGGGACGTTGCCAACCCACCCACATGTTATGTTTGTTTTGTTTGGTGCTCATCATTCCAACCATGTACAAATTAAAGGGGGCTGGTATTGCAGATTTAGTGGCCCAATAGCTCAATTATAGCATAGACTCCACTGCATCAACACCATGATAGTACAATAGCACTATTAAAGCACATTGAGAGGCTTCCTACAGCAGCCTCAGCGAAATTAAGCCCCTAACATTAGCAGGTCAAAAGTCATAACACCCATTCCATTGCAAGTGCCCCTGCTGCATGTCTTTAGCGGCCACCCACACCAACTGCAGCAATTAACTGTTAACCCCCCGGTTCTTATGCAAATGCGCGCCACCCCAGCAAAACCCTTGCACCTGCTACACCTCAAACAACTGTTTTTGCTGTGTACCACCATAAACTACCCCTCCCTTGATCCCCATCAAACAGACCACTTACTGCGGTAATACTCTGTAACACTCATAAGCTCCCTTGCCATCTGGCTACCTGTCCGTTTGCAATGGTACTGCTTAGCCTGCTTCACGTGGAAGTACACCTGCCCGTAACTCCACATCACCTCCGACTCCTTGAGCAACTTTCGCAGCACTACCACCCACCCCCTGCTGACTGCCGCTGTCATGGCTGCACCCAAATCAAATGGAGTCCACTCAGGGTGCAGCTGCAGCACCCATGAGACCATCTTAGGCCGATTGTAGTATGCAGCACACCGTAGGGCATAGCGCAGGATGTCCACCTTGAACCGTTCTGCCATGTCCCTCTGTTCTGGTTCAAATGGGACTGGTTCCACAACCTGCAATCCCCCAAGCAGCACTACTGCTGCTGGCTCGGGTGGTGGGACTTGTGCTGCAACTGCAACACCATCTGCTTGTATGGGACCTGCTGCTACTGCTACTGCTGCCGCCTCCCCTGCGCCTGCTGCTACAGCTGCTGGCGCTGCTGCTGCCGCCTCCACTACCAGCTTAAATGGTTCCCATGCGCCCTTCTGCGCAGCTTCTTTGATCCCCACCCGCAGATCAAACCCAGTTAAGGGTGTAGTGGTTTTCGTTGCGAGCATCACATGCAGCAGCTTTGTTGCATCATCTCCATGCAGATTGAGGGCTTCTTCTATCAGCCAGGCAAGGTCTTTGCTGGTGATGGTAAGGCCAGGGCTGGTGAGCAGGGCAGTCATGTAGGGCAGGACCCTTTCCAGCAGCATGGTGCAGATTGGATTGCTGTGTTCAGGGAGTTGCTTGAGGGGCAAACCCAGTGCTGCTGCTGCCTTCCAACGCCAGTGGGGTACTGCACAGCATACACCAATCATTTAATTGATTGCTTAAAATGCAAGAGCAGCTATGTCAATGGCCCAACAAAGCCAGGGCATAAACACAAGGCGTGTGATCACTATCAAGGAGCCGCCCCATCGATAGCGGACTCTTGCCTACACACAAGCTGAGGCTAGATGGCAATGGCATGCACACTGCACAGCAAGTGAGCAAGCAGCAAGCATACTCTTCATCTACAGCACGAACAAATGACATGGACATATTCAGACATGCCATGCATGCACAACTCTGTTTGCAGTTTGAGCCTTGAAGTATGCTCACTAATGCAGAGCATACCTTAGGCTCCCTTCATAGTGATGCTTTGGTATGTATGGCACCGCATGGGGTTTGTTACCAACTATTGCTTGCACCCGGGCTTACAAGCCCTCCTTGCTTCCTTAAGTAGGAGGGAGGCTCTTGCCCCCATTGGGGCAGTGGAGGTTTTGGGTGATTTTGACCTAGCTGCTGGACCTCATGTCTAGGCATATGTTGTCATACATGCGGAATTTTACCCGTGACCTGTTCCACCTCGCTGTTCTTTGTGATAGCTTGAGGTGCGGGGCCTATGGGACTTATTGCTATGGCATACCATGAAATGTAATAATGTGGTACCGCATTTCAGGCAGTTATATGCTTCTGAGAACATTCATCATTGCAGATCATGCCATATTCCAGGGTGGGGGATGGGGGATTGAGGGCATTCATGTACTCTCAGGTATCCATGATAGCATGCGAAGATTATGGTGGTCCCTATTGCAGCTACCCATGAAGTTGAGTTTCATTTCAGTGCTGCTTTGAGTCCCGGTACATGTACAGAGCACTGCCAGTGTCACGTTCACAAATGCAAAGCCTGTGGTGTATGCATATCCCTCTGGCCCCCTCCCGCATGCATAATGGGAAGAGGCGGCTATTGGCAACATGAAGCTGGCTGGCTGTGTAGCATAGATTGAACCCGGGGGCAGGGGTGGGCTCTGCTCATTTCTAGCTACCGTACGACTGCATGATCTACTGATCTTTATGATGCACATACCTTCTTTTTCGTTCGCTGGTCCCTCAGCCATCTTCCTCAAGTCTTTCATCATATCTCTAGCCCAGCTGCAAGACATATATATATAGTCTTCTGTCAAAATCTGGTGTATCCCTTGCAGTGCGCAGAGCCAAGGAGAGGAGACCTGCCTCACCTTCTTGCCCAGATGCTCTTCAGCTCGGTGGCTACATCAGGGCCAGTCACGGAAGGTAGAAACCGGATCACTGAGGGAATGCAGTGTACGCCAGTCACAAAAAGGCGCTTCAGCGCCCTGTCCGGACCATCCTGCTCGCATATGGGGTTGCGCTTCTGATTCAGTACCCAACGAGCGAGGGATTCGGCATGTATGTCTGATCCCACGAAACTTCTCCAGGCGTTTGCGAACGCCTTGCACGAGCATAAGACATTGGCAAGCTCTTTGGGTGTTGCCATAGAGTCAAGCAGCTGCTCCAGAACGCCTTCAAGTGCTGCATCTGGGAGATGGGAAATGAGACATAGGGAAGGGTTTGCCAGGGGACCAGGCTGGCATACTGAGCGTTCCAACCTCTTCCGTCCCCTGATACTTCTGGAGTGACAGGCTCCCATGTTAGCGACTCTTCGGCATATGCGTGCTCATTGCATGACATCTACCATCCATTTTATGAGCTGATCGACGGGACATGTCACCAACTGCTCTTCGGCTCGGACTGGGCAAGGCCTCCAGCCTCAGCACGCGAAAATTCAAAGTCACCACCGGCCGTCACCAGGGACACCCGGTGAGCATATTGAAGAGCTCTGAGGGCCTCTCCGAGCTTATATCATGGCCACATAGTCGTCTAACGCACGCGCTGTCAAATTTGAGCTAGTACGGGCCACACGTTAAGTATGAGGGCTGCAGATGGGTACTTCTATGCAGCATGAAGCCAGCTGTGCTGCAGACAGGTTGTGCTACCCGGGCCCTAAACATCCACCTGTGGCTGCAACAGTAATGATGATATAACACGCAGCTTTACCCAATGCCAAACAGTGTGTTCCCTTTCAAAGGAGACCAGGAGCAACCTGAACTAGCAACAGCTGCACTGGTATTGACCATTACTGACGACCCCAAGGAAAAGCTCGGCTATCCACATTCACTCCAGCACGCACAGACCAAAGAGGTCCACAGTCCACCAAAGACAACTTAAAAGACAGCTTGCCGAGCCCATGCTATCGACAAGACACATTCTGGGCTACCAGTTGGTAACCAGCTTGGTATGGTAACCCCACCAGTGAGCACACAGCTGCGTAGTAGCCCACAGCAGTCCTCCAAAAATTGCACGCAGCCGAAGCTGCGAAGCCTCCCATCACGTGAACAAAAACACAACCTTTTTTTTGGTTGCCCAAACCCACTGCTACAGGCCTTACCACTCCCTGACCCCCCCTCCTCCCCTTTCCGCGAATACCATTCAGAAGCTGAAGGTGCGTGGTGGTGGTACTATGCCCGCCATCTTTTCCAGCAACGCCAACACCTCTGATGTGTCGTCCACATAGAAGGGTGCCTTGCTGGGGCGCTGCCCTACCACACAGGCAAACACCTACAACAGCACCAGCAAGTCTTTCTGTCAGCATCCAATGCCAGAGTTGCTATGTGACAAAATAAGTGACCATGAGCACCTCTACTCCTACGAGATTTCGTATGCAAAGTGCAGTTATCTCACACATCTGCATTGACAGCAGCACACTAGAACATCATTTCGCCACCTTCCTTAACTATTCCGTCACATCAGCAGGACAAGACATGAGAGGAACAGCAAAATACGAGAATGCAGTGACAATGCAATCAGCAGCAACTGTTCTGCGCAAATGCCCGGTTCCTGAACCAACCAAAAGCACCAAGCAGCAACGCTTCCACATGCTGCGGCTCTGTTGTCCAACTCAGCCTTCCAAACCATAGCCAGGAAGTTAGCCCTGCAGCCGATTACTCTGCTTGCCTAAGCCCCATATATAAGCTGAGTGCCCCCCCACATCACTCCTGCTGCGTGACTAACCATGCCTGCATGGCAGGGACATGTCCTACTTACTGCTATTTACACAAACTGCAAGCTCCAGGAATACACCAAGAAGGCTGAACTGGTTAAGCTCAACTACTCGGAGTGGGCCCAATGACCAGGGCTTTGAGTTCCTCAATGCGCTATCCAAACCCAACCGCCCGTCTTCTCCCACTTACCTCTGCTGGGTGCTGTGGGGTATCTGCATGCTTCTCAATAGTCAGGAACATATCCTCATCGCTCCTGTCATCCCCAATCGCAAGCACAAAGTCCACATCCCGCGTAGCTACCACCTGCGGTGCCGGCTGCTGCTGCTGCTCATGGTCCCCATCCATAGGGACTGGTCCCCCTGGCTCTAACTGCTGCTGTTGTAGCTGCTGTTGCAGGTCCTGCCGTGGCTGCTGCTGCCCATTCTGCTGCTGCTGGCTGCTGCTGGTGGTGGGTATTAAGCGGGCGGTGTTAGGGTGGTGTGTGAGGATGCGCTCCACCACCTCCCCCTTGCTTACACCCTGGGGTTTTGCTTCTACGATGGTGTTGCCACTGATGACTTCAATGGGTTTGTTGCTGAGCACATCCTCCAAGTGATCCAGCAGCTCCTTTGCCTGCAAGCAGTAGCACGCAGGTTTAAGAAAGCACTGCTAGACCTGACTGTTTTATGAAGCAGCATGAAGTGCAGGGCCTATGCACAATGCTTGTCCTACATCACATGCTAGACACTTTTTCCCATCTTGCATGTTGATGTTTTCCATCAGCATGATGTGCAAGGCCTATGCCCAATGCTCGACCATGATCACTGCCAACCCCTGGCCTATTCTACAGAGTCACAGCTCCCAAATGTGTACAAGGGTTCCTCAAGCCACACCAGCTCAACAGCACACTCTCTGCACCCAAAATGTCCCCAGCATCCCAGCACCCACCCCACCTCACCTGCCAGTTGCCCAGGTCCGGATCTGCATTCCTGTAGTGCCAGACCAGGGCACTGTGCTTGATCTCAATGTAGCTACCATCTGTGCTCTCCTGGTACTGCTTCAGAATGGGCAGAGCCATGGCCTTCCAGCTGTGATCTACCAGAGGGTTGTGGGTGTACCAATGACGCCCTGCACCAGGGGGCCGGGTGAAGAACCCGTGCTCTGCCGCCAGACCTAGGTTGGGCTGCACATCGCAAACAACACAGGAATGTCGAGAGAGATACCGGAGGGGTCAAATGACCAGGGACTTGACTGTGACCATTAGCATGAGCCTCCCGCGGTGCTCTATCCAAAACGCCTTTGGGGTCTTCCTGTCACCGCGGGGTAGTCCGCTGAAATAGCTCAACAGGCTGCACGCTGGGTTGCAAACCAAATGTGCAAAAATTCACAACAGAGCTCAAACTCTGTCATAGTTCTGATGCAGATCTGCAACTCAGTACCATAGCCCTGAAAGCATTTTCAGCCCCGATCACTTACCAGATCTTTGAACCATCCATCCAGCTCTGTCTGTGCCCTGCCACTGATGATCCAGACCTCATTACTGGCGTCTGCAGTGAGTGCCGCCAGCACCTTGAGCACCTCTGGGGTAGGAGCAGCTGTTATGCTGCTATGGGGGATGAGGGTGCCATCATAGTCCAGCAGGATCAGCCGGTAGCTGGACCTGGGGAGAACCATGCAGCACAAGAGACAACACCGTAATAAGGAGAGAGTCCAGTCAATAAAGATGCAAAACCAGCTATGCCAATGCGGAAACACCCCTAGGCATAGACAGAAGGGTCCTGATGAGACAATCCAACCAGTGCATAGTGTAAAATTATGTGTGCTGCTATGGGGGATTAGGGTATCATCATACTCCAACAAGATCAGACGGTAGCTGGACCTGTAGAGAATCTTGCAAAAACAAGAGAAAACACTGTACCAAGGAGAGAGCTAACCCTGCCAGTACTCCAGAAAGTCTGAGAGAAGATACAGTAAGGAGAAAGCTGAAGCTGTCCGTACTTCAAAAGACTATGTGCTTGAACATGCGGCAGGATGAAGCACCAACAAAATGATAGGAGCAGCTGTAACACTTCTACGGGGTATCAGTCTTCCCTCATAGTCCAACACACGATGAGGAGGTAGCTGGATTTAAAGAGAGCAATGATTAGCACACATTGCACGAAAAGTCTACACTTTGGCCCACCCCTTGCCCATCCCCCTCCCAGCACTTACACTCTGAATGAGTCCACCAAGATCTCCTCATCCAACTTCCTGAAGTTAGCATCCAGCGCCACCATACGGAAAGTGTCTAGCCCAAGGCCCAACCCATAGCACTTCATGGACATGTGCGACCGGGTGAAGCGGGACAGGTCAGACATGTAGGAGTTGGCCCAGTACCCCACTGTGTGCTCTGATACGTACCTAAACAAAGGACAGCAGAAATGCAGGAGGTCAGAACAGGAGCAGCAGGCATAGTCGCCGTAGCCTTTACCATGCACCACTGCTGCACATGCTTTCTAAGCAATTAACCCCGTCGCAAGGTGACACCATTTGGCATCAGCAGCACCCATTGCAGATCAAGGTGTCACAGCACAAAACAATCTGCACCAATGCAGGTATACATGACAGAGCTCCGGCCAACGTCATGTAGAGTAGATCCTGCCCCGCTGCTGCCAGCTGTTAAGAGACATGAAGTAGCACCAGAGGTAAGCTCCAAGGAAGCTCCACCATTCGGGCTAAGTTACAGGCATTATGGCGCTCGGCTACAAATGGGATGCCATCCCCATGTAGCATACCGGCTCCATGCAGACACGCACGCTTCAAAGCAAAACGGCGAAAGAAATTCTCATGAGTGCCCAGGGGGAGGTGGAATAACAACGATCTGATCCTGCAACACGCACCCACACATCTATTACACAAAAGATACGCAGGCGCTACTTCACAATTTCCCGTGCATCAAAGTCTCACACCCATCCCCTCACTCTTGCTGAACTTACTTCCAGTGCTTCTCATGCCTCAGCCGCCTGTGCTCCTTTGGCGTCTTCAATGCACTGAACATGCCATCTGCCACACTCTCTATGCTCCAGGGGTTCACACGGATAGCACCAGATAGGGAAGGAGAGCACCCAACAAACTCTGCAAGCAGCAGACCATGAGCAGCATTTTGAGCTCAGAACCCAGTCGCGGGATATGAGCTCCGTCTCCCCGTCAGACATAAGCAGAGGTGTATCATTGACACAGACCGCAACCTCATGGCCAGACTCTTGTCACAAAACATATTGTCTCTAGAAGACCCCAGTTACTGTACCCGCATCCGTCTACTGATCCCTAGTCGATCATCCACAGCAAGGACCACAGTCAAATCCACCCCCCCCAAACACACTCCTCCCACCCCATTTTCCTTCCCTTCTACCACGTCCCCTGCATTCTCTGTTCTCAGCATAACTCCACCCCCGCTTTCCTCCCCTTCACACCCTCCTCCTAAGCCACAGTGCCAACCCCATTGCATACCCCAGACAGCATTAGACTGCCAGTAAGCATCACATTATCCCCATCCAACCCCTGCCTACACCAGCATGCAATCACCACCCTACCCTCTCCCCCCCACCCCTCCACATCATATTCTTTGCAGAACACCAGCCCCCCTCTCCCCCCCAGCTCCCCTTCCACAGCCTCCGCCAACCCCCAGGCGCCAACCCCTTCCAAGGCCCCCTCCCCGCCTACCTGATACCACCAGCAAAGACTCCCGAGCAGGGGGTACCTCATCCTCATCCGGCCCCTGCCTGTACACCACATACTCATAAAGCACCAAGCTTATACCATCATGCTCTCCTGAGCCACGAACCCTCTTAACTTCCCTTGCCTCCGTCAACACAAAGCCACCATACCCTTCCTCCCCTTTCACCCCATTCCTCTCCCTTTGCACCAAACCACCCACATTTCGCTTCCCTTTCACCAAACACCTCTTGCTTCCGTTTCATCGCATTCCTCTAACCCCCTATTCCACCCCCTCGCCGCCTACACCCCCCCTCCCCCCCACCTACCTGACACCACCAGCATAGACTCCCGCACTGGTGGCACCTCATCCTCATCTGGCCCCTGCCTGCACACCACATACTCATATGGCACCAAGCTTAAGCATCATGCTTTGCGGAGCCATCAAACCTCTCCCCTCCCCCCCCAAGCACAAAACCACTCACCCCCTACTTCCCAGTCATCCCATAACCCTAGCGCCCTCCCCCACCCCTCATACAGGCCCCCCTCACCCCCCCCCCCTCCCCCACCTACCTGATACCACCAGCATAGACTCCCGAACTGGTGGCACCTCATCCTCGTCTGGCCCCTGCCTGCACACCACATACTCATAAGGCACCAGATTCATCCCATCACGTGTTGCCGTGACCACCGCCACATCTGCCACACTGTAGAAGGCAATGCGCTCATGCAGCGGCACATGGCGCTCCAGGTACAGCACCGGATCATACCCCGGCATGCCAAAACGGCGGTTGATGGAGGCCACCAGGGCACGGACGTAGTCATGCAGCTCCGTGACTTCCTGACCACTTGAGCGAGGTGCGTTGGTAATCTGCACAGCAGAAAAGCAGAACAAAGGTGTCAATGGCAGGCACAACACAGTCTCGCCTTCCGCTATGTGTGGCCGGCAAGAGCAATGCACGTGCAGCTGTATGTCCGAACCCACATCTGTAGTGTAACCTATGCTTGGCCTAAACATGCTTTGACCGCGGCATACAACAAGATTTCAGTAGCCCTTGGCCGCTTGCCTTCTGCCTGGTCCCAGACAGGACAGAAACTGCAGGGAAGTGCTGCATTGCAGTCCCTTGATCCCGCCCCTCACCCCTCACCCTGCAACCCCACATGCTGGTGCACGCAGCACAGAAAACCCCAGTCCCCACTTGCCCTCTGATCTCCTGATGCTCTGTCGGCAGCTTCCCAAAGGCCTGCAGCTTCAGCTCAATGCCACATGTCATCCACCCCTGTCTCCCAACCCATAACAGCAGATCACTACAGGCTAACAACAAGAACTCCCCACCTCAAGCCACATGCGCCCTTGCATGCCAACATCACCCCACCCACCCCCCGCCGTTTGACCCACCTGCACCAGCACCACCTGCCCTCTGAACTCCTCATGCTCTGCCAGCAGCTTTTCAAAGGCCTGCAGCTTCAGCTCAATGCCCTTGAACACATCCATATCATCCACCCCCACCATCACACTGCGCCCCGCCAGCTCATTTCGCAGCTCCCCGCGCCGCCATTGGAACTCAGACCAGCCAAAACCCTCCAAGAGACGCCTGGGGTTCACCCCTGCAAAAATGTATGCGAAGGCGTGAAGAACAGGCAGTGACAAGTGAAAGTAGCAGATGGCTGTTGCTGCGCAAGGAGGGCTAGAAAATGAGCATTGAAAGGGAGGAGAATGATCGCAAGGCCATTAACGCTACTCCTTGAACTGAACTCCTCCAGCGCCTGCACTTCCACCCGCCTATTCCCAACCATACAGAAGAGAGCAGGCAACAGCTTTGAACCTGCTGATCAATTGCCGGCAACATGGAGCTCTCCTATTACTCCTTGTCCGTGCTCTATGATCTTGATGCAGGACATGTGTTTGTAATCTTCTGGTACTAAGCACCAGCATCTGTGCAGCCACGAAGCTTACCCAGCCTAAGCCACTTTTGTTATGGCATATCATCAGATGTCCCAATAGTATCAGTACAGCCCAAAAAGCAATGCAGGTCCTGCCCATCTCTGCCCACCAAAGCCAGATCTGCTCACCAAAGTCCACTTCAGTCCCCCAAAGCCCTTCTTAGCCCACCAATGCCCATCCCTGCCCACCAAAGCTGGTCCAGCCCAGTTACCTGTTGGCATGATCTTGATGCCCACAGTGCGTCCATAGTACTCCAAGCTGATGCTTCCACGAGAAGTCTCATGCTCCAACCCCAGCATGCGGCTGCAGCAGGACAGGAAGTGACGCGCGTAGTCGAAGGTGTGGAACCCTGCACATGCATGACGTAACATACAAACCACACACAGTCCTTACAGATAGGAAAGCCAGGAAGTCTGCCTTGCAGAATCAGTGTACTACAAAACGCTACAAGAGAGATATTCAGGCGGCAAGGCCAGCTGCAGTGTTGCAACGACCCTCTCACCCAACTGGCTTGGCAAACTGAAGCAGAAGCAGGAGCATTACATTCTGAACAGAAGAATGCAAAGTATAGCTACTGCCTCATCCAGCTTTAGACACAAGGAGAGATGTGCAGACAGCAAGCTGCGATCTTCTTACGGAAGGCCTCAACAATCGTCATTGTAGAAGCCATGGCCAAGCAAAAGCTAGAGTATGTCATCCAGCGTATGCAAGGTAGTGCTCCCGGCCCATCCTGCTGTCCACATGTTGTCCACTAAGCACTAGATCTACCCGGATACAAAACAAGGTAGCAGTGTAGTTTGGTTTGTGAACTATCCGGTTCATGTGGACTGCACGGCTCATGCAGGTTGAGAGTCTCTGTTTGAGTATGCAATATCAGCGGGTAGAAAAAGCTGAATTACAGGAAAATGCATCACACAAGAGACTTCACAGACGACGCTACACAGGTAAAGAGTCTCAGAGAGACACATGCTGATCGGGCTCGGGGAGAGAGACAGAGGCACCTCTCCCTGCATGCCCAGCACATCTTATAATAGCTTGGCTCACCTATCAAGTCTGCATTCAGCATGCTGCGCAGCAGCTCCTCCCTCTTGGGGAAGGTCCTGAAGATCTCAGAGGAGGGGAAGGGGCTGTGCAGGAACACTCCGCAGCGCACCTGGAGTGGGAAAGGGCGGAGCAATTTAACTTTTTAAGCAACCCTATGTGAAACAAAGCAGTTAGGCAAGCCACACATGGAGAACTAGAGTCAACAATACGAAAAGCCAACAATACGAAGGAATAATGTTAGTGCTGAAAGATCGATAAGAATGCATGAAAGCTCTGATACACCCAATTAACTCCCTGCCCATGTCCAACTCCCGACGCACTTCTATTACATGCGTGGGCAAAAGCAGAGCATCCGGGTCTACAGTATGCAGACTGCGAGACTTGATTCGGAGCTTTAGAATGGGCGGATCACGGGGTGGCCCTTGACATGTTATCCTCCTTGGTTACCTTGTTAAACCTCTTCCTCAACAAGCTGGGCAGCACCAGCAGATGGTAGTCATGGATCCAAACAAAGTCTGTGTCAGTGGCACATTCCTCAACCACCTTCTCCTTGAACGCCTGCAGCCAGGAACCAACACGGGCCGTCAAAAAGGCATGAGCTGGCAACTTTGCGAACAGACATAACCTCAAGTGGTTCAAACATGTCAGATCCTGGATGCTGCTGCGAACTGGGCTGCAGATTTTCCATTGGCCAGGTCGGCACGTTCTTTCGGCCACCTCCCCACTTAATGTAAGCACATGCCCAATCTCTGGCACGCTGCGCCAATGGCTTCCATCAGTTAAGTCCCCTGTGTGTTCCCAAACCGAACATCTGACCCCTACCACATATAGCTAGCTTAATGCTCCCGGTCACTTAACCCCTCCCCCTCCTTCCTCTGCTGATTTAAGCTTGCCATCTCCGACCCTGCAAGATTTTGGCCAGTCACCATAAAATACATTTCTTCCAGCGAGTGATCCTGCACCCCGACTGGAAACAATCAACAGTATTTGCCGGTACAAGTCTGCAGAAAAGCCCTGGCCTCTTGAAAGACGTGTTAACTTCAAACTCCCAGTGCCCCATTTTGCCCTGGTCCTACCTGATTAGCCTGCACATATGCTTGCCAGAGCTCCAGGCTGAACCGCCCAGCACTGGAGGGGGACATGGGCAGCACATAGTGGAAAAGCGGCCACAACTGCTGCTTGCAGAACCCTGGCATGCAGGCAACAGTGGAGCTCATAAGCACGGTGACCAAACCTTACATGGACCCTTAGAAGCTCCGTTCACAACATCTGCAGCTGTTAAGGATGCACAACAGTTATGGGTGCCCAAGGTAAGATTGCACTCCCAATAACATTTGCGCTGAGATATGCGCAACACCCTAGGCATCTAGAGTGCAACTTGGGAATGAAACAGTCAGTACTAACTGGCCCCACTGACCCCAAGAAGCTGTTTGCAAAGGGAAGGTAGCAAGATTGCCTTGCTCTCTGTTGCCCAACGGCACCGTCCAAGCACCCATGCTCAGCTTTTCCTTCCACTGAGGACAGACTCATTGCCTCTGCTTGCTCCCAATGCTATGCCCAATGGCACCCTTTATCTGTCCTTGTCTCCTGACTTTGCTCTTTGCCATTGCTGCTACATAATAATCCATCCCCCAAAGTGGCTAAGTCCATGCTGCCAGTCTTACAAGGGTTGCACATGCTGACTAAAATCTACTGCACATCCAGCACGACTAATTGCACAGCAGTAGGTGTATGTACCTTTGTAGTACTTCTGCTTGAGCTCTGGAGCAATGAAGACCGGTGCACAGTTGAAATGGCGCCTCAGGTAGTTGGAAACTTGCTGCACACACCAAAAGAGGAGGGCAGAAAATAAATCAAAGGTGAACCAACGAGCCACATCTTAAACAGGTCAGAAACCTTGCGAATCATTGCAGTTGCTGGTATTTACAGTATGCTGGGGGCCAAGGAGCCAAGCAGTGGGGCCAAGGAGTGGTGGATCCGGGGGTGACCTGTGTTTGGAGACTGAAAGCTGCAGGGATACAGTGGTTGTACCTTGGCATTCTAGTACGGTTCATAAAAGTTCCATATATCCTGCATTGCAAGCTGTCATGACGGTGCAGTATGCAATCCAATGAAGGTGCAGGTTCTGAGGATGCTATGGAGATCTCCAATTGCTGTGGGTTTTTACATTTCTGCTGCATCTCTTTTGCAAACATTTGCACCATCCACACATCTTTCTGTCAAGAGCTGCTACAAAGTTTGCATGGCTAACAGTGCTTCTGAAGGTCATGTGGATGTGCCTGCCCAGGAGAACTTTGCAACGCTGCTGGTTGTCCTGATGCTCAACAAGCCTGCACAGCTGCTACTATTTCTTTCACACATGCTCACATCTTGCTCCATTATGTCCACATCCACGGGCAATGACCCCACAAAGACCACCTCATAATCTTCTGGTACCCCCTCCTGCAAAATCAGCACCCCTGGTCAGCTATCGAGCATGCTGCCCAGCTGCCCTGCAGGGGAGAGGAAGCACAGGTTTTTGGTCCTGTAGCATGAGCCTGACAAGCAGAGCTGCAAGTACCTTGGCTTGAAGCACCAAGGCATCCTCATCTCTCTCAAATTCCCATCCATCTGGACCCCTTTTTGCTCTAATGGGCAGCACGTTGGACACTATGAGCAACCTGGAGCCATACAGTAGGTTAGATCTGCCTAGTGCCCATGTATGGCTGCTACGTCTGTTCAAAAGCAAGGCCTGACCTCGATTTGCCCCCTTGGCTGTCGAGAGACAGGGTTGAGCTGCTCTGAACGCCCATACCCAGAGGAGAGGGCTTTGAGAGAGAGGAAGCCTGCCGTGAATCGGTGAACTTGGCCTCTGCCAGAGCGGCCAAGTTGTGATAGCTTCCTCCCATTGTCTTCATGATGGCAGATTTCGTATGTTCACAGTTGATGGGCGTTCTCCTCCTGGATCGCTATCAGCGGTCAAGCATATCAAGAAGAGGACACAGCAGCCCTGAGGTGTTCTGATATAAGCTACGTTAAGGACACGGCGAGCATACAAGGACGCCTTGTAGAGGGCTCATACTGCGACCGACAACACACCCACACCAGAGCACTAGCATGGCAAACGAGGCGACCGCTTCGGACCATCAGTAGGGCACCAGACTACAACAGTTGCCCGCCAGCCAATCAATGGGGTGGCTGAGTTGGACACATGAGATATTTCGCTGGTGCTGGTCACGGGCATAACCAGTCTGAGCTGGCAGAGTGCGTGCAAGGCACGGGTGCCAAGAACCGCTCGTGCAATCGGTTTGTAAGCTCCTCCCGTGCTCATGCAGGCACAAATGTGTTTCCATCTACCAGTCAACTAGGCTGCATTGGATGCGTTTGCACATGGGCTGCTGCCTAGTTTATGATCCAGCAACCAACTGGACTGTAGGCCACGACAGTGGTCCATCGAGCGTTAGTCCATTTGTGCATAATCGGTGTTCAAAATTCCTTCAAAGCTTCCGCCGTGGGCACGTTAAGCTGGCATAGTCCATATCTACCGCGACCGTTGCACAGGATGAGCGGGAACCCCTTAGCAAGAGACAGAGGGAAAGAGAGGCTGTGCCCAAGATAGAAACAGAAAAAGCCTCCTGCTTGTGTCTGCAGAATACTCGCTACTCATTGCGGGGTCCAGATAATACAGCAGCGGAAGGGAGTCATGGGGACGGGGATGCAGGGGAGGAGGAGTAGGGGCAGGGAATTGCCGAAGACGAGAGTGCAGTGGAAGAAGCAAACAAGCAAACTCCTGCAGATGCGTTAATATGACCTACCATGATAGAGAACCCAGTATCAAGACATGTTTGTTATGTTTTGTTCATGGCAGACACATTGCCATGCCGACTCAATATCATGAGACACATATTCATTACTTGAGCCTCAAGGCGACCACATTGCATGTCCACTGCTTCGGGCATGTGACCCTGCCCATGACCAAGCAAGATACATTCTCCTGCATTGCCTGCGGCGATCGATACCACACCATAAAAAGCGCATTTGGGGCACAAATAAAGTGAACCCCTAACTGATGGACTGATGCATCCTGTCTTGCAGCACATAGCCCAGTTGACCCACCAACCAGATGCGTTGCACTAGAGACGACAATTATAAGTGGGCACACCACACGGGATACCTGCTGGTATCAATATCATGTCATCACATCAGAACAATACTACAGTGGCAGCACCATCCAGTGGGTGGGAATAACGTAGCTGTCGCTACATACATCTTCTGTGTTTGCCAGGGCAGCACACATGCACTCTGCATCACTGCAAACAGTGCCGGCTACTGATCCAATATCACACTTACAGCAAGGAGACGGAGAGCTGCTGCAGTCCCCTAATATCACCGACAGCCAGAAACCTGGCTTCGGCTTGTCACCCAGGTTAGCCCCTACAGGTGCCATGGCAATATTAATGGAAAACAGATATCCCACACAGATGGAAACAGATATCCCACATAAACAAAAAACACTTAAGGAGGTTGCTGTGTTGAAAGCCCCAAGCACACCACTTGGTATGCTCAGAGACCTTAGGTGGGCTGCACCATAGCATCCCGATAGATTGAGCTACATGCCCTCAAAAGGAGCACAGTAGAATTGTTCACTGGCCAGAACCAGCCTCCACAAAAACGGTCCCAGAACCCAGCATTTGCTATATGGTACTGCACCGTGAAGCTCCTTTGCAGTTGTCGACGCAATGGTCACTACCGCATACATATTGTTCATCAGGACAAATCTGTCACGTGAGATCATGTAGCTGGCAGATCACCTCAGATCCCGCATAAAACAGCTGTCACAAGATCATCAACCTGAAATACATGCACAGGCTGTAGCTGCCAACTGCTGCTTATGGCATGTCATCGTTCTGCTGCGGATTAGCCTTGCCTCAGTCAGGCAACCATAGGACTTCTTATCGGGCGTGACACATCAGGAGATGCATCCGACCATCCACATCCCAGAACAAGCACCAGCAAGCAAACAAAGACCGCCGCAGACAAGTAGACTACTTGACAGCGAGCACACTACTTGACAGCAAGTAGACCAGAAAAAAGCCGTGATCTTCGCCCCATTCCTGTTCAGAACCATGCTTTTTGCCCCACCCCTCTCAGAACCCAATCAGCACAAGCCAAGCTAAGAAAAACTACCAAAAGCAATACAATATTGAGAGCTGCAATCTTTACGCAATAAGAGGGTTGCAGTGCCATTGTCGGCACGGAATCTTGATGGGCTTGACAGCCAAAGGCCACACACTGTTCTTCCCCACCATAAACGCTGCCGTGACACCGTGTGCTAGCAAACCCCGGTGGAGCCAGCTCTTGGCCCCCTACCCCCCCCCCACCCATTGTGGAAAAACAACATCACAGTCTTAGTCCTTCTCTCAGAAACCCTGAACCTGTTCCGAGATCACCCAGCCCTTGGACCCCCACCTAGCCCAGTGTAGTATCCCCAGTAGTATCCCAAAGCACACCAGAAGCACCATTACCAGAACATCACACAAGAGATGTTCAACACGTTCCTCTGTTTGTTTTGCCAGCGGCATGTCCGCTCAACCCCTACAGCTCTATAAATTATACACCCCCCAGGTACGCCACTGTCTGCAGTGGGACCAGCTACCCCTAATCAGCATTGAAACTAGGACCACTAGGTCCCCCTCCAAAGAGGCAGAGCTCAAGCCAAAAAGTGATGCATCCCCGTCACAACAGCACATCACATGTAGCCATGCCCCATCAGCCTACGTCAGCACATGCCTGCTCACTCCCCCTCCCTCTGTAGTGGCGATCCACCTCGCATCTGCTATTCACCTTTAGGCACTGCTGGCTTTCGGTTTCATTAGCTGGCACCCATCAGCCCACATTAGCACATCGCCTGCTCACTCCCCATTCTTCTGTAGTTAGACCCACCCCGCACATGCTAGCTACCTGCGGGCACTGCTGCCTTTCATTCTCATTATCCCCCACCCTCCAGTCCGATCAGCACATCCCATTCCTCTGTAGTTGGAAAATCACTGGACTCCCTGCCACAGAGGTAGGATGTGTCGCCTACGGGCATGGCTGGTCTCTGTCTCATCCACAGCCACCCACCAATCCACCTCAGCAAATGTCTCCTCACATGAGATCCCTCTGTAATTGGAAACCATTGGACCCATTTCTCAGAGGTAGGATGTGTCACCTGCGGGCACTGCTAGTGCCTGTCTCATTAACTGCCACCCACCAATCCACCTCAGCACAGAACTCTGGCCACCAGGTGCAATACCAAGGCTGCAACCCATACTCTCGTATGAGCAGCCGCACCTTGGTCCACTGAACCTCCCTCCATGTGGTATTAGGACCAACCAAACCCTTCGTGTCACCTGCAAAGCAAAAGTACAGACCAATCAGATTGCTGACATTTCTCATGGATTTGGCGTACCGGTACTTTGTTGCCCACTTTGGAGTTGCGTGACCCAGTTGTAGCAGCAAGTGTCTGAGTGGACGCCGGGCATTTCCCCTGCGTAGGTTACGGAAGAGGCGGTACTAGCACACGTGGTGCCGTGCCCCCCTACCCTGTCCTCCTGATCCATCAAAAAAAATGCAAATGTGGCCTATGTCAGAGCTACCCAATGCCTGCGTTATAGCACCAGTATGCCTGCAGGGGATGCTGCAGATGGGTGGACGTACAGAGAGGGAGTGAAATTGCAAATTGCAAGAGTCCACAATAGTGGCTATCATGGCCCAAAAGCCTAGCCAAACCTTGGCATTGAGAACCGCTGAAACGCCATCCATGCGACCTATTAGTATGATTCAAACACCAAAAAAAAATAACAGATGCGTTAACTACCAATTCAAGCTGATGAATAAAATCAGTTTGACTCAACTCCTGCTTTGTTCCCGTTGCCTCATGAGATAGTGACCCATATCATGACCCGTTTCTGCTTGCGCACCAGTTGCAAGTCGCCAGGCAGAATGCAGTACTACAAAATCCAACTGGAGCTTACCTGAATTTGCATTCCAAGCCCACCAAAACCAGCTAAGCGGCCGACATCCCCTACCCGCCAGCTGCCTGCTGTAGTCTGCAAACAGCTTCAGCCAAGCCCTATCCTCTTCTGTGTAGTATGTCGTGTCTGTGTTATTCACGCTGTTGTCTCCAAAGTCCTTGGTGCCAAATTCACCAATGATGACGGGAGAGGGTGCAGCGGTGCTGCCCTGTGAATAAGAAAACAGAAGCAGAGGGAACAGAGGTTAGGAAGTGTATGCACACAAGCAGTCAGTTTTGGAGTCTCTCATGAGGAGGGTCTCTGACTAGGAGCATGTAACATTTGCTTCTTGATGGTAGCAGGGCCATCAGGAGCACAACTGGATTACTCTTTGATAGCTAACAACGCGTGGGTCTTGCAGCGTAAGACGACCCATTTATGTATCCAAAAGCACACCAGGTTTCTTCTCCTCCTACTGGCATTAGATCCAGCACCTCACATATACCTAAACCCTCCCAAAGCAAGGTGCCCCAGGCCCCCCCATTACTCACATCAGACAAGCGGTCCAATCCCAGGAACTTCCAGCCCCAGCTGAGGTCCCATTTCCAACGTATTACATCTTTATCTTTCTCAATGATGGGAGGTGCAGTCGTGATGCTGAATGGGTACGCATGAGGGGCCAACCCCACCTGCAACAACAACAGTAGGATCACATCACACCAGGCCCTCCTTCCTCTGCCAAACAAAACAAACAAGCAAACATTTATGGTGCGGCAACCGCAAAAGGGCTGCTAGGTCGAAACGACCACACCACCAAACACACCATGGGCAAATAACTTGCGTTCCTAAGCACTCGATACATTGCATGTCCACTGCAGGGTATCATGTGTGTCCCTAAACCACACTGAAACCGTGATTACTTTCCATGGGATATACCATAGCAAGACTGCCAGAGGCCCCGCTGCTGCAGTAGAGTGTACCTTTTGAGAGAAAAGCCAACTTCCATTGTGTGCGAGTTATCTCAAATTAACATAATTACACCTGGGCCTTACCTCCCGGAGGTACATTACCTTTCTAGAGATGCTAGTTCGGATTGCTCACCTTCATTGTTTGTGCTTCCTGGAAGCGCACAATAATAGGTAGGTAGGGCAACTGCGCATCTATGTTCTTTGACCATAACGCACTTGGGTCTGAGAGGTTGTAGTTATCCAAGCTGTTGCGGTTAGTGATGAAACCATCTCCCCAATGGATCCCTGCAGTACATAACAGCATTCTTAAGGCTTTAGCACTGGTCCCAACCGACTGGGCATGATTCTACTCTTATAAATTACCAAATAGTAGGGTCCGAACCAACTTTGCTGCTGTACTTCGCCCTGCTGCTGAGCAGCAGGGTTTTACATACTAGTCCGAAGGTACGCTGTTGAAAAGACATGCGATGCAAACCCTGTTGCCTGATAGGCAAAAGCATGTAGAGACTGTGAACACCAGCACCGCTGCCAATGGCCCACGCCCTCCATTCCCACCTTTTCCCTCTCATTCCTCTTCCGCACTTCCCTACCTGGATAAAACCCTCCACATTGCCTCCATTTTGTGCTGTTGTCCTGCCCCATCCCATTCAAAAAAACAGGTGCCTTGCTATCATACTTCCAGATAGCTGCTAGGGACCTGCCATATACCTCCAGTCCAGGGGCACATGCCTTAGTGCCATTGGTCGAGAAGCAGGGCTTGTCCCATTGACAACCCCAGCGACTGCACAAACACATGCAAAAGACGGCAAGGCTCCTTAAAGCAGGCAGCTTGTCTTGTTTATATTACTGTGAGTCATCTGGAACCATTCCAAATGCAGCAAAAGAGCAGGGACAAATAGAAATAAATGGTCTCTACAACTACCAGATGTCCTATCAGTCCAGGGGCACATGTTTTAGTGCCATTGGTGGTGCAGCAGGGCTTCTACTATTGAAAACCCCAGCGACTGCGTAAAAGCATCCAAGACACAACAGAGGTCATCAAAGGGCCATATGCCATTGCCTCGTTTATGTTACTATGAGCCATTTAGCACATTTCACCAAATACAATAAATGAGCAGGTATGAAAACTCACATACCGGTACAGTGTGTGTATGTAACAGATGTCCTATCCATGCACATTATGCCTTGATGTCGTTGATTATGAAGCAGGGCTTCTCCCTTTGGGAAGCCCATCGACTGCACAGAACCCAGAAAATGGGAACAATGAAACGGCATGCAGCCTTGCCATGGTGAAGGGGAGGAGGGGAGGGGCGGCAAGGAGTGACGGGAGGGGGGAGGGGTAGAAGGGAGGAGGGGAGGGGAGGGGGGAGGGGGAAAAGGGAGGAGTGGGGAACGGGAGGAGGGGGGAAAGGGAGGAGGGGGGAAAGGGAGGAGGGGGGAAAAGGAGGAGGGGATGGACTGCCACAAGTAGGAATCAGGACATCACTCATGACTCACCTTGGCTCATTGACCAAATCTGCCATCACCCTCCCCCTCATCAGATGCCAATTAGGTAGCTCTGTCAGCATGCGCCACAGGTTACCCCAGTTATTGGCCAGCAGGGTAGGATTGCTCATGTTGGGGTCATACTCAACATTGCTGTTGTAATCCAAAATCACATAGAACCCCTGAGATACAAAGTACTGTATCTGCCAGAGAAACCTACAGGCAGCAGCAGCAGCAGGAGCAGGAGGAACTCAAATGCAAAATATGAAGTAGATATTATATCAAAACCATATGGATACTATAAGCCATAATTTTTGTTATTTTCATTATATTTGCTTGAAATCTCCCAATGTTATTGTCCTGGTTGTTGTCAGCCAGGATTGTATACAATGGCTGAGATACAGGGTACTGTTTTCACCAGGGAAGCAGGGGAGGGCAGGGGAGGGCAGGCTAGTGTTTCTTTGGGAGGCAAACAGGCAGCAGTGCCAGCAGCAGCAGGATACATGCAAAGAAGTGGGCTCCGCATTGATAGTACAAATCACATCCGGGGGAGGGGAGGGGAGGGTTATCAGCACCTATACAGCAACAGAGGGCAGTGAGATGACATCTGACGTTTCAATCCCTTGCACATGACACAGCTATCATAGCAACAGGGGCTGCATAAGCAGCAGCAGCACCAGTTTGCATGGTAAACGTGGCTCCACTCTATCTACAAATGCACAGCATGTACCTTGGCCCTGTGGAAGCACTAGGCGCAGTCCTTCCCCTTTGTGCACCTCCATTCTTCCCCAAATACCACAGTACAATCCTTAGTGTGCATACCTGACCAATATGAAGCAATTCCCCAGCTGCAAACCAAGCACATGAGATGCACAGCTGCCAGATAATCTGCTCAACCCACCCCCACTGCACACACTCCAAACGCTTACCTATGCACTGCATGTACCCCAGGCCCTTGCGGCAAGTACCAATTACACATCGTTAAATTCAACGTTGAACCCCTCCCTCCAGTGTAATTAGCAAGGAACGGAGCCTCCCAGATGCCGCCACAGGTTGGGCTGCCCTTATTGTATCGTGCCCGCTTCCCTCCAGGCCGTGGCATATCTCCAAGGGTTTTAGGTGGTGGGTGTGGCATGCCCTCATAGGGAGGAATAAACCTCGCCAGATCTTTCTGCGATGTTTTGCCACCTAAACCTGCTGCTAGTCGGGGGTCTAGGGTCTTTTCTACTGCTATGTAACTGGTCTCATCCCGCTGCAGGGACATGTAACAGTGCACAACTTCAGTGTCAGATATTGCATAAGACAGCACATGACGGAAAGCATTTCACATCAAACAGCCTTCCTGATGGTGCATCCACCCATTAGCCGCTTAGGAAAAGTATCACAGTCCCTTCATCTGCTGACCCCACATGGTTGGCCTGAGCACATTGATTGAAACACTAACGTATGTGTATGTGAACATTTTGTAAACTATTATACTGGAGGCCGCTAGGCAAGCGTGTACAGATGAAAGGTTTGCACCCCTCGATGACAGATGCCACCCAAGGTTCTCTGCAAAGCCAAATACATATGATATAGATACGAATGCCACGTAAGATAATTCTCATGGTCACCATTGGCCCTTCTGGCCATATCTGCAGCCAAGTAACATACAGAAGACAGACCATTCAGCACGAACAAGACCGATCAGCTGCTTCTTACCATGCACATGAAAAACTCCGAAGGGTTCCCTGGTTTTGGTATGTCCTGTTGAAGCATGTCAAACCTGAAGGGGATGCGTACTGCATTGAAGCCTAGCAGCTTGATACGGTACACAATCTGCACAGGCAGCACAACCCAAAGCAGAACTTTCCTCAGCACATCAGCTACGAGGTTGCAGAGCTGACCTCAGGCCCTACAGATCAGAAACTCTAAACCATGCAATCACAGGTTTCAGCCACCCTACACCAGGGGGTACTACTCAAATACACACTCCTCGTAGTTACCGGCCTTCCCTCCCCTCCAATCACATGGTCTAGCCATCCCACAGCAGGGGGACTACCCAAAACATACTTACTCTCACCAAAGAAAAGGTGCAAGGCCAGGGAAGCTATAAGATGCCGTGGGTGCAAGATATACATGTACATAGGAGAGACGTTGATGCACTTCACAACACAGAGACATGGGCCTCGTTTTTTAAGTGATCTGCAACTTTCCAAGCACATGGCCGAAGCCTGCACACGACCTGTATCCCAACAACATCCAAAGAGCGCACATTTCTAGAAGGACAGAGATGAAGACTACCGGTACCAAGCGTCCCAAATGATGTGTGTCACTCAAGCAAAGACTGATTACCACACAGACAAAGTGACCACTTCATTGAAGGTCAGAACGCAGGATGCGTGCGAACTGAAAGGGTTGAAGCAGGGCTGAAAAGTAGGTGGTAGTAAATGGAGTCAACAGTCAACAAGCAGACAAGCGCTAGGCCTACCTGCGCAAAGTCATTAGTCATGCTCCTCTTCCCCCAGAAGCTGGCATTGAGCAATTTCTGCCAATCGCCACCAACAGATGCGCTGGGAAAGTCCCCAGGCGGGATTTCCCCATCCTGCTGGCAAGGTGGTGTGCTGTATGTAACATTATCATCACAATAGGCCTGCAAAAGAACAAGGTACACACAAATTTCTAGACAACAACCCAATATTGTCACGACATGCCTACAAAAGGGAACAAGCACACAGTATGTAAAAATCATAACTCGTATGCGTATTACCATGAAGTCAAGCCTGCAAAAGAGATACATCAAAGCCGGGAGACCAACATGGTCCATAATAATAAGATTATATTCAGAGTTGTATTTGGTCAACACTGCCACGCACAGGCCAGAGAAGCTGAGAATATCGCTGGGAAAGACGATTGGAAGACAGCCTAGACAGAGAAATGGCATGATCACTTCAGACATGGGAACACAGCCGAACATCGTACACATGGGCATGGCACATCCTAATTGCATTCACACTTTCAAATGTAAGGCACAAATTGTAAGCATGCTAAAATTCCTTGCAGACGGTGCAACTCCAGGAAGTCCCCGTGCACAAAAAAACGTATCTTTATAGAACTACAGCCAAACCATCTTTACCCAAGCGACAAGCCAGACAGATTCCACCAGTCACAACTCGCCCCTGCATACTCACCCACATGCCCTCCATATTGAATGCCCCTACACACCCACTCCTATATGTGTATACCTTTGCGCCCACGACAAAAACTGAAGGCCAGATCCCATGCCCAGCAAGCAGTGCAGTTCCAAAAACTCACCACGCTCAAAGACTGTCTCTATGCTGAGCCCTGGTCAGGTTCAGCACTAAAGTGGCAAGCTAGGCAGATCCCACCAGCCCTCGCCCACACCCAAC
Source organism: Pseudopediastrum boryanum (assembly GCA_963556185.1). NCBI lineage: Eukaryota > Viridiplantae > Chlorophyta > Chlorophyceae > Sphaeropleales > Hydrodictyaceae > Pseudopediastrum > Pseudopediastrum boryanum. Next base: position 7,661,674 of record OY744498.1, read on the forward strand.
TTACCCACATGCCGTCCATATTGAATGCCCCTACGTTCCACCCAAACCAGTTGACTCCTCTCAGCATGGCATGCTCGCCCGTCTCCTCCAGGACCAAGCGCCCTCCAGATGCAAGCGCTAAAGGCGGCAGTACCTGTCAGAAAACCACAAGCATGCAAGAGCTAAAGCACAAAACCACAGGCACTAGCAATACCGAATCCGAATGAAGGTCCCGGGATTTGCCACTAACATGTAAATGGGCGGCAGTTCCAGCAGGTATACCACATTCACATGAAGCTCCCCGCAGTTGCCAGGACCTGTTGACATGTAAATGGGGAGCAGCTACAGCAGGTTTATAGGGTTGACTGGTGGCACCCTTCAGGCAGGTGCAGCTATCCACATCCCTGCACAGCTGCCCCCAACTAGCAATATGGCTCCCTCCTAACAGCGCCTCTCTCACTGTTCCCTTCCTCAAGCAAGCCCCACCAGAGGTCTAGAACATTCCCTACACAACACTTTGGTCATTGGCCAGGAGCACCATGGGTTTGGATCCCAGTGTGTTCAATCGCTCTGACCTAGCTCCCTTCTGTGTAAACATTTGAAAGTTCAATTCCCTAGAACCCCACAACCCCAGACACCCACCTCCTTATAGCCTGCAGAGGTATCCCAGGGGCTTGGGCATGCCATAGGTATCGTTTGTCTATCGTAGTTCTGCCTGCAAGCACATGCATCTGCAGGCAATGGCCTTGGTGGGTACTGCAGCAGCTCCATGCTGACGTTGACAGCTGCCTGATCTGTCACATCTGTCTGACATCGCCAGATTTGAAAATTTGAAACGTCTGGCTGACAGGTGAAGCCGTTTGGGCAGCAGAAGCCGTTCCATGGACCAAAGCTGTCACAGGTTTCGTATTTAGTGCATTTACCCCCTGTGCCACCTGCGGGGGTGATCAAGCAGAAGGTAGAAATTGATATTAGGTTGCGCGGGTAATAAAGCAAGACGCAGAAGATGACTTGGACTGCAGGGATAATCAAGCAGAAGGGATAAGGCAAGACTAGGTTGCGCGAGTGATCAAGCAGAGGTAGGACCATGATATTAGGTTGCAGGGGTAATCAAGCAAACGCAGAAGATGAGAGCTAAAGCCCAGTTTGGACCATGCATTCAATAAAGGTATCGGGTTTCAAGCTGCTGCGGTTGATGATAGAAATGATGTGTTGGCCGCTAGCACTACTGTCTGCTGTTGCTGCTGCTGGTGTTGCTGCTGCTGGTATTGCTGTTGCTGCTGGTATTGCTGCTGCTGCTGGTGTTGGCATTGCTGTTGCTGCTGCTATTGCTGCTGCTGCTGCCTGCTGCTGCTGATGTTGCTGGTGCCTGCTGGTGCCAGATCATTGGTGATGTCTTGTCGGACACTGCTTCTGTTGTTGCGGATTGTGATCCTGCCCTGCTATTGCTGCTGCGTGGGGGTTGCTGACATTGCTGCCTTTTATATACCACACAAATGGGGTTAAATCCCTTGGCCAAGCAACCAGTTCAGAATATAGCACCACTCCTGCCCTGCTAGTAAGATTCCTCCGTAGGTCCACATGTTCCAGTTCAGAAACAATCCTCCTTTTCAGGAACGTAGCCCATGGTCAGCCTCGGCAGTGCTGAAGCAAAGATGCTGCGGCAATATAAACCTTACATCTGCTGCTTTGGCTGCTGCTGATACTGCAGGAATCATGCAAGTAATATACGTCATAAGATGTCAAGGCGCAATGACTGCCATGTTCCCGCTGCCCTCATCACGCTACTGCTGCTGCTGCTGCTGTCCTCCTGCTTTTTTTGCAGAAACACTGCTGTTGTTGAGATCTATGCATCCTGCTTCTCTTGCTTATCCCCTGCTGCGGCTTTCCCACACAGGGTAGTTACATCAATTTTTTGGTTTGCCGCGGCGCAAGCTGCTGCTGCTGCTGTTGCTGCATTTTGCTTATGTAAGGACACATTATTGGCAGCAGCACCAACACACCCAGCCAGCAGTAAAAGCCTCTGCTGCTGCTGCAAATACAATGGTTAAGCTGTGTGCCTTACTGTGCAGTCACCAACAGCTAAGCTTGCTCTTCTTTCTGCCTGCTGACTCTGAACTGCCGCCTGTCTATAAAGTATATCAGAGCTGCATCCTGCTCAATGTGGCACTGCTATTTCCCTAGGCACTTTCAAAGCGCATCATCTCCTGCTTATGATTGCAACCGCGCCGCTGCTGCTGCTTTGAACTGCATTCTTGCATGCTCTTGCTGCTTCTCCTTCGTTGCTGGTGTTTCAGTTGCAGCTCTGGTGTGCTGCTGGACTTTAGGCCCCTACTGGTGCTGGAATTTTGCTGGGCCTGCCGCTGCAGCTGCTGCGGGCACCACTGCTGCTCCTTCTTTGGCTCCTGCTGCTGGGGCTGCTGCTCCTTCGTCTGAGTTCTTGTGCTGTCTGCAAGCTGCTGCCACTGCAAGTCTGCTGGTGAGGGACTGGCATTGCACTATTTTGCAGCTGCTCTTGCTTCTTGCTCCTGTTCCTGCTTCTTGCTGCTGCTTTTGCTTTTGGCTGCTGCTCCTGCTTCTTGCTGCTGCCCCTGCTTCTTGCTGCTGCTCCTGCTGCTTGCTGCTGCTGCTCCTGCTTGCTGCTGCTCCTGCTTCTTGCTGCTGCTGCTTGCTGCTCCTGCTTCTTGCTGCTCCTGCTTCTTGCTGCTGCTCGTGCTTCTTGCTGCTGCTGCTGCTTGCTGCTGCTAGTGCTTCTTACTGATGCTCCTGCTTCTTGCTGCTGCTTGCTGCTCCTGCTGCTCCTGCTTCTTGCTGCTGCTGCTGCTTGCTGCGGCTTCTTGCTGCTGCTGCAGGTGTTGCATGACTTATCTTTCCCGATATGATACGGCCCAGCACAGGCTGTAACACGCTGAAATTTATTCATGATGCCACCAGAGGACCCCTAAATAACTTTTGCCCCTGGAATACAAGTGCAGGCCCCATATGTAGACTTGCCCCATGATACTCACCACACTGGCCTCCAACGCGGATTTTGTGGTTACACTGGCCATCACTTAGAGCAAAGCTGAAGCTGAGAGCTTCGTGGACCTGTAACTGACACTGATAAGGCCCGGCACCGTCAGGGTCGGGTCTGCAGGCGTAACCTGGTGTGCAGCAACCCCTCACAAACGGTGATGGGAACGGCGCACATGTGCTGTTGGGCATAAACATAACGTTGCATTGTGGCTGTATAAAGGCCACCTGCTGGTGCAAGAAGTCGACTGCGCCATGAGAGAAAAGGGAAGCCTCGTCAGAATGGGACCCACGAAAAGACATTTCCAGGTCTCCAGGTTGCAAAAAAAAGGATTACAGTGATATATATCGGCTGAAGTAGTCAGCCCTCGTGTCTTCGCACCATTGTTCCTGGCACCGCAGGGGCGAGACCATTTGTGCTATTCAATACTCACCAGAGAAGCCATCAATCTTGCCGAGCAGCAGTACATGCACACACAGTATCAGAGCTATACCAGCCAGCACATGTTTATGTCTTTGCTTGCGCCAGGCAGGAAGCTGGCCCTCCCTCGCCATCACCTCCTTATCCGCACGGAAGCTGTAGCATATTTAAACAATCGCTGGCCACAGTGTCAAACGGAAGGCCTGAATGCTACATCAGGAGACATCTGGAGGCAGAAGAAGCAACTGAATTGATCAGCCAATTCAATTGGTCACCCTTTGCGGCACTCGTGTCATCTGCGAGTCGCGCGAGTGCCTGGCTTTATGTCACCACACAATTGTTCAGCACATGAACGCTTTGGTGGGACATCGACTCTAGAGAACATATCCAGATACGTAATTTGTATCATTTCCTATTTATTTCGGGAGCAAGCGTGCATGCATGATCTAAGTTCCAGTTGGAGAGGCACCCCTGTCCTGGGTTTCACGTTCATACCAGGATCGGCCAAATCAATTGACCAGGCTGCAAGCCAGGACCTTACGACAGTAGGAAATATCTATTGTTGATCAACTGGGATCCTGCTTTGTTCCCTGCAACCCTTTTGGCACGACCAGCGGCAAGATGCAGGCGTTGGCGACCAAGAGTGGACTTCGATTGGCAAAGAACAGCATACAGCAGCGTCCACGTAACAGAACATGTACAGCGGCTCTTTCACCAGCTGAACGAGCTTCAGCTGCTACGCCTATACTATCCCTGGCAGAAAGGCAACAGCAGCAGCAGGACCATAGGCTATATGTGCTCGAAGAAACGAAGAACTTTCTTGCTGCTGACCTTCAACGCCTCTTTGACACCGGCGTGAGTAATTATAGTAAAGGATCCATGCATTCCTAGATGCTGTGGGCATTTTGTGCCATTAGCCAGTAGGTTGTCCTCTGAAACGGCTTCCCAAAGCAGAAATGGCTTCCCAAGCAGAACACGTCTGGGACTTGGAACATGGCGTCACATGACATTGCTGGTGCCCCTGATTTAGCTCTGGGGATGCAATCATTACAATCACACTCCCATATGTGTTTTGTGACCTTTTATGGCAAAACTCCAACCATCCTAATCACCTGCGAAGCAGGGATTTTAATGAAAGGTTGGGAACCTGCTTTCTACCAGTCTGTAACCCCAAGGTCTCTCTGGTATCTTCAAAAACAGCGTGTGTGGCCCAACGTCAGTTATGCACTGCAGTCAGGTATCTAATCTGTGTTATCCAGCTGCATCACATGTATTGATGAAGACGGCTGTGTTACAGCTGCATCCCTAATCCGATGCTGCTTGCTCGCAACGAAACATTTTATATGAGGCTGTTCACAGCAAGCTTGATCAGGGCTGCTATTTTGTACATCAGGTTTGGACACCCTGGCGAGCACTATGAACCTATTTCCAGGAATGAGCAAGCTTTGCTCAGGCCAACAGGGGCTTGCACTGCTGAAGCCACACTAGCATGTGCGATCACACCCAATGTCAGCAGCTTGTGTGCCTGTGTCCTCTGCCCCTGTGCAGAACATTACCACCAGCCGTTATGCCAAGAATATCACGTTCGAGGACCCCATATCCAAGTACAGTGACCTAGATGGATACCTCTTCATGATCCGTGCCCTGCGCACCTTGTTCGATATCAAGTATGAGCTGCATACTCTGGAAATTGCTGGCTCAGATGAGCTACTTGCAAGGTGAGCTTGGGGCACTCATTCCAGTTTCGTTCACAGGAAGCAAACCGTAGCTCCTCTGCAGGAAAGACGAAAAGGGGCAAGAAGCTGCTTCGTGCTGTCACATGTAACCAAAAGGTTGGACACGTGGCATGGGAGCCAAGCTGCCTCTTACATTGTACGATGCCTGATGCAATGTGCAATAACAATTGCAGGCCCGTCTGTGTCATTGGCTTTTTCCTCACTGGTGTTGCCCTGTTTATCTACATTGCCATTGTATGTGCAAGCTATTACAGGCAAATGATTGCCTATGTTAGTGTAATCAATTTTCGGCTGTGGACAGACTCGTTCTGGGATGTAGCAGGCACCTTCTTCCCCTCATTTGTTTGATTTATTGTGGATGTTATGGGTGTTCAGGTGGACCATGACCATGCGTGCCTGGCTGTTGCCCTGGAAGCCTAAGCTCATCTTCACTGGGAAGTCCTTCTACCAGGTGGGTACTCTTTGGCAGTGGAGGGTGGGTAATATCAGCCACTGGCATTGCCACCTGTTAACTAGAAGTACCCCAGGCAGTCTTCATTAGTAGATGCTTCTATCAAGAGGAACCTCAGTGCACTAGGAAGTCTTTCTATCAGGTAGGTACTGCCAGCAGGAGGCAAGGTACCTACATGGGCTGCGATACTATTGCAAGGTTAACGTGGGGAAACACCTCTCTGGACTGAATCATGGAGACAGGCAGTGCACATGGACCGGCTAGCAGGGACTATGTGAGCATACCTACAATTCGTGTAGGACATCGTGGCTATGTACAGCAATATCAGTGTGCGGAGGAGCTGAGTTTGACAGTTGAGGGGGAAGCTGTGTCAGCCACTGGCAGTGAACGCATCTTACGTCGTTTCTTCGAGGATTTTGCGCAATTTCAGAAATTTCTCAAAATATAGAGCATTTTAGCGACTTGTTCGGAATTCAAAACGAGTGAGAATTCCTCGAATCCTGAAAACTGACGACAATGCACGGGGCTTTTCGGTTCGTTTTAGCCCATTTGGAGTCATTTTTTTGCCAAAAACGCAGTGTTTTAGCACATTTAGCCATAATTTCTGCGGATTTCCCGAGGCCCTCCGGGGGTTTTCACGATTTTCAACGAATGTTGCAGGGGGGTCTTCAGAAAGTCTGCCCGAGGGTTTCAAGATAAGATGCAATCACTGGCCACTGGCATTGGGACCTGTGGTTCCCAGACTAGAATGAGAAGTATACCAGGCAGCCTTCGGTAGTGAATGCTTTGATTGGTGGGAAACGCAATGCAGCCTTGCTGGCTCATATTGCCTGGATGCTTTTGTCCCCCAATGGATGCTTGGTCAAGGTAGAGTCAATGGTTCACCAGATCAGTTTGTCAGAAGCTGGGACAGGGGCATTCCCACTCACTTGGGTGAGGGTTGTGCTGTGTAGACACAACACATCACTTATAAAGCAAGGTGCATGGATGATCCAGTGTGCTTGTCATCAGTCCAGTAGAAGCTGCTGAAGCTTTGTCTATAGCCCCGTAGTGCTATCTCTTATGCAATGCACAGTGCATAATATTCCCGATGGAGCCAGGCCTGTGGTGTGTCTTGGCAGTGACACCCTTTCTCCTGTGTGCTGCAATGTGCAGGTTGATCCTGATAGTGGTGTTGTATTGAGCCATAAGGATGTGTGGGATGCAGTGACCAACAACCAGTACCTTTCCATAGAGGCAGTGGTCCATGTCATTAGGCAGGTAGGTTGGGCCATGGTCTTGGGGCGCTGAAGCATTCTGGCAAAATTGAAAACTTAGCACGCTATGCCAATGTACCTCAAGCTGGCAGAAATTTAGGGCCAGTTATCTTTTGATAGAGTATTCCTAGCTATTTCATGGGAATATGCGTTTTGGCCTGTTGCGCATCATTGGTTCTGCTGAGCACATGCAATAAGATAAGTGTATACACCGAACGGGCACTCGCCCACGAAGGCTCAGGGCAGTTACCACCAGCATAAACCCAAGTTCCATTACTTCCTGGAACAAACAGTGTGTTTAGGCGCATGAACCATGTGCATAAACCTCAGGGTGCTCCACATAGCGCTCATCAGCAGTGCCATGTGCATATGGAATCAGAAAAGTACAATTGCTGTCCTCCTGCTGATGACCACAGTGCTGCAGGTACTTAGGGCTGGCATTGTATGAGACCTTTTGCTGTCATCAATCAATCAATTCAGACGCAAGGACGGTTGCTGTCATGGCATAAATATTGACTAGTCCTAATTGTGTACCTTGGATACAGGCCCTAGACATCCAGCTCACTCCTGAGCTAGAGTCTCCTGACTACAATGTCCTCAAGCGCACACAGGACTATGAGCTGCGGCAGTATCAGCCCTACCTGGTGGCAGAAGTACCCATGGCACCAGGATCAGGTATGAAAAGGTGGAAAATTGAAAGGCGGGTCTTGGGGACCGATTTCAGGTGGCTTACTAGGGAGGGGGGCTAGGGGGATTCTTGGTGGCTGACCAAGGGTGGTCTGTGGGAGGAGGGCCAGGGCAGATGTGTGGGCATTGGGGAAGGGGGGTGAGGGGGGGGGGGGTGAGGGGGAGTGAGTGGACAGGTAGGAAGTTGTTTGCGGGTGAAAGATTCAAGAGGGAGGAGGGGGCGTGGGGTTGTTTGCAGGGCAATGCATGGGGGTAGGGGTGGGGTTTAAAGGGCAAGCCCGGGAGGAGGAGGTGGGGGGTAAGAGGACTGGGTTTCTCAGATAAGCCCTACTATCGTAAACCCTTTATCCAGACCCCTAAACCCTAGCTGTGTTTGCTTGCAGGTCCTGCTGGTGGCAGTGGCTTCACAGAGCTAGCTGGATACATCTTCGGTGGAAACTCCCAAGGTCTAAAGATGGAGATGACCACACCTGTGTTTACACGGACAGGGGATGCCACCAGTAGCAGCAGCAGTGGCAGCAGCAGTGTGTACAGTAGCTCTCAAAGAGGCACCAGCAGCAGCAGTAGTGGCAGCACTGTGAGGTTTAGTGACCCTAACAGCAGCAGGATGCAGTTCATGTTGGAGAAGCGGTTTGCGGGTGCGCAGGATGGGCTGACTGGCAGACCGTGTTCTTTGCTCTCTCGTGGCAGTAGCATTCGTATATGATTGAGTGTTCATGTGCCGCCTAGCTGAGTTGTTTAGATGTTAGAAGGGTTGGCAGGCAACTGGCAGTTGTATCAGGTTGCGGCTTGCAACACTGCAGTTTGCACCTTGGGTGACCTCATATGTTTTACTACTGACAAGATAAGTAGGCTGTGGATGTTCCATGAGCCTGAATCACATGTAGTAATTGTATCTGGTCGAGGCATCATGTTGCAGCAGGTCAGTATTTTGGGTTCATTAGAACATGCCAGGGTGTAGTTTCTACCTGCTTAGGGGTCTGCTGTCTGTCTTGCTTGACTTGTCTGCAGATGTGACTATCCTGCCGGATCCATTGGATGCACGCATCAGCAGGAAGGAAGAACAGAGCAGATGGGTAGCAGGTAAGCAACATGCTTAGCAAAGGGGGCTGCAGCAGGGAGCTGCAGCAGTTCGGTGCTATTGTGCCGCAGTACTGTTGTCATTTATAGTCCCAATATGCCATAGCAAATTGCTATAGGCCCGCACTTCAAGCTGTTACAAGAACAGCAAGGTGGAACATTATAGTTTACAGCAGTAGACATTGCTTTTCAACATCTCGCCAGATGGCTTCTCTGCTCAGGTGCTAGTCGCTTTCTTCTTACAAACCTCTCCATCCTGGTTGGGATTTCAATATGGCCAGGTGTATGAGTGTGATGTACCGCAGCATTTGCAGCTGCTGTCCACCTCTCTGAGTGGCTTACAGTATCAAAAGGACAAGGCAAGGGTAGTCAACCTGCATAGTGACTCTGCAATGTTCACACTCGTATCAAAATGGGCACAGGTGTCCACCACATTCCATATCACAGGGGCCATTGCAGATGCTGAAAGAAGACTTCCAAGTATTTCTGCATCTTTGCTTTTCTTACCCCCACATTGCCTTGGGGATTGGAAAAAGCCCCCGTTGCCTCCCTCAATGCCTGCAGCTACCCAGGTCTCAGGCTCCTACTATTGCCCAATGAGGATGAGCAGGCAGTATGTACGCTTCTTTACTCAACCCTGTCTGATTCAATCCTCTTCGCCCCTTCTGCTTCTGCTCCAGCTGTTCAGTTCTCTGGCTGGCCCCTTGACTTTGAGGTAGTAGCAGCTGAGAAGCAGCTACGGGCAGCACTGATCCGTGATGGGTTGCAACCAGCCATTGGTTACACCTTGGCACGTTACAACGAACCCACAGTGCCGCCCTTCCTGAGGCGGAATGAGGTCCTGATTGACCTAGAGAACTACAGCTGGCCCTGATGCTGCTGAATGAGTGTGGTGGGGGAGGGGACGAAGCGCTGCATTGAGCTGATTGGGCCACTGCACGGGCCAGAACCTCCGCTGCAGTCCTAGCTCGCGTAAGTATAGTGAGAGGCAACTGAGGCTAGGATGGAGCCTATGTGGAGCTTATTGTGGGTACAATGTGCGGGATTGTTTCGGCCTAGCTGCTGGGCCTCATGTTCCAGGCATACCGATAATTGTTGTGTAGGTAGTTGTATGTCATTCTTATACATGCTGCCTCCTACTGGTATGGAAGGCTCCCGTACTTCCACTCATGATGAGGTGACAGCTTGAAGTGCGGAGGGTGCCTATGGCACTTTTGTGTGGGGATGTTGACAACGTCAGGCCTGGTAGTGGCTACCAGCCGGCTAGCTACCTGCCGTGGCGGACAGTCGGGCCCATGTAACTATCTCAACAGACTACAGATTACAAGTTGGCCCCGCCCCGGCCGGCCACACCGGGGGCGTCTGTAGTAACGGAGCCAAACTAGGCTCTCAAGTTGCTTGTGACGATCCACTCTATCTGCTTGATCTCAGTACTTAGGTGTTTTGAAGACTACCATGCGGACCTGTCTTTCTCTGATGGTGATGCCGGCTGAGCTGTACATGTTTACCATGGTACATTCCTCTCTGATGTTCGAGGTAGCACCATGAAACTCGGTCTATGTTGTCGTGGTCCGGTCTTTGACTGGAAAGCTTTTATATGTAGATAACAAACAATAATTTAAGGAGGATATGAGGAAGATCACTTTATAGTACTAACACATCAGCACTTCCCACTCCAGCCCTGCATCCCGAGACCTGCTTGACCACAGCTTAGTACCAAGCCAGTGACTACCCGCCAGAGTCAGCAGGCCTGCAACGCCGGCCCTCACGGGTCATGGGCGATACCGCTGTTCCTGGTGGTGGTGCCGCCTCCCTATCTCACCTCCCAAAAAAAAAGTAGCAATGCATTTGCCATCCAAACCAACTGGTAACTGGCTCCTTCTGGTGCTGGTACGGTGTATGCACAAGCATGGCCACCAATGCACCTTTGCCAATTGCATTCAGTCAGCACTGACCTGATAGTCTTTTCACAAATACACTGCATGCCGCATGCCATGCAGAAGGCATTGACGCCATGGAATTTCACCGACAGCATCAATTGGAGTGAAGCATCATGGGATGCCAAAAGACCAAGTGCCTCTGCACTTTTACTGATCTGGCACATCCAATCAGTGTACACTACTCATCAGTACATAGTAGTACCACAGTCTAGTCACACTTCACATGCCACCGATCATCAGTCTAAGTGCAGCCACTGCAGCCTTGGACGATGGCAGCAACAAACAAATCATACATACAATGTGCAATGACTCCCAGCTCCCCGCACTCAGTGTTTGTACTGATGAGGTCAATCAATTGGTCCTATAGCCTTCAGCTCATCCTAGAAAATGATGCTACATAGCAGACAGTGGCCATGTAAGGGAGAACAATCCATTATCTGACACAAGTTCTGCAGTAAAAACCTCATCCATCCCCAGTACATCCACCACGATAGCTAAACAGGCTAACTATTGATGTTCAACACACCCTGAGTGAGCACAAGCCTGCATTCTATCTTGCTCCTTCAATTGCCCTGCATGCTCTATTGTCACAACCCTTCAGACAAACACAGCAGCCTTACCCTGGCCTCAACCAGGGCAACGCCAACACCAGCCCCTCTGGGATAAACTCTGGGTCAATGATATCTAACTCCTGCAGGTGCCTCAACCCGGTCAGCTGCATCAAGCCCCCTTCTGTAACATGACCCATTGTGACATAGCCCCCAATACCCAGGAGGGTGAGAGCTGTGAGCTGGCCCAGTGCTGGCATGCAGCCATCCGTTAGGTCATCATTGCCACGGAGCCTCAGCTTGCGTAGCTGTTTCAGTGAGCACCCCAGAGCTGTGACCACCATGTCAGGCAATCCGCAATACTGGAGGCTGAGTTGCTTGAGCTGGGTGAGGCGACTGAGGCTCAAAGCTGACACCCCCAGGGGCAAACGGATGGTCAGGTACTGCAAGCCCTTTAGTGCTGCGATAGCATTACACAAGCTTTCCACGGCAGCCTGCCCCTGCTGCCATTGGGCTTGCATGAGTCCTCCTTCTATGGTCAGAGATGTAAGGGCTGCAGCAGCACCCAACCCTCCCACCAGTGCTGGAGTGATATAATCCTGGACGTCACCAGCGTCAAGGCATCCCAATTGCATGGAGTGCAGGTTTGGGACCAAACCGAGTTGGGACCAAACTGAGTTGGGACCAAACCGCCACAGAGTTATGGATGTTTGCCCTGCTGTAGCAGCTGAGTTGCAGATCAGTCACGCTCGTCAGGCCGGTTAGGAGTGCAAAGGTGGAGACCGTTGGAATCTCCCTCATAGTGCCGAGAACTAGCTGGCTGAGGCTGCGGAGGCGTGTCAAAGCTTGCAGTGTGCCGAGGCAGGCGACCGTGCTGATACGACGAAGGGAGGGGGGAAAGCAAGAGGCTGTGTCCAAGGGCTGAATGATGGTCAAACTGGTGAGCTTGGAAAGATGCTTCAGGTCCAGGATATGACCTCTCTGAACTCCCCCCTCCGCTGCTGCAGCTTTCAAGAAAAGATCCAGCTCGAGTAGATTGGATGGTAGCTGGGACAAGCAGTCAGTTTCTGCACCATCCAGCTCGAGGTATGTGAGGTGGAGTAAGCTGCTGATGGCTGCTATGTAGCCTACTGGTAGGCAATGAGCTGGGTACGAGTATGGCATGCTGATGACCAAGCGTCTCAGACTCGTCAGGGATGCCAAGGGTCCGAGACAAGAAGGATTGTTCAGGCGCTCAATATCATCTTCCAGATCTGGAGACATCAGCTTCGAGCTGGTGAGGCTGCCAGCTGGAAGATCTTGAAGCACGAACGGGTTGATGAAGACTTCACTGCTAAACTCGCACAAGCAGACCGGCCTAGGAGATTTGCTTGCCAGGCGGAAAGCCAGGGAAAGGCTTGCCTCAAAAAAGGCTTTCGCCAACTGGGCCATCTAGTGCAGCATCTTCTGGGTAACAGACCGTAATGCTACGAACTAAGTAGCCGTAGTCGCTAAGCCAAAAACCCAAGGTCCGTAGCCGGTTTGCTGCGATATCGTCTATGATTAGTTCCACATCAGCAACGGCAGTACATGCTTCTTTCACGGCACCGTTGACAGACTTTGACACAGCAAGCAAACTGCACAGATCAGTTCCCTCTAGCACACAGTGCTTTAATACTACTGCTAGCCGTTCAGCTACCACAACAGACTTGCACTCTTCCATGGGGAGACTGAGCTTAGACGCTTTCATGGCAGTTGATTAGACCTGCTGCGTAAGGAATTCTGGATTGCCGAACAATGGAAAAGCCACGCCAAAGCCAGAAAGCCTTAAAACAGCGCCACACCCTCATGAAGCTTTCAGACAGCGTCACCTAGTGGCCTGCACTGAAGTGAACATGAAACCAGAGTGCCCCCAGAGATGAAAATCACTGCGTTTACAATGGGTAGAATATGTCATTCTGCTGAAACACCAACGGCCTACCGGAACTATTGTCCTTATCCGTAAGTCACTGGGCCTGGACGGAGGTCTGGTGACTCCGATGGCCATTAAAGAGATGTTCCAAGGACAATATGGACGCCCATAAACAAACAAAACACATTAGCATTTAAGGTGCGGCAACTTCAGAGGGCTGCTCCATCGCACCGACCAAAACACACCACCATAAATCTATTACAACAACAAACATTTAAGGTGTGGCAACCGCAAAGGGCTGCTAGGTCGAACCGACCAAACACACCATCGGATGGATCCAAACACAATGGCTTCCAGACCACCAACTCAATCAGTACTGATACCGAAACATGTATCCAGGCAAGACAGAGCCCATGATCAAGAACACCACCCACTCCTCCATCGGTTGCAATGGCATGGCAAACAATGACGATTACCACGGGCTGGAGATGTACAAGAACCATGCAAAGGACTCGACCACAGAGGGATATATGCAACCAGACCCAACCACCATGGAATGGTATTATCGCATTACGAATTTGTCAGTTGGCTGGCTCACCTTGACCTGCATTCCCTACACAGTGATGAAGCTGTGCTGTAAACTACATAACATGATGTACATAAAAACCTAGGACAGTTGCATAGTTCTTCCTCTCTACCTTGAACAGTCAACATATCAATAGCCCCCAAACCTCAGTACTGAGCACCCTCGGAGATAGACTCCAATCATGCAGGAATGACTATGCATCCCTTCAATACAACTGTGCAACCTCTTCATCACAGGAGGTACACAGACTGGCAGGGCTCAGGGAATCCCTTCCTGCACCCCTTCCTGAGAGTTTTCTCACTTCACTCAGTCATGCCATACAACAAGTACATCCTGCTCAAAGTAAGGGTTGCTCACAGCCAAGGCTGACATACAAACAAAAAGCATGGCCCCTCCACACAATAGCGCCTACATGTTGATCCTGATCTTGCTACTCAATTGTTCAGACCTAGCCATGAAAACAGCAGTGAGACTAGAAGGTGGGCGCAGGGCAGGAATGTACAAGCAACATAGTAGTGCATCGCTGGTAAGCTCAATACCATGCACCATCGTTACCTTGTACCCACAGAGACGCCATCATCCGGGCATGTGCCCCAAATATGCAAGCTCTATCGCCCGATTCATTGGCACCACTGAAGCCAAAAACCTCCTTATCATGGATTAGCCCCGCTGGGCCTTGTACCCTGGCCAGCTGTAAAGTTTGTAAATTCCCAATCCTTCCCAGAAGGCTGCCTTTGCCTCCACGTATACACAGCTCCTCTTGCACCATCTCCTGCCAGAACCAAAGCTTCCTCTGCAGATAGCACCTTACTGGCTCGCTTCTTCATTGTTATAGCACCCCCTAACTTGCCAGAAGTACCAGAGGCATCAACGGGCCATTCCCCTGAACCCATGCTGTCGTAGGACTCTGGGCTCTCAAGCTCAGACTTCGTAATGTCCACTCTCCGTGCTAGCTCTGGAAATGTGTAGTACCTTGACAAGATTACTGCTGCAGCAAGTGCATCCCTGACCTTGTTACCCACAGGCGCCTCAGATGCTGTGTTCCCTCCCTTTGCTGATTCATTTGATTTGACCATGGTTGATGCTTGAAAGGCATCAAGTGCTGCTCCTGCTGCTGCTGCTGGTAAGGGAGGTCGGCGCAGCGGTGGAGGCCGAAGGCCGGACAGAGAAGCTGCTGCCACGCTAGGCTGCTGCTTGTGCTGTTGCCCTTGATCTTTGCTTACTGGTACTGATGCAACAACTCCCACTACCGCTGCTGCTGCTTTCTGCTGAGGTTGCCCTGGCTTCTTGACTGATGGCAGAGTACCGTAGCACGCAATCTTGCCCTTGGCAGCACGTCTTGCTTGCTTGGTTGAACCATGCTCATCTGTGATTGCAGGAAACAAGGCGAGTGTCAAGAGAATGAAGCTTATCAAGAGGGACAGAAACCTTCCATATATTGTCGGCACTGAATGAAATACAGTTAGCTGCAAGGCTCCTGGCAATTACCTGTCCACTAACAACAGAGACAGACAGTAAA
Organism: Pseudopediastrum boryanum; assembly: GCA_963556185.1. Classification (NCBI taxonomy): domain Eukaryota; kingdom Viridiplantae; phylum Chlorophyta; class Chlorophyceae; order Sphaeropleales; family Hydrodictyaceae; genus Pseudopediastrum; species Pseudopediastrum boryanum. Next base: position 7,676,780 of record OY744498.1, read on the forward strand.
ATTCGTCCTCACATACTCGCACATGTCAGGCATTCCACCACCTGCAGCCCTCAGTAGCCCAACCCAAGAGCACAGCCAACAGTGGAATGTGCTTATTCGCTTTCCCCTTGCTACTTGCTTTCATTTCCCTTTGTGAGAGCTCTGGTGTGCTGCCCATGCATAACTACTGCGCATACATCCCTGCAGTGAAGGTCACTGTTCATTGTCCATGTGGGATGTTACCAGGCAGAGGCAAGCCAGCAGAATTCAACGTTTGCAATACAGCATTTTCTGGACATTGCAGTTAACCATTGCTATGGGCATCAGTCATCAGGGGTCTTGTGCTGCATGGTCTTGAGTAACCTTTTGGCATAGCTGGTTTTCGGTTTTTGATTGACTGAAAGATTGATTGATTGATTGATTGCTAGCTATGGGTGACCTTGAAAGTACTTGTGCATGCTCTGTACAGCCCAGCCCCATTGTCTCACCTACTACAATGACCTCCAACCCCAAGGCTCCAACCAAACCTGCCAGCACCTGTGCAAATGCCAAGCACCGCACAGACTGCCCCTTCATTTTAGAGTGTTGCACGGCGTGAGCAGCAGACCCACGCAGCACGCCCTTTTTTGTGGAAGCGCCAGCCGTGAGTGGCACTCCCACAACAAAGCCATCTGCTCCCTCTTCAAGGGCGATCGCTAGCAAAGCTGCAGGGATCAGATCACGCTCCATTGACCTACGATCCAAGGTCTACATGAGCACAAGGGATATCGTACTGTTATTAGCAGCATTATCATTGCGGGTGTTATAGATCATGATGTGACACAGCAAAGGTGTCATGAGCAAAAGGGATGCATCCTTCAGTAAACGCATGACGGTGCCCCTTCATGCATGTTGCAGAATCCATAAGTACAGAAGGAAGGCATCTGCAGAGCTTCATGGTGAAATACTGCAGGAACCGGGGCCCAGTCTGTCGCAGAAATGCTCCCGGAGTTGGCCATGTTATGTAGCCGTCAGTTTTAGCCTACATTCTGCTTGTCTCCTTCTCTCGTGATACAAGATCACAATCTCCATCTCTCACCCTCAATACACTACTGCATGGAGACATGCCGAGGGTGCTGCAAGGGCTCTGCAGCGTTCTCTCTAAAACAAAGTGAGTTCCAGCCTGTTTTCTGAATTTAACCTTGTAGACCCTACAGATCGTAGCTATCTAGGCTTTCTAGCAGGCTGCAAGAACTGGTCTATAACAGCGAAGAACCGCATTTGTCGGTACGCCTGCAAGATCGTGCTGGCCCTCTGCTGCATGCTGCATGGCTGTTGCTAAGGCGTCGCCTTCAGGGACCCTAGCAATGCAAACCCTCTGTGTGCTGAGATCAGCAATATCTATCTGCTGCACCAATGTCTGTTCACATGCCTGAAGCCTGTCACTCACCAACAGAGGGATATTCTTCCCACCGTCGTGCACTGCCACCCCCACCCTGGCAGAGCCATAGTCCACACCTATTGGCCGAAAAAGTTGCGGGACACCTGGCTGACTGCTGGATGGTACAGAGACATCAGCAACAGAAGCGTCTGCCTGTCCCTGGCTGCGAATGCTGCATGGAGATGTGGTTCTGCTCCATAGGTGCACTGGTATGGGAAAAGCCGGACTGAGAATCCCCTGAAAGAGGAAGCAGTGATCAGCTAATGCCATGAAATCTGCGGTATTGTGTCTGCAGGTACGTACATCGCCTGGTATGCCACGTCTCCTCCTAAGACTCTGCAAGTTGTTGCTATTATGCTCGCAACGAGGGGTGCCTGTCGGGCGCTGCCTGCTTGCTACACACTTGAGGGCTGAAAGCGGGCTTGTATAGGTACCACAAACATGCATTATGTATCATCTGAAGCTTCCTAGGGAATCAGGCCTCCAACCCCGCACGGCAACGTAAGAAAGACATGCGCAAGACACCCTGGATTAGGTGTCAGCATGGAACTAGACATACGGTTCGTTTATTGCGCACTTCACGTTTACAAGGCCTTCAATAGCACCATATAAAGGCCACGGTTAATATGAGGCGCACTCTTGACACACTAGCGCAGTGCCGAGGCTGTCACTGAATGAGTTCAATCTCCTGCCATTGTCTGACAGCTCGCTATCATCCTTCAAGGACCCACTGCTGCTTGCTTGCCTTGCTGATCACTACATTTCTTGGTGGACATTATGCTTAGGACGCCTACCGCATGCTATAACCTGTAGGCTCGAGGCAATACGAAGCCCGAGTCAATTGTGGTTGCGGCATAGCCTATGCTCTGCATCGACGTGCTGGTCTCGACAAATCGGGCTGGTACATGCTACCTTGACTGGGCCTGCTGACTTGCATCGCTCGATGCCGAGGGGCGTCGTGGAGTCTTAGCCAAACGCGCCTTGGCCTACGTAGGGCCAATCTGCTTATGTACGCTGTACAAGTCCAGCCTTTATACAGGGTGCGTATAGAATGGAAGCGTTCATCCGAGCATTTGACCGTTATAGCTGTCAAGACCAGTTCGTAAGCGGCGGTGGCAATGATACGGGCCTTTCCTTTTGCAGCCGCAGGACATGGAGGTCATTCTCTTAGACAATGCACGGCGAGCTTATGAGCTTAATCAGAAAGCTCAACTGCTGGCACAGGATGAATACAGCATCATGAACCAAGCCATCAACCTGCACCTACTGGCTCGCCACGTAGCTGAAGTCACCATGCGACCGAACCTCCTGCAACAGACGGTTGCGCCTTTGTACGTATCATTACAACCAGGTAAGCAATGTGTGCCAGATACCCATGGTCCTTTTTTATGGCAGGGTTCCCAGTTGCTCTGCTCTACTTGCTTGGTCAATCGGGCACTTTCCCTGTGCCTTCGCATCTGGAGTAGCCTGTGAAGATAGCATCTCCCTGATACTGGAGTGATTTGTACGCAAATCAGGCATGGATAGTAAATTTCTTCAGATGCTGTGGACAACGGTGCATGAGTGATGTTGACGTCTGCTAGGCTGTTCTTGACGAACATGCAATGGCAGTTATACCCCATATGTGCTGGTTTTGATGCAATAGGGCCTAGAACTGCCGATATTGGCGTTCGATAGCAGGAGCATGTTTTGGTCTCGTATCACGCGGGAACAAGGCAGGTGCAGACCTGCTGTAATCCGCTGTATGTGCGAAGCGTCCTTGGTGACAGTGAGGGATTGGCTGCTGCTTGCTTCAATTTTATGTCAGTTGAAAGTTGTTAGCATTTAGTTGATGAGAGTTACTAGCGTTGTTCTCATGGCCAGCAAATGCATCCTCGGTGGTTAAGCTGGTGACATCCGTATATGCATGGTACCTGATGTGGCTGTATCCACTGTTGACTACCAGTAATGCTATACCGTATGATGCATGCTGTCTGCCTGTAACAAGTTATGGAGCCAATGCCTGCTTCCAATAAGGATTGCAAGACCAATGGACTTCTCCATTGGATAACCATTAGCCTTTCTGCATCATCTTCCTTCAGCAGTCTGTCCTGGCCCTGGTTGATTTTTGTGACAAACATCCTTTCAGCCAGGCAACCGGGTAACTTCAGGGTCATGATTCTTGTTCAGCTATTGCAGTCTTGTACCTCTTCCATTGTGACAGTGCATATTAACCAGCTTCTATGTGCTTGCTCTCTTTCTTCACTGCTGTAGTAAGTGCTGCAGGGAACATGCAGCAGTTTCTTAGAGGCCCAACACCTCACTCATGGGGCGGGCAGCAGTTAGCAGGAGGAGCTGCAGCAGCAGATGTTGCAACAGCAGCTGCAGCAGCAGCCATGCAGCAAGTGAACATCAACATGCCCAATGGTCCTACTGCAGGACTTGCAGCAGCTGCTGGAACCATGCCTAACAGCAACCAGATGAGTCTATCCGCTCAAGGCAGTAGTGCAGTGGGAATGGCGCAGATCTTAGATGCAGCAGCAGTAGCAGCTGCCGGGTTGAGTCTACAACTAGTACAGCATCCTCTGCAGGTCTCTGCGGATGGAGGAGAGGTGCCAGATGCATATACAGCGAACCTATTGCAGCAGTTGCAGCAGCAAGGAGGTGGAGCAGGAGCACCGGGTGGCATTGTGGGGTCTGTTGGGACATCAGAGCAGGGCGGCCAAGAAGGGGAGGGATGATGAGGGTGCTGTATTAGGGTTACGGATTGGCCTATGTTGTTGTGTTCGGGGCAGTGTTGAGAGCATATTGTCAAGGAGATTTGACTCCCGCCCAGAGGCTCGATGCCGTGTTTTTAGTCAGGTGCTTTCATGCTTGAGCTCGTTGGTGCAGGACATCCAGTGCAAAATATGTGGTGTTTGCTAGTAAGTCCAATGGCAGTGCCGTTCGGGTTTGTTTGACACTGCTTCTGCGGTGCGTGACTTCGATCATCGTATGGTCAGCCGGCGGAGTAGTATACGGACCTCGGAACTGACCCATATCCATGTCTTACCCGCAAAGCCCCGATCCATCCCTCTGACGGTAGAATACAAACTACAACGGATGGGTTAGCATAACCCTAGTAAGCCATAAGCTTGCAGCTACCGTGCGTACATGCAAGCCATCGACCCCGGCCCAGACTATGTGTCACGTAAAGCTCAGCAAATTAGGAACAGCTCCTGATTGGCATCCAGAACAGCCATACTCGGTCATTACTTCAGCACGGACTCCCAGCTGATTGACAGTCGGCAAGTCATTTCCGTGCATTGAATTGCGCATTGCAGTCGGGCCCGCCCGCCATATATACATCTGACACCTGGTGCTACTCGTCGACACTGCTGGGCACGACCATGACCTATCCATCATCGATAAATCAACCGCGCCAGTAGTCATAAGGTGCCCCATGCCTCTCAATTCTGGTTACAGCTGTGAGTGTGCCTGGGCCTAGGCCTGTGGGACACTATCCGAACAGATGACAGATGTTGGAATACAGAACAAACGGATAAGCTGGTCATGTGCCAACGGCAGTTCCTCCGATGCAACGAGCACCCTATCCCGTACATATGGCCTCAGACCACCTACTAACTGCCAGGGCCCTTGCACCCAGCCTACAATACCAGGTACTAATTATTAATACATTTCATGATATGCCATAGCAATAAGTGCCATAGGCCCCGCACCTCAAGCTGTCACAAAGAACAGCGAGGTGGAACAGAATACGGGTAAACTTCGACATGTATGACAATATATGCCTAAACATGAGGTCCAGCAGCTAGGTCAAAATCACCCAAAACCTCCGCTGCCCCAATGGGGGTAAGAGCCTCCCTCCTACTTAAGAAAGCAAGGAGGGCTTGTAAGCCCGGGTGCAAGCAATAGTTGGTAACAAACCCCATTGGTTGGACCTCACGCCACATCAGAAGGGTGAGCATAAGCATTCCTAATCTTCCAAGCAGCTGCAACATATTTAGCTATACACTTAAATGCATGCTTGAAAGGGCCATATACTAAGCCAGACTCCTCATCGACGTCTACACCCCAGAACTCTTCATTAAGCATGCTATGCAGCTTCTCCTCATCAGATTTGCCATCCAATATCTGACATTTTGCAGCAACATCAGGGTCAGAAGTCAGCTTCTCCCACAGCTTTTGCCTTTGTGCCTGGTAAACAGGACAGTCAAACAAGAAGTGTTCAGGAGATTCAACTTCACCTCCCAATTCAGGGCCAAGATCACAGGACTTGCAGCACTCCCTACGTGCACTTTGCCTGCTAGCGCTCTGCCTACCGAATTTTGCTGTCATAGCGTTGAGAGGAAGAATACCTGCACGCAGCTGCATAATGAGTTCCATGCCTTTGCTCAGAGGGCCTGTGCACATATATGGCTGCGGTTTGAAATAATTAACATCGTCATTGTAATGCTGCATATATGTCGCTAAAGTAGATTTATTTCTAGCACCCTCCTCCCGAACAGCCCTGTCTCTTTCATATATACTCCACTTGACATATGCCCTAAAGCTAGGTAGGTGTCCCTCTCTCACTCTTGCTTGTAAGGTTTCCTCCTGCATGCCTAGTTCAGCCCTGAGTTTATTGAACCTCTTCTGCCAAGAAGCATAATTCCTGTGGCTTGGCCAAGATGCTTCAAGTGCCTGCCTGCTAAGGCTAGTAGTATCCTTTTGCTGTAATTTGAACCACCATTCAACCTTCCTCTGGTCCAACCAGCTAGATAGAGGCCTAACACCAGCTTCTGCCCTCAATACCTCATGGCAGATGTTTGGCTTGCAATGCAGTGATCTCTTCAAAACCTCTATTTGGATCTTAGACTCTATGGTATTTGTCTGCTGGGATGATGCCCACCATACCTCAGAACCATACTCAACCCTTGGTCTTATCAAAGCCAGCAGCATGGCTCTCTTAACCTCAAAGCTTACATGACGATTCTGGAAGAATGTTTGCAATGCATTAATGGAGGCTGTAGCTTTTTCAATCATACCTGCAATGTGAGCCTCCCATTTGCAATCACTAGTGAAAACAATCCCCAAGTATGTATATGCATCTAGTACTGGCAAATTCTTACTGCTAAAACTTACCTTTGGGGACTCTTTATTGGGGAGCAAAGGACCAAACACAACAACAGCACTTTTAGTTGGGCTTAGCTTAAAACGCCACTTACGACTGTAGGCATGAATCGTGTCAGCCATCTTCTGAAGCTCTTCCTGCGATTCTGCAAGCCCTACAAGGTCGTCAGCGAGCATTAGTGCTACCAACTTTGATCTACCTTCAATGTTACTCTCAGCCCTTCCTATGCCCTGTTCCCCACTACCACTATTATCTACCTCTTTTGGTAGGGGAACCCCCGGGTGCTTCTCCCATATCTCTTTTAGGGGACCGTTGATGAACAAAGTATACAACAGTGGTGATAGCGGGTCCCCTTCCGCTAAGCCTAAATCGCTAGAAAAGTATTCTGATGACTCTCCATTATGCAAGGCACATCTAGAGAGGCTATCGTATAGATGTACAAGAACCCTAAACATTTTACCCCTAATGCCCATCTCCCAGAGCTTGTACCAGAGCCCGTCCCGCCAGACTGATGGGAAAGCTTTGACCACATCTACAAACAGTGCGTACGTCCGGAGTCCTGCACGCATTCTTCCGGATGTGACCGCATGCAATGTCCAGACATGATCAATGCAGCCTCTGCCTGGCCGGTACCCATTCTGGCTCTCGTGAAGGAGTCCCTTTGCTTCAGCAAAGTTAGTTACCCTGTTGTTGATGATCTTGGTATAAACCTTGTCTACTACGCTTAGCAGCGTTATCCCCCGGTAATTATTGCCATCTTCCTTATCCCCTTTCTTAAAAAGGCTGACTATTACCCCAGGGCGTTGGAAGGTGCATTCATGCTCCCAGGCCTTGTTATACATGCATAGGAGCATGGCTGTCATGGGTTCCCCGCCATACTTTAAAAGTTCAGCAGAAGTGTTCTCTAGAGGACTACCCGCTTTGCCTGATTTGAGACTTAGTCTAGCTCTGGCAACCTCAGAGCTTGTTAGGTCAGCATCTAAATTCTCATCCCCTGACCCTTCTGGCTCTGCTGATGCATTGATGTAATGCGCTACAGCAGCTTGAACTTCTTGTTGAAAGGCAGAGTCAAAGTCAGCATCAGCATTGAAGGTGGCAGAATTCCCGAGCTGCTTGTAATGCTCTCCAAAGGCATCGGCGATGGGTTTGTCGCCACATGCATATGAACCATTTTGCTTTTTAAGCAAGGAGGGGGCTGAAGCTTGTGCGTTTTTTGGTCTGTATGCAGAGTTGAACGCCTGCCAGAGGCGCTTGTCTCCCATTCTGGTTTTCCGCTCTGACTGGCATTCGTCAAATGCCTCGCAAATGGTACTAACTGAGTCAGGTGCACTAATGAAACAGCACAAGGCTGCAAACCTGAGTATGTTGCAGTTTGGTCTGGAACACTTATCTTAATCATGCAGATGTTTTCATATACACAATGTAAGCAACTGCAAAACACTGAGCAAAATGCCTGCCAGATACTAGAGTCAACTTAAGGTTGCTTACAGTGAAATAAGTCTCTAGGTACCAACATGCTACGGCCCTGTTCTGGGTGCGGCCTTCAGCATCATCATCCCTGGCTTAGGCTGCAAAGTGACATGGTACTGTGCAATGTCATACAGCACTTGCACTGTGGCAGGCATGGCCGCAGCAACCTGCTCAGCCCCTGCTGATTCAACACCTTCTCTCCCCTGCTTCTCCTTCAGCACCAGCATCATTTTCTCCAATATTTGTCCTGGGCTCCATTTGAATGCTGCCACCAAGCTTGCGACCACCACTTGCAGCTCCAACCGTGCCAAGCTCTGACCCACACAGTCACGAGGACCAAGGCTGAAGGTCATGGGGTCAGGGGGCCCATTAAACCCTGCAGGCCCCGAGGGATCCACATCTGTCTCCCTGGCCGAGACAGTAGTAGTGGCATGGCCCTCAGCAGGTAAGGTGACCTTGGGTGCTTCTGCAGCAGTTATGATGGAGGGTTCTGATGTCATCCAGCGCTCAGGATCAAATATGCCAGAAGTAGGGCCATAGTTGTGGAAGCTGGTACCTGTGGGTCCTGGTGCCACCATCACTACACTGCCCTGCAGGCAATGACAGTTGAAATGTCAAAAAGCGGCCCCTTGGAGAGTGTAACGCTCATGGGTTGAGCCAACCTACACATACAATAGTGCATTGTATGTCTACTGATTCTTACGTAGAAGAAGAGGATCATAAAGATTTGGAGTCAACCAAGTGTGCACTCTTGGGGCTCATGCCACCCTCCCATGCCAGCCCTTTCAGACATTGTATCATAGCACTTTGCATTTTCACTGCAGCCAGCCCAGGCAGCTTTGCAGCAGGTGAGCAATCATTCTGGATTCATTCTGCAAAGACTGTCTCAAGTGCCTATACGGGGTGGTGGCAAATGAGCCCATTGAAGATCGGGCACGTGCAGTGATCAAGGGTCAAAACAAATGCGTGTAAGTACACATTATCACGTGTGACTGCATGATGGCAAGAACAGCATGCACAACCACCTCCTGACCTGGTGGATACCTACATGTGAATGAATACTACCCGGTCAGCACATCCTACACTTGACACCAAGACTGCTTGTATGCAATCGCTGAATAGCGCCTCCTTGTGCTGCGCCTTCCAAGATGCTCTTCTCTATAGACTGCCCCTGGCCCTACATATGGTGTTTTGAGCCCTGCCGCACTAGGTAGGTCAACCCACTGTCAGTGATTGCCAGTGCAATAGGTTGTCTTTGTGAACACTGCTAGGTGCGATCAGCCAGCGGGCACAGCTCTGCTGTGCTCCTGTAGTCGGCCCAAACTTTATAGTGAGCTGCAGATTACTGCAATGCGCCCCCATCTCCTAGCCTATCCCAAGGAGCTGCCTGCAAGACCCTCTGCTACCAAACGATGCTCATCTAATGGGTAATGAGTACGGAGATTGCCTTCTATGAACCTCACCTTTGGGATATGGTAGCCCATAAGCTCCATATCAAATGTAGTCAAACGAGCCGTCCCCAGAGACACAGGTGAATACAGCCTCAAAGCTTCCTTGATGACCGCATTGAGATACGGCAGGCGTGCCACATCGCCCCACTCAAACTGCCTCCCCTCTGGTCCCACCATCGCTGCTGCTGAGAGCTCAGACACAAGCTTGGACTGAACATCAGGGTGGGTGGCAAGGGCCCCCATGGTCCAAGAAATGGCGTTGCTGGTGGTTCCAAAGCCGGCACCGAGGATGATGGCAAGCTCTGCTTTCAGCTGGTCGTGGCTTAGGGGCTTGCCACTGGCAGGGTCTATCACTTTGAATAGATGGGCTGCAGGAGAGGCAGTGAAACATGATTGGTTTGAGTGTGTTGGCTTCGCTTGATATGCTTGTGAGACTTAGCCCGGCTCAGTGCCACACTCAGCATCTACAGTTGGTTAAAAAAAAGTTTTGCAAAAGTTTTGGCCGGTACGTATTGCTGGGGTTTAAGCAGCAGCAGCAAGACCTGATTTACAACCATTTATGTTTAAGAAAGTAAACAGGCAGAGCATCAATGTGCTGCAGTTGGTATGCCCAAGTGGTATCACAAGTAGCCTCGCACGCGAGACGTCCCGAGTTCGAGCCCCGGGCGTGCCCTATAAATATACTATATAATAGCCAGCCAGCCAGCCTTAGCCTTAGCCGCAGACGCAGACCAGCAAGCCTCCCCCCTGTTCCTAGAGCCCTTCTGCTTTTTTTGACCTGCCTCTCCCCTTCAACCTCTGCACCTCCTGTGCTTGCCAGCCCCACACCCCATCTGTCCCCCTCCCACAGCCCTCTCACCTCAGCCTTGCACTTGCCCCAACTTCTCGCATGCCCTGCCTACCCCCACCTGCCCTGCCATTGAACTGGTCATGCCCCTGCACCTGCTTCACATCTGGTCTATATGCCACTGCCCCTAAACAGTAAAGAAAGGGCACCTGTGCCTGCTGGCAGTTTTCTGCATTTACCCCCTTAAAAAGCAGCAAAAATGCCTCCGCTGTCTCCCTTGTAAGACCCCTGCTTTTCTCAGCAGCCAAGCAACACAGAACAACACAGATGCATCCTACACCCACTTGTGCCAACAAGGACCTCCTAGAGAAGCTGCACATGCAAGAGATTAACATGAGTCCTTGAGATCTGGCAGGAGCACGCAATCTCCTGTAACAATTTCATATTTTGGCCAAAACTTTTGCAACCAACTGTGTACCATATTGGATGCCTCCTCAAGTGGTGAGCAATAAGCAGTTTATGCCAATCACATAGCAAGTTCAAAGCTCCTACCAATGCCTTTCTTGGCATGCCTGCCTGCTTGTGTCTGCTGCTTTGCAGCAGCCAGGGCGAACGAATGCAGTTTTCAGCCATGGGCGTCCTACCGCAGGCAAGGGTACTGTGGGTCAAGATTGACCTCTTTGATTGACTGCCCAGTAACACACACAGCAGAAAGTCCCATCTAATACCATCCATGTAGTATGTATACCCGTAGATGCCGCACACAATGAGGGGGACTTGGAGCAATCTCCTGTGATCACCGCCAAGTTGCAATGCTGCAAGCAGCAGAACCTGGGTCCTGATACCCAACCCCACTGCCATGCAGCCCGCTGTCTCCTAAAGAAAGCGACATTGCGCAAGGAGCCCACGTCCACTTAGTGCAGGCAATTGCCTTACTGAATGTTTAAAAAGGGCAGAGATTACACATCGAGGATGGCGTTGGCGAAGCGCTCCTCTTCCGCCATGTTCTGGCGTTCGCCGTTAAACGTCGACTTTGCCCCCATCAAGGGCCTTCGCCGATTTCATGGCATGCAGCAATCACAGACTGTCGTTGAGGCAATGCTTATAATACTAACACAGTGTTGCATAGTTCTATCGGTTAGCTGGAAGCTAAAACCTTGGGGTTCACAGCCTGCTGTGTCTCAGCTGCTCTTAACCACGTGCTTACTAGGGTTCTGGCTGTTTCTATTGCAAGTTTGGGAATCTGCAAGGAAGTAATTTAACACATCCATGGCACATGTTTCTCTCCTTCCTAAGACAATTAACCTGCACCATGGTTTCCACAGCTAGGTTAATTAAACGCGCTGCAGCTGTCAAGGCCGTCGACGAACGGAATGGGGATACTGCAGCAGCAGCAAAACAGCTCGGTTTCAAGGCCTCTTTTGTGAAAAAGTGGTATAATCAGTGGCATGAAACAGGCAATCTGAACGATTTATCCAGAAGTGGACGTCCTGCACTGCTTTCCGGGTCTGAAATTGAGAATCTGAAGGATGTAGTGCTTGAGGAGCAGAGCAGTACCAGTGCTTGGAAGCTGCTGATAGAGTCAGGGAAGATCCCACCAGCCACACACAGAACCACAGTGTGGAGAGCAGCCAGAAAGGGAGAAACACCTTTAGAGATGGGCCCTGAGCGAGTGATTCCCATGATAAGTGCCGCTGCACGTGCCAAGCGCAGAGCATTTGCTGAGTACCACATTGACCACAGCACATACCCCAGCAAGGTCTTTGCAGTAGACAGCACTATGGTCAGGCTGGGGAAGCCAGGGGTGTCCAGGAGAGTCTGGAAGAGGAAGGGGCAGAGGGTGGTCCGTGCAATGCCCCATAAGCTTCCACAGATCCATGTCTATGGTGGCATCTGCAGTGTGGGAAAGAGCAGACTCGTCCGTTGCACGGGCACTACCGGCATGAAGTCAAAGTACTTGAAGGTGAAGAGCAATGAGCCAGCTGTAGGAGTGGGGGGAAAAGAGTACGTTGACATCCTGGATGAGTATCTGGTCCCAGATGCTGAAGATCTCTTTGCATCAGTGGGGGTTGAGGACTGGAAGTTGCTGCAAGATAGTGCCCCTGCACATAAAGCCGGCGGGACTAACAGGTACTTGCGGTCGGTGGGTGTGCAGGTGCTGGATAAGTGGCCAGGCAGCTCCCCTGACCTCAATCCCATTGAGCACTTGTGGGCTTGGGTTAAGCAGAGGGTATATAAGCTCAGGCCCAAAAACCAGGCTGAGTTAGAGAAGTGCGTCTTTGAGGTATGGGAGCAGGTGCCAGACGAGCTGTGTACAAAGCTGATGTCCAACATGGACAGGGATTGGAGGAGGGTGGTGGAACTGGATGGAGGGTACATAGAGTAGTGTGCTGCTGTAGTCATTATGTGGTTCTGTGCAGCAGCTGCAGAGCAGCTGCCAAATATGTAAAGTCCACAGTTGGTTGCAAAAGTTTTGGCCGGTACGTATTGCTGGGGTTTAAGCAGCAGCAGCAAGACCTGATTTACAACCATTTATGTTTAAGAAAGTAAACAGGCAGAGCATCAATGTGCTGCAGTTGGTATGCCCAAGTGGTATCACAAGTAGCCTCGCACGCGAGACGTCCCGAGTTCGAGCCCCGGGCGTGCCCTATAAATATACTATATAAAAGCCAGCCAGCCAGCCTTAGCCTTAGCCGCAGACGCAGACCAGCAAGCCTCCCCCCTGTTCCTAGAGCCCTTCTGCTTTTGTTGACCTGCCTCTCCCCTTCAACCTCTGCACCTCCTGTGCTTGCCAGCCCCACACCCCATCTGTCCCCCTCCCACAGCCCTCTCACCTCAGCCTTGCACTTGCCCCAACTTCTCGCATGCCCTGCCTACCCCCACCTGCCCTGCCATTGAACTGGTCATGCCCCTGCACCTGCTTCACATCTGGTCTATATGCCACTGCCCCTAAACAGTAAAGAAAGGGCACCTGTGCCTGCTGGCAGTTTTCTGCATTTACCCCCTTAAAAAGCAGCAAAAATGCCTCCGCTGTCTCCCTTGTAAGACCCCTGCTTTTCTCAGCAGCCAAGCAACACAGAACAACACAGATGCATCCTACACCCACTTGTGCCAACAAGGACCTCCTAGAGAAGCTGCACATGCAAGAGATTAACATGAGTCCTTGAGATCTGGCAGGAGCACGCAATCTCCTGTAACAATTTCATATTTTGGCCAAAACTTTTGCAACCAACTGTATGTCGTTGCTTGCCTGCATATCCTTGCATTGTGTCATTGAACTCAGAACAATATACTACGCAGTGAGTCCCCAGCTAAGTTAGAATGAGGCCGGCCCAAACTGTGTCCCACCTGCAATGGTGTGCTCTGCCGGCGGCTTCTGCATTGCTTGTTGTAGCTTCTTCCCCAGCTCCCTGTCATGTACGGTCAGATCTGCCTTCTCAGCCCGTGCAGCAGCATCCCAGAACATCCAACCACGCAGGGGGTTCAGATAGTATCCATGCATGGCTGCCAGTGCCTTAGTGAACGCCTCCATGTAGGGGTCTGTCCTGCTCAAGAAGACAGTGCAAAGCAGCAGTCCGCATGGCAAGGGAGGAGGGTCAAGGGGTGCTCAGATACGATTTCAGTGAATGGCTGCGATAGGAACCCCCAGATTCCGTGTTACTCTCAGCAGATCTTATCATACATTACAATCGTCAGAGTCTAAAAAGCCCCACACATACAGCTGTAGCTCAGCAAAATGGAACATCATACGGGGTGCCCTAGACCCCTCTTTCTTTAAGTCTACGCAGGGCGGCATTATTCCCATGGCCATGCGTCCCTCTTTCTCGGGGTGGCTTCACTATCAGTATGCAGTCATGGGCTGCGCAACAGACATGGTGTTGTGGTCCTTTGAAGCAGAGCAAGGGTCAATCAATCAATCAATCAAAACGCAAGACCAGCAATGCCAATGGCCAAACAAACCTAGGCCACAAACACAAGGCTCCTGATCACAATCACGAAGCCACACAACCGATGGTGGATTTGCCACACACAAGCTGAGGCTAGATGCAACGGCGTGCACACCAAGGGGAAACAAACACCACCACTAAAACCCAAAACCTGCTCCACTTCCATCACACATGGGTGGCGGGGAGGCAGCAGGATCAAGCACCACCCTAGTAGGGGCTGGAGGTGGCTCCCACCACCTAGGTACTGGTGAACCACCATCCTCCCAGCCACTGAAAGGCACCACATAGCGCTCCACATGCTTATCAATAGCTTGCTTAGTGCGCCTTCTACACCTCACTAACCGTTGGCTTTCCCAAGGGTGCAAGATTTGAGATTTGAGCAAGGGTGGTTGCATGATTTCTGCAGTCCAAGGCCCCAAAGTTCTAACTGGACGGTGTGGATGCAGTAGCAGTATACTCTGGCTGAGAAGTCTCTGGTGGCACCGCTCGAAAGGAATGGCTGAGAAGTGGCAGCATCGGTCAAAGCCATAGCACATCCGTCACTTAGTTTCTGCAGCTAGTAATGCCAGGTGACTGTATGCAATGCCCTCACGAATTCCTTGTCAAGGGCAGGCACTAACTTCCATTTGACAAAGGCATGGAAGTCTTGATGTTGCCCCCTAGTTACCTCATATCCATGCCTCCAAAGTCCTGGTCTAGCAGCATGCTTCCCATGACGTCACTAGTGACACGCTTGGCCAGGTCAGCAACGTTCACCTCAGTCCCAGCAGCGTCAGCAACAAACTTTATGCTGCATACAGTCAGTTCCTGAATCCGAGGGAAGAGCTGCAGCAGGGGCAGCCAGGAGTAAGACGGCAAGCAAAATCTCAGTTTGATCAGAAGATATCAGAGTATGAGAGAGAGATCTGCGCGAGGAGACCGTGTATTGTTCTCCAGCGTGGGGATTGTGGGAAGGGTTACTTGGTGTAAAGATTACACGGAGCCCTTACCTTGATGAGAATGAGACATTGAGCAACCTCCACTCCAATGGCTACCAGTACTGGCTGTAAGCCTACAGCGTGCCTAGTTGGAACGCTGCACACACTGCTTCAACAGTTTGTTACCACACCACTAACAAAGGCATGGGAGATGCAATAGCATCAAAGATACGCCGGGCTGGTATGAGTTCAGTTCGTTTCTCTTGCGAACCCCTACAGCCACGTGTTGGCTCCGTCCGGATGTCTTCCTACTTGTCACCCTGACCTGCACAGGTATCGGACTGACCCGCACGGGATGTTCACACCGTATGTCACATGTACTCTTGTACAGTGTGAATATTTTGTGCCACATACAGATGGCCCTGCAACTTACAGTAAGTTATGAAACCTAACCGTGTCACGGCCACATTCTCATACGATCCTGTACCAATAGACATTGCAGCTACACATCGGTCAGCAGAACTGATTGCTGCCAGCTGGGCTGAAACATAGAGAAGGTGTAGTCGGGTTAATGTTACAAGGACTCATATTGCTTTGTGGCATAGGACGGAATATTTAATGGACTCTGCCGATTTGTTCCACCGATGCTGACATTGAGTACGAGCATGGGACGTAAGACCTATATATGCTGTGTGGCTGCAAAGGGAGAAATCCGACAACACAGACCACCATTAAACATACCTGCTTCAGATTTGTCGAGTGCTGAAACACGCTGCAACTGCCGTTCTAACTGCCTTCCAGTATGGACCATCACTGGCAGAGGTGATGTTGGGCATTTGAGGCTTCGTGGTAACCTCTGCTGCAGGTTGGTACAGCTTGCGCTGTTTGGGTAGGTACAACGGGGACGGCTTCTTCAAAAGCTGCTCAGGGGCTAAGTTGAAATCTGTTACCACCACCCCAGGGGTGTTCAGGAGGCGGATCTTGAACACAGGGCCATAAGTATTGGCCCATTCAGTGAACTGCTTGAAGACATCCACACTAACCACTGCATCAGCATGGCCTGGGAAGGGCAGCACCCACCAGAACGATAGAATGCCGGTCAGCATGAGCATGAGCATGAGCACACTTGTCTATTCATTTACTGTTTGGGGTAACCGCATCAACGTTCCAACAGTGAAAGTCGGTATACACATTCACCATGCTGCCTCAGGTAAGCCACGGCCAGCTGGCAGGACAGTCTATTGGCCTGCAACATGGAGCTCTCACGCACTGGCCAGTATCCTTACCTAGGGTAATCTCAGCTTACCTAGCAAGGGGTGGGTCTCCGGTGGCCCTGGGATAGTGGAGTGCTTCTGGAAGCGTACCGCATTGGAGAACTGCAACAGGAAGCTGATGACATGCCATGCTATAGGTGCAAAAAGTACCGCTGCAAGTGTAGCAGATGCTGAATATATATAGGGTTAATTCCACCATGTTGCAGACTCATGAATTAATGTGAATGCGCATGTGGCGAAATCCCTGCAGTCATTGCACCCTGATACTGCAAGCAGCCTGTTACTTGGGCGGTCTCTTAATAGGGTGCCCTGAGGGGCGCCTCGGCATGATGCATGACAGGCAAAGAAAGTCTGAGGCGTGAGCAAGATTGGGGAGCGTTGGAAGCGAAGGCAGCCATCCGGCGCCTCGGGTACCGAGGGTCCAGTAACTCCGCCCGGACAGGACAACAAATACAGTTGGTTGCAAAAGTTTTGGCCCAAAACTCAGATTTTGTTAGGAAATGGTCTGCTTCTGTGAAATGGCATGGCCGTTCATTGCTCTCTTGCACAGGCAGCTTCTGTATGAGGTCCAGGTTGTCACCAATGGGTGCGGTCAGCATCTCTGTTGCTCTGTGTTGCTTGGCTGCTGAGAAAAGCAGGGGTCTTGCAAGGGAGACAGCGGAGGCATTTTTGCTGCTTTTTAAGGGGGTAAATGCTGAGAACTGCCAGCAGGCACAGGTGCCCTTTCTTTACTGTTTAGGGGCAGTAGCATATAGACCAGGTGTGAAGCAGGTGCAGGGGCTATACCAGTTCAATGGCAGGGCAGGTGGGGGTAGGCAGGGCATGCGAGAAGTTGGGGCAAGTGCAAGGCTGAGCTGAGAGGGCTGTGGGAGGGGAGCAGATGGGGTGTGGGGCTGGCAACCACAGGAGGGGCAGAGGTGGAAGGGGAGAGCCAGGTTAAAAAAAGCAGGAGGGCTATAGGAACAGGGGGGAGGCTTGCTGGTCTGCGTCTGCGGCTAAGGCTAAGGCTGGCTGGCTGGCTTTTATATAGTATATTTATAGGGCACGCCCGGGGCTCGAACTCGGGACGTCTCGCGTGCGAGGCTACTTGTGGTACCACTTGGGCATACTAACTGCAGCACATTGATGCTCTGCCCGTTTAATTTCTTAAACATAAATGGTTGTAAATCAGGTCTTGCTGCTGCTGCTTAAACCCCAGCCTTATGTTCCGGCCAAAACTTTTGCAACCAACTGTGGACATTGGTTCTGCTGCTGCTGTTTGACAGAGGCAAGGGCTTTGGCTTGGGGCAGGGCTGGTTTAAGGTACCAGGGGCTGGACCTATGCAACAGTCACAGCCAGGGTGAATAAATTGTTGCATGTGCTGGCAACCCATGACGGGGGCCCTTCCTACCCCTACCCTCACCAGCTGCAGCAGTACACTAAGCAAATACCAACAACTGAGATACCTTGACTTGCACACTTCCCCTGGTAGCACATGCCATAGGACATTACAGCTGGAGCAGGGGCTGTCTCTGAAGCTGCCTGTGCCATGCGGAATACCCAAAGGGCATATCTGGCGCCCCCAAAGCAGGGTATACCCCCAGCACATGTAGCGAGCTGCTGTTCTCTGCAGGTGGAGCATGATTGGCATAGCCGATGTGGTATTGTAGAAAGGGGGAGCGGTGCTGAATAAAAACATATGCTTTGAGGAGGTTGTTGAGAGATCTGCTAGCACTATCATGGCAAGATCTGGTGGAAAGTGTTAAAACAGCAGTAGCAAGGGCACGTCGGGTCTAGAAGGTGGTGCTGCACCGAAGGGATATGCGTAACATGTCTTGTTTTACAACAAGCCTGGCCCAGTGAACAACTCTGTGGTATGCTAGACCTTGTTTCAAGCAGTGACAGGTGACAAAGAAAACAGTCCTCCAAAGTGGTGGTGACAGCGTGGGTGACAGCCTTGCAGCATAGGCCCGTCTCGCCCGCCGCTGATTGCAGCATGTAGAAGGAAGCTTCCTACCATCAAACTGGCATGCAAAGCACACCAGCTTCTGTTAATACTGAATCCTTGGCAGTGACCTTGAAGCTTATGGTAAGATTGCCAGAAGCAGGGCCCCTCCAGCAGGGGTAGCATCCATGTTGAAAACCACACTTTTTGCTGCCTGTAGCAATGCTCAGCATTGCAGGGATAGCTAATGTGGGGCCTGCTGTGCAGAGCATGCATGACTGCAGCTAGTGACATGGTACTGTAAAGCCAAGGAAAGCTTGCTGATAAATGGGAGAAGTTCCATTCCATGCACCCTAACTCAGGTGACCACAGGGGCGTACCCACTTTTGACCAAAATCTGAAAAGTCAGCTCAAGCACTTTCTCAATGCGGTTGCGGTTGCCACCAATTTAGCACAGCAGGCAATAATTGCATCAACAAGTTCTTTGCAACAGGCTAGACACAGCTGTTATCTCTGCTTGCACTTGAGGAAACAGGAGGTGCAAACATTGGACACTGTGGACATTGGTTCTGCTGCTGCTGTTTGACAGAGGCAAGGGCTTTGGCTTGGGGCAGGGCTGGTTTAAGGTACCAGGGGCTGGACCTATGCAACAGTCACAGCCAGGGTGAATAAATTGTTGCATGTGCTGGCAACCCATGACGGGGGCCCTTCCTACCCCTACCCTCACCAGCTGCAGCAGTACACTAAGCAAATACCAACAACTGAGATACCTTGACTTGCACACTTCCCCTGGTAGCACATGCCATAGGACATTACAGCTGGAGCAGGGGCTGTCTCTGAAGCTGCCTGTGCCATGCGGAATACCCAAAGGGCATATCTGGCGCCCCCAAAGCAGGGTATACCCCCAGCACATGTAGCGAGCTGCTGTTCTCTGCAGGTGGAGCATGATTGGCATAGCCGATGTGGTATTGTAGAAAGGGGGAGCGGTGCTGAATAAAAACATATGCTTTGAGGAGGTTGTTGAGAGATCTGCTAGCACTATCATGGCAAGATCTGGTGGAAAGTGTTAAAACAGCAGTAGCAAGGGCACGTCGGGTCTAGAAGGTGGTGCTGCACCGAAGGGATATGCGTAACATGTCTTGTTTTACAACAAGCCTGGCCCAGTGAACAACTCTGTGGTATGCTAGACCTTGTTTCAAGCAGTGACAGGTGACAAAGAAAACAGTCCTCCAAAGTGGTGGTGACAGCGTGGGTGACAGCCTTGCAGCATAGGCCCGTCTCGCCCGCCGCTGATTGCAGCATGTAGAAGGAAGCTTCCTACCATCAAACTGGCATGCAAAGCACACCAGCTTCTGTTAATACTGAATCCTTGGCAGTGACCTTGAAGCTTATGGTAAGATTGCCAGAAGCAGGGCCCCTCCAGCAGGGGTAGCATCCATGTTGAAAACCACACTTTTTGCTGCCTGTAGCAATGCTCAGCATTGCAGGGATAGCTAATGTGGGGCCTGCTGTGCAGAGCATGCATGACTGCAGCTAGTGACATGGTACTGTAAAGCCAAGGAAAGCTTGCTGATAAATGGGAGAAGTTCCATTCCATGCACCCTAACTCAGGTGACCACAGGGGCGTACCCACTTTTGACCAAAATCTGAAAAGTCAGCTCAAGCACTTTCTCAATGCGGTTGCGGTTGCCACCAATTTAGCACAGCAGGCAATAATTGCATCAACAAGTTCTTTGCAACAGGCTAGACACAGCTGTTATCTCTGCTTGCACTTGAGGAAACAGGAGGTGCAAACATTGGACACTGTGGACATTGGTTCTGCTGCTGCTGTTTGACAGAGGCAAGGGCTTTGGCTTGGGGCAGGGCTGGTTTAAGGTACCAGGGGCTGGACCTATGCAACAGTCACAGCCAGGGTGAATAAATTGTTGCATGTGCTGGCAACCCATGACGGGGGCCCTTCCTACCCCTACCCTCACCAGCTGCAGCAGTACACTAAGCAAATACCAACAACTGAGATACCTTGACTTGCACACTTCCCCTGGTAGCACATGCCATAGGACATTACAGCTGGAGCAGGGGCTGTCTCTGAAGCTGCCTGTGCCATGCGGAATACCCAAAGGGCATATCTGGCGCCCCCAAAGCAGGGTATACCCCCAGCACATGTAGCGAGCTGCTGTTCTCTGCAGGTGGAGCATGATTGGCATAGCCGATGTGGTATTGTAGAAAGGGGGAGCGGTGCTGAATAAAAACATATGCTTTGAGGAGGTTGTTGAGAGATCTGCTAGCACTATCATGGCAAGATCTGGTGGAAAGTGTTAAAACAGCAGTAGCAAGGGCACGTCGGGTCTAGAAGGTGGTGCTGCACCGAAGGGATATGCGTAACATGTCTTGTTTTACAACAAGCCTGGCCCAGTGAACAACTCTGTGGTATGCTAGACCTTGTTTCAAGCAGTGACAGGTGACAAAGAAAACAGTCCTCCAAAGTGGTGGTGACAGCGTGGGTGACAGCCTTGCAGCATAGGCCCGTCTCGCCCGCCGCTGATTGCAGCATGTAGAAGGAAGCTTCCTACCATCAAACTGGCATGCAAAGCACACCAGCTTCTGTTAATACTGAATCCTTGGCAGTGACCTTGAAGCTTATGGTAAGATTGCCAGAAGCAGGGCCCCTCCAGCAGGGGTAGCATCCATGTTGAAAACCACACTTTTTGCTGCCTGTAGCAATGCTCAGCATTGCAGGGATAGCTAATGTGGGGCCTGCTGTGCAGAGCATGCATGACTGCAGCTAGTGACATGGTACTGTAAAGCCAAGGAAAGCTTGCTGATAAATGGGAGAAGTTCCATTCCATGCACCCTAACTCAGGTGACCACAGGGGCGTACCCACTTTTGACCAAAATCTGAAAAGTCAGCTCAAGCACTTTCTCAATGCGGTTGCGGTTGCCACCAATTTAGCACAGCAGGCAATAATTTCATCAACAAGTTCTTTGCAACAGGCTAGACACAGCTGTTATCTCTGCTTGCACTTGAGGAAACAGGAGGTGCAAACATTGGACACTGTGGACATTGGTTCTGCTGCTGCTGTTTGACAGAGGCAAGGGCTTTGGCTTGGGTCAGGGCTGGTTTAAGGTACCAGAGGCTGGACCTATGCAACAGTCACAGCCAGGGTGAATAAATTGTTGCATGTGCTGGCAACCCATGACGGGGGCCCTTCCTACCCCTACCCTCACCAGCTGCAGCAGTACACTAAGCAAATACCAACAACTGAGATACCTTGACTTGCACACTTCCCCTGGTAGCACATGCCATAGGACATTACAGCTGGAGCAGGGGCTGTCTCTGAAGCTGCCTGTGCCATGCGGAATACCCAAAGGGCATATCTGGCGCCCCCAAAGCAGGGTATACCCCCAGCACATGTAGCGAGCTGCTGTTCTCTGCAGGTGGAGCATGATTGGCATAGCCGGTGTGGTATTGTAGAAAGGGGGAGCGGTGCTGAATAAAAACATATGCTTTGAGGAGGTTGTTGAGAGATCTGCTAGCACTATCATGGCAAGATCTGGTGGAAAGTGTTAAAACAGCAGTAGCAAGGGCACGTCGGGTCTAGAAGGTGGTGCTGCACCGAAGGGATATGCGTAACATGTCTTGTTTTACAACAAGCCTGGCCCAGTGAACAACTCTGTGGTATGCTAGACCTTGTTTCAAGCAGTGACAGGTGACAAAGAAAACAGTCCTCCAAAGTGGTGGTGACAGCGTGGGTGACAGCCTTGCAGCATAGGCCCGTCTCGCCCGCCGCTGATTGCAGCATGTAGAAGGAAGCTTCCTACCATCAAACTGGCATGCAAAGCACACCAGCTTCTGTTAATACTGAATCCTTGGCAGTGACCTTGAAGCTTATGGTAAGATTGCCAGAAGCAGGGCCCCTCCAGCAGGGGTAGCATCCATGTTGAAAACCACACTTTTTGCTGCCTGTAGCAATGCTCAGCATTGCAGGGATAGCTAATGTGGGGCCTGCTGTGCAGAGCATGCATGACTGCAGCTAGTGACATGGTACTGTAAAGCCAAGGAAAGCTTGCTGATAAATGGGAGAAGTTCCATTCCATGCACCCTAACTCAGGTGACCACAGGGGCGTACCCACTTTTGACCAAAATCTGAAAAGTCAGCTCAAGCACTTTCTCAATGCGGTTGCGGTTGCCACCAATTTAGCACAGCAGGCAATAATTGCATCAACAAGTTCTTTGCAACAGGCTAGACACAGCTGTTATCTCTGCTTGCACTTGAGGAAACAGGAGGTGCAAACATTGGACACTGTGGACATTGGTTCTGCTGCTGCTGTTTGACAGAGGCAAGGGCTTTGGCTTGGGGCAGGGCTGGTTTAAGGTACCAGGGGCTGGACCTATGCAACAGTCACAGCCAGGGTGAATAAATTGTTGCATGTGCTGGCAACCCATGACGGGGGCCCTTCCTACCCCTACCCTCACCAGCTGCAGCAGTACACTAAGCAAATACCAACAACTGAGATACCTTGACTTGCACACTTCCCCTGGTAGCACATGCCATAGGACATTACAGCTGGAGCAGGGGCTGTCTCTGAAGCTGCCTGTGCCATGCGGAATACCCAAAGGGCATATCTGGCGCCCCCAAAGCAGGGTATACCCCCAGCACATGTAGCGAGCTGCTGTTCTCTGCAGGTGGAGCATGATTGGCATAGCCGATGTGGTATTGTAGAAAGGGGGAGCGGTGCTGAATAAAAACATATGCTTTGAGGAGGTTGTTGAGAGATCTGCTAGCACTATCATGGCAAGATCTGGTGGAAAGTGTTAAAACAGCAGTAGCAAGGGCACGTCGGGTCTAGAAGGTGGTGCTGCACCGAAGGGATATGCGTAACATGTCTTGTTTTACAACAAGCCTGGCCCAGTGAACAACTCTGTGGTATGCTAGACCTTGTTTCAAGCAGTGACAGGTGACAAAGAAAACAGTCCTCCAAAGTGGTGGTGACAGCGTGGGTGACAGCCTTGCAGCATAGGCCCGTCTCGCCCGCCGCTGATTGCAGCATGTAGAAGGAAGCTTCCTACCATCAAACTGGCATGCAAAGCACACCAGCTTCTGTTAATACTGAATCCTTGGCAGTGACCTTGAAGCTTATGGTAAGATTGCCAGAAGCAGGGCCCCTCCAGCAGGGGTAGCATCCATGTTGAAAACCACACTTTTTGCTGCCTGTAGCAATGCTCAGCATTGCAGGGATAGCTAATGTGGGGCCTGCTGTGCAGAGCATGCATGACTGCAGCTAGTGACATGGTACTGTAAAGCCAAGGAAAGCTTGCTGATAAATGGGAGAAGTTCCATTCCATGCACCCTAACTCAGGTGACCACAGGGGCGTACCCACTTTTGACCAAAATCTGAAAAGTCAGCTCAAGCACTTTCTCAATGCGGTTGCGGTTGCCACCAATTTAGCACAGCAGGCAATAATTGCATCAACAAGTTCTTTGCAACAGGCTAGACACAGCTGTTATCTCTGCTTGCACTTGAGGAAACAGGAGGTGCAAACATTGGACACTGTGGACATTGGTTCTGCTGCTGCTGTTTGACAGAGGCAAGGGCTTTGGCTTGGGGCAGGGCTGGTTTAAGGTACCAGGGGCTGGACCTATGCAACATTCACAGCCAGGGTGAATAAATTGTTGCATGTGCTGGCAACCCATGACGGGGGCCCTTCCTACCCCTACCCTCACCAGCTGCAGCAGTACACTAAGCAAATACCAACAACTGAGATACCTTGACTTGCACACTTCCCCTGGTAGCACATGCCATAGGACATTACAGCTGGAGCAGGGGCTGTCTCTGAAGCTGCCTGTGCCATGCGGAACACCCAAAGGGCATATCTGGCGCCCCCAAAGCAGGGTATACCCCCAGCACATGTAGCGAGCTGCTGTTCTCTGCAGGTGGAGCATGATTGGCATAGCCGATGTGGTATTGTAGAAAGGGGGAGCGGTGCTGAATAAAAACATATGCTTTGAGGAGGTTGTTGAGAGATCTGCTAGCACTATCATGGCAAGATCTGGTGGAAAGTGTTAAAACAGCAGTAGCAAGGGCACGTCGGGTCTAGAAGGTGGTGCTGCACCGAAGGGATATGCGTAACATGTCTTGTTTTACAACAAGCCTGGCCCAGTGAACAACTCTGTGGTATGCTAGACCTTGTTTCAAGCAGTGACAGGTGACAAAGAAAACAGTCCTCCAAAGTGGTGGTGACAGCGTGGGTGACAGCCTTGCAGCATAGGCCCGTCTCGCCCGCCGCTGATTGCAGCATGTAGAAGGAAGCTTCCTACCATCAAACTGGCATGCAAAGCACACCAGCTTCTGTTAATACTGAATCCTTGGCAGTGACCTTGAAGCTTATGGTAAGATTGCCAGAAGCAGGGCCCCTCCAGCAGGGGTAGCATCCATGTTGAAAACCACACTTTTTGCTGCCTGTAGCAATGCTCAGCATTGCAGGGATAGCTAATGTGGGGCCTGCTGTGCAGAGCATGCATGACTGCAGCTAGTGACATGGTACTGTAAAGCCAAGGAAAGCTTGCTGATAAATGGGAGAAGTTCCATTCCATGCACCCTAACTCAGGTGACCACAGGGGCGTACCCACTTTTGACCAAAATCTGAAAAGTCAGCTCAAGCACTTTCTCAATGCGGTTGCGGTTGCCACCAATTTAGCACAGCAGGCAATAATTGCATCAACAAGTTCTTTGCAACAGGCTAGACACAGCTGTTATCTCTGCTTGCACTTGAGGAAACAGGAGGTGCAAACATTGGACACTGTGGACATTGGTTCTGCTGCTGCTGTTTGACAGAGGCAAGGGCTTTGGCTTGGGGCAGGGCTGGTTTAAGGTACCAGGGGCTGGACCTATGCAACAGTCACAGCCAGGGTGAATAAATTGTTGCATGTGCTGGCAACCCATGACGGGGGCCCTTCCTACCCCTACCCTCACCAGCTGCAGCAGTACACTAAGCAAATACCAACAACTGAGATACCTTGACTTGCACACTTCCCCTGGTAGCACATGCCATAGGACATTACAGCTGGAGCAGGGGCTGTCTCTGAAGCTGCCTGTGCCATGCGGAATACCCAAAGGGCATATCTGGCGCCCCCAAAGCAGGGTATACCCCCAGCACATGTAGCGAGCTGCTGTTCTCTGCAGGTGGAGCATGATTGGCATAGCCGGTGTGGTATTGTAGAAAGGGGGAGCGGTGCTGAATAAAAACATATGCTTTGAGGAGGTTGTTGAGAGATCTGCTAGCACTATCATGGCAAGATCTGGTGGAAAGTGTTAAAACAGCAGTAGCAAGGGCACGTCGGGTCTAGAAGGTGGTGCTGCACCGAAGGGATATGCTTAACATGTCTTGTTTTACAACAAGCCTGGCCCAGTGAACAACTCTGTGGTATGCTAGACCTTGTTTCAAGCAGTGACAGGTGACAAAGAAAACAGTCCTCCAAAGTGGTGGTGACAGCGTGGGTGACAGCCTTGCAGCATAGGCCCGTCTCGCCCGCCGCTGATTGCAGCATGTAGAAGGAAGCTTCCTACCATCAAACTGGCATGCAAAGCACACCAGCTTCTGTTAATACTGAATCCTTGGCAGTGACCTTGAAGCTTATGGTAAGATTGCCAGAAGCAGGGCCCCTCCAGCAGGGGTAGCATCCATGTTGAAAACCACACTTTTTGCTGCCTGTAGCAATGCTCAGCATTGCAGGGATAGCTAATGTGGGGCCTGCTGTGCAGAGCATGCATGACTGCAGCTAGTGACATGGTACTGTAAAGCCAAGGAAAGCTTGCTGATAAATGGGAGAAGTTCCATTCCATGCACCCTAACTCAGGTGACCACAGGGGCGTACCCACTTTTGACCAAAATCTGAAAAGTCAGCTCAAGCACTTTCTCAATGCGGTTGCGGTTGCCACCAATTTAGCACAGCAGGCAATAATTGCATCAACAAGTTCTTTGCAACAGGCTAGACACAGCTGTTATCTCTGCTTGCACTTGAGGAAACAGGAGGTGCAAACATTGCACACTGTGGACATTGGTTCTGCTGCTGCTGTTTGACAGAGGCAAGGGCTTTGGCTTGGGGCAGGGCTGGTTTAAGGTACCAGGGGCTGGACCTATGCAACAGTCACAGCCAGGGTGAATAAATTGTTGCATGTGCTGGCAACCCATGACGGGGGCCCTTCCTACCCCTACCCTCACCAGCTGCAGCAGTACACTAAGCAAATACCAACAACTGAGATACCTTGACTTGCACACTTCCCCTGGTAGCACATGCCATAGGACATTACAGCTGGAGCAGGGGCTGTCTCTGAAGCTGCCTGTGCCATGCGGAACACCCAAAGGGCATATCTGGCGCCCCCAAAGCAGGGTATACCCCCAGCACATGTAGCGAGCTGCTGTTCTCTGCAGGTGGAGCATGATTGGCATAGCCGATGTGGTATTGTAGAAAGGGGGAGCGGTGCTGAATAAAAACATATGCTTTGAGGAGGTTGTTGAGAGATCTGCTAGCACTATCATGGCAAGATCTGGTGGAAAGTGTTAAAACAGCAGTAGCAAGGGCACGTCGGGTCTAGAAGGTGGTGCTGCACCGAAGGGATATGCGTAACATGTCTTGTTTTACAACAAGCCTGGCCCAGTGAACAACTCTGTGGTATGCTAGACCTTGTTTCAAGCAGTGACAGGTGACAAAGAAAACAGTCCTCCAAAGTGGTGGTGACAGCGTGGGTGACAGCCTTGCAGCATAGGCCCGTCTCGCCCGCCGCTGATTGCAGCATGTAGAAGGAAGCTTCCTACCATCAAACTGGCATGCAAAGCACACCAGCTTCTGTTAATACTGAATCCTTGGCAGTGACCTTGAAGCTTATGGTAAGATTGCCAGAAGCAGGGCCCCTCCAGCAGGGGTAGCATCCATGTTGAAAACCACACTTTTTGCTGCCTGTAGCAATGCTCAGCATTGCAGGGATAGCTAATGTGGGGCCTGCTGTGCAGAGCATGCATGACTGCAGCTAGTGACATGGTACTGTAAAGCCAAGGAAAGCTTGCTGATAAATGGGAGAAGTTCCATTCCATGCACCCTAACTCAGGTGACCACAGGGGCGTACCCACTTTTGACCAAAATCTGAAAAGTCAGCTCAAGCACTTTCTCAATGCGGTTGCGGTTGCCACCAATTTAGCACAGCAGGCAATAATTGCATCAACAAGTTCTTTGCAACAGGCTAGACACAGCTGTTATCTCTGCTTGCACTTGAGGAAACAGGAGGTGCAAACATTGGACACTGTGGACATTGGTTCTGCTGCTGCTGTTTGACAGAGGCAAGGGCTTTGGCTTGGGGCAGGGCTGGTTTAAGGTACCAGGGGCTGGACCTAAGCAACAGTCACAGCCAGGGTGAATAAATTGTTGCATGTGCTGGCAACCCATGACGGGGGCCCTTCCTACCCCTACCCTCACCAGCTGCAGCAGTACACTAAGCAAATACCAACAACTGAGATACCTTGACTTGCACACTTCCCCTGGTAGCACATGCCATAGGACATTACAGCTGGAGCAGGGGCTGTCTCTGAAGCTGCCTGTGCCATGCGGAACACCCAAAGGGCATATCTGGCGCCCCCAAAGCAGGGTATACCCCCAGCACATGTAGCGAGCTGCTGTTCTCTGCAGGTGGAGCATGATTGGCATAGCCGATGTGGTATTGTAGAAAGGGGGAGCGGTGCTGAATAAAAACATATGCTTTGAGGAGGTTGTTGAGAGATCTGCTAGCACTATCATGGCAAGATCTGGTGGAAAGTGTTAAAACAGCAGTAGCAAGGGCACGTCGGGTCTAGAAGGTGGTGCTGCACCGAAGGGATATGCGTAACATGTCTTGTTTTACAACAAGCCTGGCCCAGTGAACAACTCTGTGGTATGCTAGACCTTGTTTCAAGCAGTGACAGGTGACAAAGAAAACAGTCCTCCAAAGTGGTGGTGACAGCGTGGGTGACAGCCTTGCAGCATAGGCCCGTCTCGCCCGCCGCTGATTGCAGCATGTAGAAGGAAGCTTCCTACCATCAAACTGGCATGCAAAGCACACCAGCTTCTGTTAATACTGAATCCTTGGCAGTGACCTTGAAGCTTATGGTAAGATTGCCAGAAGCAGGGCCCCTCCAGCAGGGGTAGCATCCATGTTGAAAACCACACTTTTTGCTGCCTGTAGCAATGCTCAGCATTGCAGGGATAGCTAATGTGGGGCCTGCTGTGCAGAGCATGCATGACTGCAGCTAGTGACATGGTACTGTAAAGCCAAGGAAAGCTTGCTGATAAATGGGAGAAGTTCCATTCCATGCACCCTAACTCAGGTGACCACAGGGGCGTACCCACTTTTGACCAAAATCTGAAAAGTCAGCTCAAGCACTTTCTCAATGCGGTTGCGGTTGCCACCAATTTAGCACAGCAGGCAATAATTGCATCAACAAGTTCTTTGCAACAGGCTAGACACAGCTGTTATCTCTGCTTGCACTTGAGGAAACAGGAGGTGCAAACATTGGACACTGTGGACATTGGTTCTGCTGCTGCTGTTTGACAGAGGCAAGGGCTTTGGCTTGGGGCAGGGCTGGTTTAAGGTACCAGGGGCTGGACCTATGCAACAGTCACAGCCAGGGTGAATAAATTGTTGCATGTGCTGGCAACCCATGACGGGGGCCCTTCCTACCCCTACCCTCACCAGCTGCAGCAGTACACTAAGCAAATACCAACAACTGAGATACCTTGACTTGCACACTTCCCCTGGTAGCACATGCCATAGGACATTACAGCTGGAGCAGGGGCTGTCTCTGAAGCTGCCTGTGCCATGCGGAATACCCAAAGGGCATATCTGGCGCCCCCAAAGCAGGGTATACCCCCAGCACATGTAGCGAGCTGCTGTTCTCTGCAGGTGGAGCATGATTGGCATAGCCGATGTGGTATTGTAGAAAGGGGGAGCGGTGCTGAATAAAAACATATGCTTTGAGGAGGTTGTTGAGAGATCTGCTAGCACTATCATGGCAAGATCTGGTGGAAAGTGTTAAAACAGCAGTAGCAAGGGCACGTCGGGTCTAGAAGGTGGTGCTGCACCGAAGGGATATGCGTAACATGTCTTGTTTTACAACAAGCCTGGCCCAGTGAACAACTCTGTGGTATGCTAGACCTTGTTTCAAGCAGTGACAGGTGACAAAGAAAACAGTCCTCCAAAGTGGTGGTGACAGCGTGGGTGACAGCCTTGCAGCATAGGCCCGTCTCGCCCGCCGCTGATTGCAGCATGTAGAAGGAAGCTTCCTACCATCAAACTGGCATGCAAAGCACACCAGCTTCTGTTAATACTGAATCCTTGGCAGTGACCTTGAAGCTTATGGTAAGATTGCCAGAAGCAGGGCCCCTCCAGCAGGGGTAGCATCCATGTTGAAAACCACACTTTTTGCTGCCTGTAGCAATGCTCAGCATTGCAGGGATAGCTAATGTGGGGCCTGCTGTGCAGAGCATGCATGACTGCAGCTAGTGACATGGTACTGTAAAGCCAAGGAAAGCTTGCTGATAAATGGGAGAAGTTCCATTCCATGCACCCTAACTCAGGTGACCACAGGGGCGTACCCACTTTTGACCAAAATCTGAAAAGTCAGCTCAAGCACTTTCTCAATGCGGTTGCGGTTGCCACCAATTTAGCACAGCAGGCAATAATTGCATCAACAAGTTCTTTGCAACAGGCTAGACACAGCTGTTATCTCTGCTTGCACTTGAGGAAACAGGAGGTGCAAACATTGGACACTGTGGACATTGGTTCTGCTGCTGCTGTTTGACAGAGGCAAGGGCTTTGGCTTGGGGCAGGGCTGGTTTAAGGTACCAGGGGCTGGACCTATGCAACAGTCACAGCCAGGGTGAATAAATTGTTGCATGTGCTGGCAACCCATGACGGGGGCCCTTCCTACCCCTACCCTCACCAGCTGCAGCAGTACACTAAGCAAATACCAACAACTGAGATACCTTGACTTGCACACTTCCCCTGGTAGCACATGCCATAGGACATTACAGCTGGAGCAGGGGCTGTCTCTGAAGCTGCCTGTGCCATGCGGAATACCCAAAGGGCATATCTGGCGCCCCCAAAGCAGGGTATACCCCCAGCACATGTAGCGAGCTGCTGTTCTCTGCAGGTGGAGCATGATTGGCATAGCCGGTGTGGTATTGTAGAAAGGGGGAGCGGTGCTGAATAAAAACATATGCTTTGAGGAGGTTGTTGAGAGATCTGCTAGCACTATCATGGCAAGATCTGGTGGAAAGTGTTAAAACAGCAGTAGCAAGGGCACGTCGGGTCTAGAAGGTGGTGCTGCACCGAAGGGATATGCTTAACATGTCTTGTTTTACAACAAGCCTGGCCCAGTGAACAACTCTGTGGTATGCTAGACCTTGTTTCAAGCAGTGACAGGTGACAAAGAAAACAGTCCTCCAAAGTGGTGGTGACAGCGTGGGTGACAGCCTTGCAGCATAGGCCCGTCTCGCCCGCCGCTGATTGCAGCATGTAGAAGGAAGCTTCCTACCATCAAACTGGCATGCAAAGCACACCAGCTTCTGTTAATACTGAATCCTTGGCAGTGACCTTGAAGCTTATGGTAAGATTGCCAGAAGCAGGGCCCCTCCAGCAGGGGTAGCATCCATGTTGAAAACCACACTTTTTGCTGCCTGTAGCAATGCTCAGCATTGCAGGGATAGCTAATGTGGGGCCTGCTGTGCAGAGCATGCATGACTGCAGCTAGTGACATGGTACTGTAAAGCCAAGGAAAGCTTGCTGATAAATGGGAGAAGTTCCATTCCATGCACCCTAACTCAGGTGACCACAGGGGCGTACCCACTTTTGACCAAAATCTGAAAAGTCAGCTCAAGCACTTTCTCAATGCGGTTGCGGTTGCCACCAATTTAGCACAGCAGGCAATAATTGCATCAACAAGTTCTTTGCAACAGGCTAGACACAGCTGTTATCTCTGCTTGCACTTGAGGAAACAGGAGGTGCAAACATTGGACACTGTGGACATTGGTTCTGCTGCTGCTGTTTGACAGAGGCAAGGGCTTTGGCTTGGGGCAGGGCTGGTTTAAGGTACCAGGGGCTGGACCTATGCAACAGTCACAGCCAGGGTGAATAAATTGTTGCATGTGCTGGCAACCCATGACGGGGGCCCTTCCTACCCCTACCCTCACCAGCTGCAGCAGTACACTAAGCAAATACCAACAACTGAGATACCTTGACTTGCACACTTCCCCTGGTAGCACATGCCATAGGACATTACAGCTGGAGCAGGGGCTGTCTCTGAAGCTGCCTGTGCCATGCGGAACACCCAAAGGGCATATCTGGCGCCCCCAAAGCAGGGTATACCCCCAGCACATGTAGCGAGCTGCTGTTCTCTGCAGGTGGAGCATGATTGGCATAGCCGATGTGGTATTGTAGAAAGGGGGAGCGGTGCTGAATAAAAACATATGCTTTGAGGAGGTTGTTGAGAGATCTGCTAGCACTATCATGGCAAGATCTGGTGGAAAGTGTTAAAACAGCAGTAGCAAGGGCACGTCGGGTCTAGAAGGTGGTGCTGCACCGAAGGGATATGCGTAACATGTCTTGTTTTACAACAAGCCTGGCCCAGTGAACAACTCTGTGGTATGCTAGACCTTGTTTCAAGCAGTGACAGGTGACAAAGAAAACAGTCCTCCAAAGTGGTGGTGACAGCGTGGGTGACAGCCTTGCAGCATAGGCCCGTCTCGCCCGCCGCTGATTGCAGCATGTAGAAGGAAGCTTCCTACCATCAAACTGGCATGCAAAGCACACCAGCTTCTGTTAATACTGAATCCTTGGCAGTGACCTTGAAGCTTATGGTAAGATTGCCAGAAGCAGGGCCCCTCCAGCAGGGGTAGCATCCATGTTGAAAACCACACTTTTTGCTGCCTGTAGCAATGCTCAGCATTGCAGGGATAGCTAATGTGGGGCCTGCTGTGCAGAGCATGCATGACTGCAGCTAGTGACATGGTACTGTAAAGCCAAGGAAAGCTTGCTGATAAATGGGAGAAGTTCCATTCCATGCACCCTAACTCAGGTGACCACAGGGGCGTACCCACTTTTGACCAAAATCTGAAAAGTCAGCTCAAGCACTTTCTCAATGCGGTTGCGGTTGCCACCAATTTAGCACAGCAGGCAATAATTGCATCAACAAGTTCTTTGCAACAGGCTAGACACAGCTGTTATCTCTGCTTGCACTTGAGGAAACAGGAGGTGCAAACATTGGACACTGTGGACATTGGTTCTGCTGCTGCTGTTTGACAGAGGCAAGGGCTTTGGCTTGGGGCAGGGCTGGTTTAAGGTACCAGGGGCTGGACCTATGCAACAGTCACAGCCAGGGTGAATAAATTGTTGCATGTGCTGGCAACCCATGACGGGGGCCCTTCCTACCCCTACCCTCACCAGCTGCAGCAGTACACTAAGCAAATACCAACAACTGAGATACCTTGACTTGCACACTTCCCCTGGTAGCACATGCCATAGGACATTACAGCTGGAGCAGGGGCTGTCTCTGAAGCTGCCTGTGCCATGCGGAACACCCAAAGGGCATATCTGGCGCCCCCAAAGCAGGGTATACCCCCAGCACATGTAGCGAGCTGCTGTTCTCTGCAGGTGGAGCATGATTGGCATAGCCGATGTGGTATTGTAGAAAGGGGGAGCGGTGCTGAATAAAAACATATGCTTTGAGGAGGTTGTTGAGAGATCTGCTAGCACTATCATGGCAAGATCTGGTGGAAAGTGTTAAAACAGCAGTAGCAAGGGCACGTCGGGTCTAGAAGGTGGTGCTGCACCGAAGGGATATGCGTAACATGTCTTGTTTTACAACAAGCCTGGCCCAGTGAACAACTCTGTGGTATGCTAGACCTTGTTTCAAGCAGTGACAGGTGACAAAGAAAACAGTCCTCCAAAGTGGTGGTGACAGCGTGGGTGACAGCCTTGCAGCATAGGCCCGTCTCGCCCGCCGCTGATTGCAGCATGTAGAAGGAAGCTTCCTACCATCAAACTGGCATGCAAAGCACACCAGCTTCTGTTAATACTGAATCCTTGGCAGTGACCTTGAAGCTTATGGTAAGATTGCCAGAAGCAGGGCCCCTCCAGCAGGGGTAGCATCCATGTTGAAAACCACACTTTTTGCTGCCTGTAGCAATGCTCAGCATTGCAGGGATAGCTAATGTGGGGCCTGCTGTGCAGAGCATGCATGACTGCAGCTAGTGACATGGTACTGTAAAGCCAAGGAAAGCTTGCTGATAAATGGGAGAAGTTCCATTCCATGCACCCTAACTCAGGTGACCACAGGGGCGTACCCACTTTTGACCAAAATCTGAAAAGTCAGCTCAAGCACTTTCTCAATGCGGTTGCGGTTGCCACCAATTTAGCACAGCAGGCAATAATTGCATCAACAAGTTCTTTGCAACAGGCTAGACACAGCTGTTATCTCTGCTTGCACTTGAGGAAACAGGAGGTGCAAACATTGGACACTGTGGACATTGGTTCTGCTGCTGCTGTTTGACAGAGGCAAGGGCTTTGGCTTGGGGCAGGGCTGGTTTAAGGTACCAGGGGCTGGACCTATGCAACAGTCACAGCCAGGGTGAATAAATTGTTGCATGTGCTGGCAACCCATGACGGGGGCCCTTCCTACCCCTACCCTCACCAGCTGCAGCAGTACACTAAGCAAATACCAACAACTGAGATACCTTGACTTGCACACTTCCCCTGGTAGCACATGCCATAGGACATTACAGCTGGAGCAGGGGCTGTCTCTGAAGCTGCCTGTGCCATGCGGAATACCCAAAGGGCATATCTGGCGCCCCCAAAGCAGGGTATACCCCCAGCACATGTAGCGAGCTGCTGTTCTCTGCAGGTGGAGCATGATTGGCATAGCCGATGTGGTATTGTAGAAAGGGGGAGCGGTGCTGAATAAAAACATATGCTTTGAGGAGGTTGTTGAGAGATCTGCTAGCACTATCATGGCAAGATCTGGTGGAAAGTGTTAAAACAGCAGTAGCAAGGGCACGTCGGGTCTAGAAGGTGGTGCTGCACCGAAGGGATATGCGTAACATGTCTTGTTTTACAACAAGCCTGGCCCAGTGAACAACTCTGTGGTATGCTAGACCTTGTTTCAAGCAGTGACAGGTGACAAAGAAAACAGTCCTCCAAAGTGGTGGTGACAGCGTGGGTGACAGCCTTGCAGCATAGGCCCGTCTCGCCCGCCGCTGATTGCAGCATGTAGAAGGAAGCTTCCTACCATCAAACTGGCATGCAAAGCACACCAGCTTCTGTTAATACTGAATCCTTGGCAGTGACCTTGAAGCTTATGGTAAGATTGCCAGAAGCAGGGCCCCTCCAGCAGGGGTAGCATCCATGTTGAAAACCACACTTTTTGCTGCCTGTAGCAATGCTCAGCATTGCAGGGATAGCTAATGTGGGGCCTGCTGTGCAGAGCATGCATGACTGCAGCTAGTGACATGGTACTGTAAAGCCAAGGAAAGCTTGCTGATAAATGGGAGAAGTTCCATTCCATGCACCCTAACTCAGGTGACCACAGGGGCGTACCCACTTTTGACCAAAATCTGAAAAGTCAGCTCAAGCACTTTCTCAATGCGGTTGCGGTTGCCACCAATTTAGCACAGCAGGCAATAATTGCATCAACAAGTTCTTTGCAACAGGCTAGACACAGCTGTTATCTCTGCTTGCACTTGAGGAAACAGGAGGTGCAAACATTGGACACTGTGGACATTGGTTCTGCTGCTGCTGTTTGACAGAGGCAAGGGCTTTGGCTTGGGGCAGGGCTGGTTTAAGGTACCAGGGGCTGGACCTATGCAACAGTCACAGCCAGGGTGAATAAATTGTTGCATGTGCTGGCAACCCATGACGGGGGCCCTTCCTACCCCTACCCTCACCAGCTGCAGCAGTACACTAAGCAAATACCAACAACTGAGATACCTTGACTTGCACACTTCCCCTGGTAGCACATGCCATAGGACATTACAGCTGGAGCAGGGGCTGTCTCTGAAGCTGCCTGTGCCATGCGGAATACCCAAAGGGCATATCTGGCGCCCCCAAAGCAGGGTATACCCCCAGCACATGTAGCGAGCTGCTGTTCTCTGCAGGTGGAGCATGATTGGCATAGCCGATGTGGTATTGTAGAAAGGGGGAGCGGTGCTGAATAAAAACATATGCTTTGAGGAGGTTGTTGAGAGATCTGCTAGCACTATCATGGCAAGATCTGGTGGAAAGTGTTAAAACAGCAGTAGCAAGGGCACGTCGGGTCTAGAAGGTGGTGCTGCACCGAAGGGATATGCGTAACATGTCTTGTTTTACAACAAGCCTGGCCCAGTGAACAACTCTGTGGTATGCTAGACCTTGTTTCAAGCAGTGACAGGTGACAAAGAAAACAGTCCTCCAAAGTGGTGGTGACAGCGTGGGTGACAGCCTTGCAGCATAGGCCCGTCTCGCCCGCCGCTGATTGCAGCATGTAGAAGGAAGCTTCCTACCATCAAACTGGCATGCAAAGCACACCAGCTTCTGTTAATACTGAATCCTTGGCAGTGACCTTGAAGCTTATGGTAAGATTGCCAGAAGCAGGGCCCCTCCAGCAGGGGTAGCATCCATGTTGAAAACCACACTTTTTGCTGCCTGTAGCAATGCTCAGCATTGCAGGGATAGCTAATGTGGGGCCTGCTGTGCAGAGCATGCATGACTGCAGCTAGTGACATGGTACTGTAAAGCCAAGGAAAGCTTGCTGATAAATGGGAGAAGTTCCATTCCATGCACCCTAACTCAGGTGACCACAGGGGCGTACCCACTTTTGACCAAAATCTGAAAAGTCAGCTCAAGCACTTTCTCAATGCGGTTGCGGTTGCCACCAATTTAGCACAGCAGGCAATAATTGCATCAACAAGTTCTTTGCAACAGGCTAGACACAGCTGTTATCTCTGCTTGCACTTGAGGAAACAGGAGGTGCAAACATTGGACACTGTGGACATTGGTTCTGCTGCTGCTGTTTGACAGAGGCAAGGGCTTTGGCTTGGGGCAGGGCTGGTTTAAGGTACCAGGGGCTGGACCTATGCAACAGTCACAGCCAGGGTGAATAAATTGTTGCATGTGCTGGCAACCCATGACGGGGGCCCTTCCTACCCCTACCCTCACCAGCTGCAGCAGTACACTAAGCAAATACCAACAACTGAGATACCTTGACTTGCACACTTCCCCTGGTAGCACATGCCATAGGACATTACAGCTGGAGCAGGGGCTGTCTCTGAAGCTGCCTGTGCCATGCGGAATACCCAAAGGGCATATCTGGCGCCCCCAAAGCAGGGTATACCCCCAGCACATGTAGCGAGCTGCTGTTCTCTGCAGGTGGAGCATGATTGGCATAGCCGATGTGGTATTGTAGAAAGGGGGAGCGGTGCTGAATAAAAACATATGCTTTGAGGAGGTTGTTGAGAGATCTGCTAGCACTATCATGGCAAGATCTGGTGGAAAGTGTTAAAACAGCAGTAGCAAGGGCACGTCGGGTCTAGAAGGTGGTGCTGCACCGAAGGGATATGCGTAACATGTCTTGTTTTACAACAAGCCTGGCCCAGTGAACAACTCTGTGGTATGCTAGACCTTGTTTCAAGCAGTGACAGGTGACAAAGAAAACAGTCCTCCAAAGTGGTGGTGACAGCGTGGGTGACAGCCTTGCAGCATAGGCCCGTCTCGCCCGCCGCTGATTGCAGCATGTAGAAGGAAGCTTCCTACCATCAAACTGGCATGCAAAGCACACCAGCTTCTGTTAATACTGAATCCTTGGCAGTGACCTTGAAGCTTATGGTAAGATTGCCAGAAGCAGGGCCCCTCCAGCAGGGGTAGCATCCATGTTGAAAACCACACTTTTTGCTGCCTGTAGCAATGCTCAGCATTGCAGGGATAGCTAATGTGGGGCCTGCTGTGCAGAGCATGCATGACTGCAGCTAGTGACATGGTACTGTAAAGCCAAGGAAAGCTTGCTGATAAATGGGAGAAGTTCCATTCCATGCACCCTAACTCAGGTGACCACAGGGGCGTACCCACTTTTGACCAAAATCTGAAAAGTCAGCTCAAGCACTTTCTCAATGCGGTTGCGGTTGCCACCAATTTAGCACAGCAGGCAATAATTGCATCAACAAGTTCTTTGCAACAGGCTAGACACAGCTGTTATCTCTGCTTGCACTTGAGGAAACAGGAGGTGCAAACATTGGACACTGTGGACATTGGTTCTGCTGCTGCTGTTTGACAGAGGCAAGGGCTTTGGCTTGGGTCAGGGCTGGTTTAAGGTACCAGAGGCTGGACCTATGCAACAGTCACAGCCAGGGTGAATAAATTGTTGCATGTGCTGGCAACCCATGACGGGGGCCCTTCCTACCCCTACCCTCACCAGCTGCAGCAGTACACTAAGCAAATACCAACAACTGAGATACCTTGACTTGCACACTTCCCCTGGTAGCACATGCCATAGGACATTACAGCTGGAGCAGGGGCTGTCTCTGAAGCTGCCTGTGCCATGCGGAATACCCAAAGGGCATATCTGGCGCCCCCAAAGCAGGGTATACCCCCAGCACATGTAGCGAGCTGCTGTTCTCTGCAGGTGGAGCATGATTGGCATAGCCGATGTGGTATTGTAGAAAGGGGGAGCGGTGCTGAATAAAAACATATGCTTTGAGGAGGTTGTTGAGAGATCTGCTAGCACTATCATGGCAAGATCTGGTGGAAAGTGTTAAAACAGCAGTAGCAAGGGCACGTCGGGTCTAGAAGGTGGTGCTGCACCGAAGGGATATGCGTAACATGTCTTGTTTTACAACAAGCCTGGCCCAGTGAACAACTCTGTGGTATGCTAGACCTTGTTTCAAGCAGTGACAGGTGACAAAGAAAACAGTCCTCCAAAGTGGTGGTGACAGCGTGGGTGACAGCCTTGCAGCATAGGCCCGTCTCGCCCGCCGCTGATTGCAGCATGTAGAAGGAAGCTTCCTACCATCAAACTGGCATGCAAAGCACACCAGCTTCTGTTAATACTGAATCCTTGGCAGTGACCTTGAAGCTTATGGTAAGATTGCCAGAAGCAGGGCCCCTCCAGCAGGGGTAGCATCCATGTTGAAAACCACACTTTTTGCTGCCTGTAGCAATGCTCAGCATTGCAGGGATAGCTAATGTGGGGCCTGCTGTGCAGAGCATGCATGACTGCAGCTAGTGACATGGTACTGTAAAGCCAAGGAAAGCTTGCTGATAAATGGGAGAAGTTCCATTCCATGCACCCTAACTCAGGTGACCACAGGGGCGTACCCACTTTTGACCAAAATCTGAAAAGTCAGCTCAAGCACTTTCTCAATGCGGTTGCGGTTGCCACCAATTTAGCACAGCAGGCAATAATTGCATCAACAAGTTCTTTGCAACAGGCTAGACACAGCTGTTATCTCTGCTTGCACTTGAGGAAACAGGAGGTGCAAACATTGGACACTGTGGACATTGGTTCTGCTGCTGCTGTTTGACAGAGGCAAGGGCTTTGGCTTGGGGCAGGGCTGGTTTAAGGTACCAGGGGCTGGACCTATGCAACAGTCACAGCCAGGGTGAATAAATTGTTGCATGTGCTGGCAACCCATGACGGGGGCCCTTCCTACCCCTACCCTCACCAGCTGCAGCAGTACACTAAGCAAATACCAACAACTGAGATACCTTGACTTGCACACTTCCCCTGGTAGCACATGCCATAGGACATTACAGCTGGAGCAGGGGCTGTCTCTGAAGCTGCCTGTGCCATGCGGAATACCCAAAGGGCATATCTGGCGCCCCCAAAGCAGGGTATACCCCCAGCACATGTAGCGAGCTGCTGTTCTCTGCAGGTGGAGCATGATTGGCATAGCCGATGTGGTATTGTAGAAAGGGGGAGCGGTGCTGAATAAAAACATATGCTTTGAGGAGGTTGTTGAGAGATCTGCTAGCACTATCATGGCAAGATCTGGTGGAAAGTGTTAAAACAGCAGTAGCAAGGGCACGTCGGGTCTAGAAGGTGGTGCTGCACCGAAGGGATATGCGTAACATGTCTTGTTTTACAACAAGCCTGGCCCAGTGAACAACTCTGTGGTATGCTAGACCTTGTTTCAAGCAGTGACAGGTGACAAAGAAAACAGTCCTCCAAAGTGGTGGTGACAGCGTGGGTGACAGCCTTGCAGCATAGGCCCGTCTCGCCCGCCGCTGATTGCAGCATGTAGAAGGAAGCTTCCTACCATCAAACTGGCATGCAAAGCACACCAGCTTCTGTTAATACTGAATCCTTGGCAGTGACCTTGAAGCTTATGGTAAGATTGCCAGAAGCAGGGCCCCTCCAGCAGGGGTAGCATCCATGTTGAAAACCACACTTTTTGCTGCCTGTAGCAATGCTCAGCATTGCAGGGATAGCTAATGTGGGGCCTGCTGTGCAGAGCATGCATGACTGCAGCTAGTGACATGGTACTGTAAAGCCAAGGAAAGCTTGCTGATAAATGGGAGAAGTTCCATTCCATGCACCCTAACTCAGGTGACCACAGGGGCGTACCCACTTTTGACCAAAATCTGAAAAGTCAGCTCAAGCACTTTCTCAATGCGGTTGCGGTTGCCACCAATTTAGCACAGCAGGCAATAATTGCATCAACAAGTTCTTTGCAACAGGCTAGACACAGCTGTTATCTCTGCTTGCACTTGAGGAAACAGGAGGTGCAAACATTGGACACTGTGGACATTGGTTCTGCTGCTGCTGTTTGACAGAGGCAAGGGCTTTGGCTTGGGGCAGGGCTGGTTTAAGGTACCAGGGGCTGGACCTATGCAACAGTCACAGCCAGGGTGAATAAATTGTTGCATGTGCTGGCAACCCATGACGGGGGCCCTTCCTACCCCTACCCTCACCAGCTGCAGCAGTACACTAAGCAAATACCAACAACTGAGATACCTTGACTTGCACACTTCCCCTGGTAGCACATGCCATAGGACATTACAGCTGGAGCAGGGGCTGTCTCTGAAGCTGCCTGTGCCATGCGGAATACCCAAAGGGCATATCTGGCGCCCCCAAAGCAGGGTATACCCCCAGCACATGTAGCGAGCTGCTGTTCTCTGCAGGTGGAGCATGATTGGCATAGCCGATGTGGTATTGTAGAAAGGGGGAGCGGTGCTGAATAAAAACATATGCTTTGAGGAGGTTGTTGAGAGATCTGCTAGCACTATCATGGCAAGATCTGGTGGAAAGTGTTAAAACAGCAGTAGCAAGGGCACGTCGGGTCTAGAAGGTGGTGCTGCACCGAAGGGATATGCGTAACATGTCTTGTTTTACAACAAGCCTGGCCCAGTGAACAACTCTGTGGTATGCTAGACCTTGTTTCAAGCAGTGACAGGTGACAAAGAAAACAGTCCTCCAAAGTGGTGGTGACAGCGTGGGTGACAGCCTTGCAGCATAGGCCCGTCTCGCCCGCCGCTGATTGCAGCATGTAGAAGGAAGCTTCCTACCATCAAACTGGCATGCAAAGCACACCAGCTTCTGTTAATACTGAATCCTTGGCAGTGACCTTGAAGCTTATGGTAAGATTGCCAGAAGCAGGGCCCCTCCAGCAGGGGTAGCATCCATGTTGAAAACCACACTTTTTGCTGCCTGTAGCAATGCTCAGCATTGCAGGGATAGCTAATGTGGGGCCTGCTGTGCAGAGCATGCATGACTGCAGCTAGTGACATGGTACTGTAAAGCCAAGGAAAGCTTGCTGATAAATGGGAGAAGTTCCATTCCATGCACCCTAACTCAGGTGACCACAGGGGCGTACCCACTTTTGACCAAAATCTGAAAAGTCAGCTCAAGCACTTTCTCAATGCGGTTGCGGTTGCCACCAATTTAGCACAGCAGGCAATAATCGCATCAACAAGTTCTTTGCAACAGGCTAGACACAGCTGTTATCTCTGCTTGCACTTGAGGAAACAGGAGGTGCAAACATTGGACACTGTGGACATTGGTTCTGCTGCTGCTGTTTGACAGAGGCAAGGGCTTTGGCTTGGGTCAGGGCTGGTTTAAGGTACCAGAGGCTGGACCTATGCAACAGTCACAGCCAGGGTGAATAAATTGTTGCATGTGCTGGCAACCCATGACGGGGGCCCTTCCTACCCCTACCCTCACCAGCTGCAGCAGTACACTAAGCAAATACCAACAACTGAGATACCTTGACTTGCACACTTCCCCTGGTAGCACATGCCATAGGACATTACAGCTGGAGCAGGGGCTGTCTCTGAAGCTGCCTGTGCCATGCGGAATACCCAAAGGGCATATCTGGCGCCCCCAAAGCAGGGTATACCCCCAGCACATGTAGCGAGCTGCTGTTCTCTGCAGGTGGAGCATGATTGGCATAGCCGATGTGGTATTGTAGAAAGGGGGAGCGGTGCTGAATAAAAACATATGCTTTGAGGAGGTTGTTGAGAGATCTGCTAGCACTATCATGGCAAGATCTGGTGGAAAGTGTTAAAACAGCAGTAGCAAGGGCACGTCGGGTCTAGAAGGTGGTGCTGCACCGAAGGGATATGCGTAACATGTCTTGTTTTACAACAAGCCTGGCCCAGTGAACAACTCTGTGGTATGCTAGACCTTGTTTCAAGCAGTGACAGGTGACAAAGAAAACAGTCCTCCAAAGTGGTGGTGACAGCGTGGGTGACAGCCTTGCAGCATAGGCCCGTCTCGCCCGCCGCTGATTGCAGCATGTAGAAGGAAGCTTCCTACCATCAAACTGGCATGCAAAGCACACCAGCTTCTGTTAATACTGAATCCTTGGCAGTGACCTTGAAGCTTATGGTAAGATTGCCAGAAGCAGGGCCCCTCCAGCAGGGGTAGCATCCATGTTGAAAACCACACTTTTTGCTGCCTGTAGCAATGCTCAGCATTGCAGGGATAGCTAATGTGGGGCCTGCTGTGCAGAGCATGCATGACTGCAGCTAGTGACATGGTACTGTAAAGCCAAGGAAAGCTTGCTGATAAATGGGAGAAGTTCCATTCCATGCACCCTAACTCAGGTGACCACAGGGGCGTACCCACTTTTGACCAAAATCTGAAAAGTCAGCTCAAGCACTTTCTCAATGCGGTTGCGGTTGCCACCAATTTAGCACAGCAGGCAATAATTGCATCAACAAGTTCTTTGCAACAGGCTAGACACAGCTGTTATCTCTGCTTGCACTTGAGGAAACAGGAGGTGCAAACATTGGACACTGTGGACATTGGTTCTGCTGCTGCTGTTTGACAGAGGCAAGGGCTTTGGCTTGGGGCAGGGCTGGTTTAAGGTACCAGGGGCTGGACCTATGCAACAGTCACAGCCAGGGTGAATAAATTGTTGCATGTGCTGGCAACCCATGACGGGGCCCTTCCTACCCCTACCCTCACCAGCTGCAGCAGTACACTAAGCAACTAAGGTAATGGAGCCGTGGGTCTCCCGCCTCGATCTTCGCGGACTGTCGACTGGTTTATTATTCAGGACAGTCGAGTAGCCTAGAATGTGTATGATGTTGCGATGTGGCCCCTTGACAGGGGTAGCTGTGCTTCACGAGATAGTATACCGGTATGTTCCACAAACAGGTCTGAGTACTATTTGGGTGGGAAACAATTGACTGGAAACAATTGGTTGCACCTGCTATTTAAGTAAGTATGGGCGGCTGGATGGATGGGTCTGAAGATGTTGGCAAACAGACGACAGGCACAAAGTAATTGTTCTCGTTCCGTGCATTTCTTCAACGCACTGCCTAAGACGAATACGCACGAGCGCAGCCTTAGCGTTAAGAATGGATAGGCCTGTTTGTATTTGTTGCGCAGTGCGCACTTCCGTTCCGCTCCACCAAAAACACAGCGTTCCAGTGACAATTTCATCGTTCCAGTGAAATTTTCGTTGGAACGCTTGTTCGCAAATTCTCATTCCCGTTGCAGAGGAGTCTGCGCGACACACGCGGCAGCGAGCGGAATAGCGCTCTTATCATTGTAACATTAGTAGACGCATAAGAACGCTCTGCGGTGTTGCGCAGCGCTCGTTCGGGCGAGGCGTTCCCGCCCTTACTCCGCAGAACCCTAAAACGTGGGCTCAGATTCAGTACTTACGACGCTAAGGTCGACCACGGAAATACCAACAACTGAGATACCTTGACTTGCACACTTCCCCTGGTAGCACATGCCATAGGACATTACAGCTGGAGCAGGGGCTGTCTCTGAAGCTGCCTGTGCCATGCGGAATACCCAAAGGGCATATCTGGCGCCCCCAAAGCAGGGTATACCCCCAGCACATGTAGCGAGCTGCTGTTCTCTGCAGGTGGAGCATGATTGGCATAGCCGATGTGGTATTGCAGAAAGGGGGAGCGGTGCTGAATAAAAACATATGCTTTGAGGAGGTTGTTGAGAGATCTGCTAGCACTATCATGGCAAGATCTGGTGGAAAGTGTTAAAACAGCAGTAGCAAGGGCACGTCGGGTCTAGAAGGTGGTGCTGCACCGAAGGGATATGCGTAACATGTCTTGTTTTACAACAAGCCTGGCCCAGTGAACAACTCTGTGGTATGCTAGACCTTGTTTCAAGCAGTGACAGGTGACAAAGAAAACAGTCCTCCAAAGTGGTGGTGACAGCGTGGGTGACAGCCTTGCAGCATAGGCCCGTCTCGCCCGCCGCTGATTGCAGCATGTAGAAGGAAGCTTCCTACCATCAAACTGGCATGCAAAGCACACCAGCTTCTGTTAATACTGAATCCTTGGCAGTGACCTTGAAGCTTATGGTAAGATTGCCAGAAGCAGGGCCCCTCCAGCAGGGGTAGCATCCATGTTGAAAACCACACTTTTTGCTGCCTGTAGCAATGCTCAGCATTGCAGGGATAGCTAATGTGGGGCCTGCTGTGCAGAGCATGCATGACTGCAGCTAGTGACATGGTACTGTAAAGCCAAGGAAAGCTTGCTGATAAATGGGAGAAGTTCCATTCCATGCACCCTAACTCAGGTGACCACAGGGGCGTACCCACTTTTGACCAAAATCTGAAAAGTCAGCTCAAGCACTTTCTCAATGCGGTTGCGGTTGCCACCAATTTAGCACAGCAGGCAATAATTGCATCAACAAGTTCTTTGCAACAGGCTAGACACAGCTGTTATCTCTGCTTGCACTTGAGGAAACAGGAGGTGCAAACATTGGACACTGTGGACATTGGTTCTGCTGCTGCTGTTTGACAGAGGCAAGGGCTTTGGCTTGGGGCAGGGCTGGTTTAAGGTACCAGGGGCTGGACCTATGCAACAGTCACAGCCAGGGTGAATAAATTGTTGCATGTGCTGGCAACCCATGACGGGGGCCCTTCCTACCCCTACCCTCACCAGCTGCAGCAGTACACTAAGCAAATACCAACAACTGAGATACCTTGA
Source organism: Pseudopediastrum boryanum (assembly GCA_963556185.1). NCBI lineage: Eukaryota > Viridiplantae > Chlorophyta > Chlorophyceae > Sphaeropleales > Hydrodictyaceae > Pseudopediastrum > Pseudopediastrum boryanum. The sequence continues at coordinate 7,721,499 of OY744498.1, forward strand.
CTTGCACACTTCCCCTGGTAGCACATGCCATAGGACATTACAGCTGGAGCAGGGGCTGTCTCTGAAGCTGCCTGTGCCATGCGGAATACCCAAAGGGCATATCTGGCGCCCCCAAAGCAGGGTATACCCCCAGCACATGTAGCGAGCTGCTGTTCTCTGCAGGTGGAGCATGATTGGCATAGCCGATGTGGTATTGTAGAAAGGGGGAGCGGTGCTGAATAAAAACATATGCTTTGAGGAGGTTGTTGAGAGATCTGCTAGCACTATCATGGCAAGATCTGGTGGAAAGTGTTAAAACAGCAGTAGCAAGGGCACGTCGGGTCTAGAAGGTGGTGCTGCACCGAAGGGATATGCGTAACATGTCTTGTTTTACAACAAGCCTGGCCCAGTGAACAACTCTGTGGTATGCTAGACCTTGTTTCAAGCAGTGACAGGTGACAAAGAAAACAGTCCTCCAAAGTGGTGGTGACAGCGTGGGTGACAGCCTTGCAGCATAGGCCCGTCTCGCCCGCCGCTGATTGCAGCATGTAGAAGGAAGCTTCCTACCATCAAACTGGCATGCAAAGCACACCAGCTTCTGTTAATACTGAATCCTTGGCAGTGACCTTGAAGCTTATGGTAAGATTGCCAGAAGCAGGGCCCCTCCAGCAGGGGTAGCATCCATGTTGAAAACCACACTTTTTGCTGCCTGTAGCAATGCTCAGCATTGCAGGGATAGCTAATGTGGGGCCTGCTGTGCAGAGCATGCATGACTGCAGCTAGTGACATGGTACTGTAAAGCCAAGGAAAGCTTGCTGATAAATGGGAGAAGTTCCATTCCATGCACCCTAACTCAGGTGACCACAGGGGCGTACCCACTTTTGACCAAAATCTGAAAAGTCAGCTCAAGCACTTTCTCAATGCGGTTGCGGTTGCCACCAATTTAGCACAGCAGGCAATAATTGCATCAACAAGTTCTTTGCAACAGGCTAGACACAGCTGTTATCTCTGCTTGCACTTGAGGAAACAGGAGGTGCAAACATTGGACACTGTGGACATTGGTTCTGCTGCTGCTGTTTGACAGAGGCAAGGGCTTTGGCTTGGGGCAGGGCTGGTTTAAGGTACCAGGGGCTGGACCTAAGCAACAGTCACAGCCAGGGTGAATAAATTGTTGCATGTGCTGGCAACCCATGACGGGGGCCCTTCCTACCCCTACCCTCACCAGCTGCAGCAGTACACTAAGCAAATACCAACAACTGAGATACCTTGACTTGCACACTTCCCCTGGTAGCACATGCCATAGGACATTACAGCTGGAGCAGGGGCTGTCTCTGAAGCTGCCTGTGCCATGCGGAATACCCAAAGGGCATATCTGGCGCCCCCAAAGCAGGGTATACCCCCAGCACATGTAGCGAGCTGCTGTTCTCTGCAGGTGGAGCATGATTGGCATAGCCGATGTGGTATTGTAGAAAGGGGGAGCGGTGCTGAATAAAAACATATGCTTTGAGGAGGTTGTTGAGAGATCTGCTAGCACTATCATGGCAAGATCTGGTGGAAAGTGTTAAAACAGCAGTAGCAAGGGCACGTCGGGTCTAGAAGGTGGTGCTGCACCGAAGGGATATGCGTAACATGTCTTGTTTTACAACAAGCCTGGCCCAGTGAACAACTCTGTGGTATGCTAGACCTTGTTTCAAGCAGTGACAGGTGACAAAGAAAACAGTCCTCCAAAGTGGTGGTGACAGCGTGGGTGACAGCCTTGCAGCATAGGCCCGTCTCGCCCGCCGCTGATTGCAGCATGTAGAAGGAAGCTTCCTACCATCAAACTGGCATGCAAAGCACACCAGCTTCTGTTAATACTGAATCCTTGGCAGTGACCTTGAAGCTTATGGTAAGATTGCCAGAAGCAGGGCCCCTCCAGCAGGGGTAGCATCCATGTTGAAAACCACACTTTTTGCTGCCTGTAGCAATGCTCAGCATTGCAGGGATAGCTAATGTGGGGCCTGCTGTGCAGAGCATGCATGACTGCAGCTAGTGACATGGTACTGTAAAGCCAAGGAAAGCTTGCTGATAAATGGGAGAAGTTCCATTCCATGCACCCTAACTCAGGTGACCACAGGGGCGTACCCACTTTTGACCAAAATCTGAAAAGTCAGCTCAAGCACTTTCTCAATGCGGTTGCGGTTGCCACCAATTTAGCACAGCAGGCAATAATTGCATCAACAAGTTCTTTGCAACAGGCTAGACACAGCTGTTATCTCTGCTTGCACTTGAGGAAACAGGAGGTGCAAACATTGGACACTGTGGACATTGGTTCTGCTGCTGCTGTTTGACAGAGGCAAGGGCTTTGGCTTGGGGCAGGGCTGGTTTAAGGTACCAGGGGCTGGACCTAAGCAACAGTCACAGCCAGGGTGAATAAATTGTTGCATGTGCTGGCAACCCATGACGGGGGCCCTTCCTACCCCTACCCTCACCAGCTGCAGCAGTACACTAAGCAAATACCAACAACTGAGATACCTTGACTTGCACACTTCCCCTGGTAGCACATGCCATAGGACATTACAGCTGGAGCAGGGGCTGTCTCTGAAGCTGCCTGTGCCATGCGGAATACCCAAAGGGCATATCTGGCGCCCCCAAAGCAGGGTATACCCCCAGCACATGTAGCGAGCTGCTGTTCTCTGCAGGTGGAGCATGATTGGCATAGCCGATGTGGTATTGTAGAAAGGGGGAGCGGTGCTGAATAAAAACATATGCTTTGAGGAGGTTGTTGAGAGATCTGCTAGCACTATCATGGCAAGATCTGGTGGAAAGTGTTAAAACAGCAGTAGCAAGGGCACGTCGGGTCTAGAAGGTGGTGCTGCACCGAAGGGATATGCGTAACATGTCTTGTTTTACAACAAGCCTGGCCCAGTGAACAACTCTGTGGTATGCTAGACCTTGTTTCAAGCAGTGACAGGTGACAAAGAAAACAGTCCTCCAAAGTGGTGGTGACAGCGTGGGTGACAGCCTTGCAGCATAGGCCCGTCTCGCCGCTGATTGCAGCATGTAGAAGGAAGCTTCCTACCATCAAACTGGCATGCAAAGCACACCAGCTTCTGTTAATACTGAATCCTTGGCAGTGACCTTGAAGCTTATGGTAAGATTGCCAGAAGCAGGGCCCCTCCAGCAGGGGTAGCATCCATGTTGAAAACCACACTTTTTGCTGCCTGTAGCAATGCTCAGCATTGCAGGGATAGCTAATGTGGGGCCTGCTGTGCAGAGCATGCATGACTGCAGCTAGTGACATGGTACTGTAAAGCCAAGGAAAGCTTGCTGATAAATGGGAGAAGTTCCATTCCATGCACCCTAACTCAGGTGACCACAGGGGCGTACCCACTTTTGACCAAAATCTGAAAAGTCAGCTCAAGCACTTTCTCAATGCGGTTGCGGTTGCCACCAATTTAGCACAGCAGGCAATAATTGCATCAACAAGTTCTTTGCAACAGGCTAGACACAGCTGTTATCTCTGCTTGCACTTGAGGAAACAGGAGGTGCAAACATTGGACACTGTGGACATTGGTTCTGCTGCTGCTGTTTGACAGAGGCAAGGGCTTTGGCTTGGGGCAGGGCTGGTTTAAGGTACCAGGGGCTGGACCTAAGCAACAGTCACAGCCAGGGTGAATAAATTGTTGCATGTGCTGGCAACCCATGACGGGGGCCCTTCCTACCCCTACCCTCACCAGCTGCAGCAGTACACTAAGCAAATACCAACAACTGAGATACCTTGACTTGCACACTTCCCCTGGTAGCACATGCCATAGGACATTACAGCTGGAGCAGGGGCTGTCTCTGAAGCTGCCTGTGCCATGCGGAATACCCAAAGGGCATATCTGGCGCCCCCAAAGCAGGGTATACCCCCAGCACATGTAGCGAGCTGCTGTTCTCTGCAGGTGGAGCATGATTGGCATAGCCGATGTGGTATTGTAGAAAGGGGGAGCGGTGCTGAATAAAAACATATGCTTTGAGGAGGTTGTTGAGAGATCTGCTAGCACTATCATGGCAAGATCTGGTGGAAAGTGTTAAAACAGCAGTAGCAAGGGCACGTCGGGTCTAGAAGGTGGTGCTGCACCGAAGGGATATGCGTAACATGTCTTGTTTTACAACAAGCCTGGCCCAGTGAACAACTCTGTGGTATGCTAGACCTTGTTTCAAGCAGTGACAGGTGACAAAGAAAACAGTCCTCCAAAGTGGTGGTGACAGCGTGGGTGACAGCCTTGCAGCATAGGCCCGTCTCGCCGCTGATTGCAGCATGTAGAAGGAAGCTTCCTACCATCAAACTGGCATGCAAAGCACACCAGCTTCTGTTAATACTGAATCCTTGGCAGTGACCTTGAAGCTTATGGTAAGATTGCCAGAAGCAGGGCCCCTCCAGCAGGGGTAGCATCCATGTTGAAAACCACACTTTTTGCTGCCTGTAGCAATGCTCAGCATTGCAGGGATAGCTAATGTGGGGCCTGCTGTGCAGAGCATGCATGACTGCAGCTAGTGACATGGTACTGTAAAGCCAAGGAAAGCTTGCTGATAAATGGGAGAAGTTCCATTCCATGCACCCTAACTCAGGTGACCACAGGGGCGTACCCACTTTTGACCAAAATCTGAAAAGTCAGCTCAAGCACTTTCTCAATGCGGTTGCGGTTGCCACCAATTTAGCACAGCAGGCAATAATTGCATCAACAAGTTCTTTGCAACAGGCTAGACACAGCTGTTATCTCTGCTTGCACTTGAGGAAACAGGAGGTGCAAACATTGGACACAGTTGGTTGCAAAAGTTTTGGCCCAAAACTCAGATTTTGTTAGGAAATGGTCTGCTTCTGTGAAATGGCATGGCCGTTCATTGCTCTCTTGCACAGGCAGCTTCTGTATGAGGTCCAGGTTGTCACCAATGGGTGCGGTCAGCATCTCTGTTGCTCTGTGTTGCTTGGCTGCTGAGAAAAGCAGGGGTCTTGCAAGGGAGACAGCGGAGGCATTTTTGCTGCTTTTTAAGGGGGTAAATGCTGAGAACTGCCAGCAGGCACAGGTGCCCTTTCTTTACTGTTTAGGGGCAGTAGCATATAGACCAGGTGTGAAGCAGGTGCAGGGGCTATACCAGTTCAATGGCAGGGCAGGTGGGGGTAGGCAGGGCATGCGAGAAGTTGGGGCAAGTGCAAGCCTGAGCTGAGAGGGCTGTGGGAGGGGAGCAGATGGGGTGTGGGGCTGGCAACCACAGGAGGGGCAGAGGTGGAAGGGGAGAGCCAGGTTAAAAAAAGCAGGAGGGCTATAGGAACAGGGGGGAGGCTTGCTGGTCTGCGTCTGCGGCTAAGGCTAAGGATGGCTGGCTGGCTTTTATATAGTATATTTATAGGGCACGCCCGGGGCTCGAACTCGGGACGTCTCGCGTGCGAGGCTACTTGTGGTACCACTTGGGCATACTGACTGCAGCACATTGATGCGCTGCCCGTTTACTTTCTTAAACATAAATGGTTGTAAATCAGGTCTTGCTGCTGCTGCTTAAACCCCAGCCTTATGTTCCGGCCAAAACTTTTGCAACCAACTGTAGTTACACGTCACAGAAGTGTGATGCCCAAGGCCGATATGGCCGCCCGGCCCCGCCCGAAGCCTGGAGCCTGGCGCCGCCGGATCTCCGGCAGCAAGCCAGGGGAAGTTCCGTGCAGCTTCGTACAGACTTATTTCATAGGGGTTCTAGCTGTGAAAGTAGTTCTCGAGGGCAATACAAAGCTTGCAGACCAGGCCAGAACACAAGTCAGAATGGCAGCTTACTCGGTGTGACTCCGAGCATCATCAACTAGTTCGAAAGTTCTATCAGTGGCAGTTCCAGGGGCTTTCCTTGACATTTCTTATCGGTCACAGGAACCGTCCCGAGCCTGCAGCAACGACATCAGGTAGGTCAGTAAGCCCCTGGGAAAACCGAACATGTGTCAAAATGTCAGTGAAACTAGCTAGAGCCTCCGAGGCTACTAAGCCCTGAGCAAGGCATAAAACTGCTTGGCTTGCTGTTGACTGGGTCAACTGGTCAGCGCATGGCAAGTCGAAATGGGCTGGCCTGACATACATTGGCTAGCAAGGGATTTAGGGTGGGCTGGTGGCAGCCGATTGTTTGAGCTTGGACAGGAACTTGAGTATGCCGTTGGAGCCTAAGTAGGCTCCTTGTGGGTGGCGCCGCCCCCACCGGCGCCCTGCTTTGACAGGGCCATCTGGTAATTGGTAATTGGTAATTGGTATGTCAGAATTTGCATCTCACAGTCGGACCCCATTCCATCCAGGTCAGGTGTAAGATCTTGGAAGCATCAGAGATAATGACGCCGCCGGGTCGCATGAAGGGTATTCCCCGTAGTGGTCTGAACCAGCTCAGTTGGTGAAGCTTCTGCTGCAAATTTCTCTGGCTGCGAGTCTGGTGCAGTGCTGCAGAAGGGCTCTGGGTGAACCCTTGTGGAGGTCAGCCAGATGGAGCAATCTTCCCCAACCAGCAGCAGGACATCATTGTGGATTGCACCCACTACGTGGTCTGCAAGGGTGGAGAAGACGTATTTGTCCCTTGCCCTGCTTGCACTGGCCCTAGCTGTGCAGGCAGCACCTTGCTCCACTTCAAGCTAGACGCCATGAAATGTGAGGAGCCTGATAAGGCTGGCTGCAAGGTGGGAGCACGCACCCGCAAACCCATCCTCCGCTGCAAGGCTCTGGCTACTTTGGGCCGAGACCCCACTACTGTTGAGGTGGGATCAATTGGAGCCAACCCCTGTGGTGGTCAGCGTGATGGTGCAATCTTCCCCAACCAGAAGCAAGGTATCATTGTTGACTGCTCCAATTATGTGGTGTGTGAGAACGAGGCAGACACCTTCATCCCCTGCCCTGCATGCCCTGATGGTGACACCCGTTGTGGTGGTGCTAAAACCCTGGTCTTCAACCTGATGGAGCTTAGCCAGCCATGCAGAAGCGGATGCGGTGGGGAACCGCACCAGCCCTGCCATCATGCATGCTGCATGAAAGAAGCAAGAGACAGCCATACATTCTGTACAGCTAGTCTGTTGTTTGCTAGCCAAGGGGCTCATCCTGTGATGGATTGATGTCTGCTACGGTAACTTTCTTCAAAGACTTACCTAGCGGCAACATACAGATTCTCGTGGTCTGATCGTCAGCAGCCTGGAAAGCATGCACTCCTGCATGCATGCAAGCATACACCAACCCGCTTCTGCAGCATCTTCTGCTTGTGCATGCAGCAGCTGCTGCAGATTGCCCCTAAGCATTCCCCTGTCCATTCAATAGCATTTGTCGGGTCTCTAACCCTGGATGCATATGAAAGATAAATTATCTGTACTGTATCTATGCATTAGGTGAGCACGTATGCACTAGTGTACCCTCAACCCTAAGCCCTCCTGCTAGCTGTTTCCATGTGGGGAAGGTCGCTGGATGGTCACCAGAAGAACAGCTGGGACTGGGGGGAGGGGGGCAGGCAGGAGGGGCGTCTAGCGGGGGGGGGGGGGGAGTGGGGGAAGTGGCGGAGATGGGGGGGGGGTAAAATGGGGGCGATGAGTTCCGGCGCCGGAACAGTTGCTGGGACTGGGCGGGCGGATGCAGGCAGAACAAATAGAAGGGTTCATAGGGGGCTGGTAAGAGTTCAGGAAGGGCACCTGGGAGGGGCAGCAAGGAGTGGGCACAGCCTTGGTGATTGTGGACACAAGCCATAAGTTACGGGGCTGTGCGGATTGCTGGGGTCAAGCAATCAGCCTGCAACCTCATCAAGCGTGTTGTATATGTGCACATAGGTAAGGAGTCGCACAGGCTGGTACGTAGGTGGAATAAGGTTCGATCCCGGGGTGGGGTGGGGTGGGGTGGAAGAAGTCGCTGCAGGCCGCTGCAGGTCCATCCTCTACATAAGAACTGCGTGCAACACATCTCCTACAAGCATCACCTTGGCACATGTTGCCCCCCCTCGCTCCTGCGCTCCACTGCTGCAGGCCGCCTGTGCAAGAACCATGTTCAGGGCATTTTCATACATAGAGCTCAGAAAGAAGCCGGGGCTTAGCCAAGCTGCCAACAGGAATGTGTGTGAAGCTTACATTGGCAAAGCCATCGGCACGCGTGCGGTGCCACAGGAATGTAGTTCATGGTGTTGGGGTTCTACAGGGTGATTCCTACCTCCCTTCTACAGCGTTTGGAGGTTGGTACAGCGTCTGACGTCTGACGATAGACGACAGTGACCAGCGACAGTGACCTATAAACCCTAAACAAGTTACTGCGAAGTTTTTGCTAATCAGGAAGTTGAGACGTGTGACTTGTTGTGGCTGAATGCGTGCCGAGATTCGAGCCATCTTAGACAAGTAAAGCTTGCAGGTCAGGCAGGGGACAAGGATGCAGCAGCGCAATGTAATTGACATCTCACATATTGACTCTGCATCATCAACTAGGAATTGAGGAGACGTGAGCTAGTAAACGTGAGCTAGTAACGGATCACACTCGTTATCGGTCACAGGAGTCTTTCGGAGCCTGAGGCTATCGATATCAGGTAGGTAAGCCCGTAATGAGAACCCGACAGCTGTCTTGATACTTACCCGCTCAGCAGCATGCTAAGCACAAGTGGAGGCTCCGAGGTTACCACCCAAGGCATGAAGTCTCAGTCGATGCAATACCGTCAATGCAGGTCAGGTGGACTCTGGTGAATCCAGGAAACAACAGCCAGCTACTCCTAGGTCTGATGCACCAGCTTACGCGGTTGGCGGAGCTTCTGCTCCTGATTGCTCTGGCTGCAGATCTGGTGGACATTGCTGCAGCTGGGCTCCGCATGAACCCTTGTGGAGGTCAGCCAGATGGAGCCATCTTTCCCAACCAGCAGAAGGACAAGATTGTGGACTGCACAAACTATGTGGTCTGCAAGGGTGGGAAAGATGTCTTCATCGCATGCCCTGCATGCACTGGCACTAGCTGTGCAGGCAGCAATGTGCTCCACTTTAACCCAGACGCAATGAAATGTGAGGAGCCTGACAAGGCTGGCTGCAAGGTGGGAGCACGCTCCCCTAAACCTGTTCTCTGCAAGGCCATGGCGACTTTTGGCCGCCGCCGCAGTCTCCAGGCCCTGACAACCAATCCTTGCACTGGCCAGCGTTATGGTGCAATCTTCCCTAACCAGAAGAGGCATATCATTGTTGACTGCTCCAAGTATGTTGTCTGCAAGAATGGGGCCGACACCTTCATCCCCTGCCCTCCATGCCTTGAGGGTGACACCCGTTGTGGTGGAGCTAAAACCCTGGTCTTCAATCCTCACAAGCTGCAGTGTGATTATCCTGCTGGGGCAGGCTGCAAGGTGGGCATGACAACCACCAAGCCACTTAACTGTGGGGCATAAGGATTCATCCCCGCTCAGAGCTTCCGTCAAACAAGCCCAGTACTGTGCTAGTGAATGGAATTCCTCCTACCATGACAGAAGCGTAAGATTCCAACCGTATATCCTGTGTTGGGAGGTATACTACCTTAAGTTCCGTATAAATTTGTGATGACCCTAAGGGCATGCCGTATGATCTGAGAAGAAGCAGCTCAGTGTCAGCAAGTGCATAGAAGATAGAGGGTGCAGAAGTCTGGTCGCGACTTGTCACTTGCTTTGTTGGTGCATGTTTCGTGCGTCATGCTATCTGCATGGTGGAGTCTTCTCTCTGGTTTTTGACTGCAACGCATCGGTATGAAATCTAAGATAGCTGAGCATGGGTTTGAGTGACTCGACATGAGCCAGCGTAAGGAAAGTGAAATGCATTGCAGGCAGCCTTACAAAAACTGTGTTGTGACTATGCATATGTTCTGGACTCTTTGACATTGCCTGGGGGGTTCTGTTCAAGTCTGTTCACAATTTGGAATGGAGATGGTTCTGTTGATACATTGCGGTATGATTTTGTCTGCCAAGTCTTCTGTGTAGACACCTCAGTCCTGTCACGATCAGAACTATGGATACCATGGGGATGCTCTGCCACCTATTGACTTTTGTGTGGTCTGGGCTACAAGGCATTTTCTGTCATTCCCCAGCCTGACAGCGTAAGACATGCGTGGGATCGATACTGCGAGCTGCAAGCTGCAGCTCAACGCCAATGTGCCGATGTGTGAATAATCTGGTTGTAGGCACTCCTGTGACTAGTTAGTGCCACACTTCGTTTCTGCAACGTGCATGTTGGAGTACAGTGTCGGCCATTGTGAATGCCTAGCTTTGGCATGATTACGTGAGCCTTGGGTTCGATCGTCAGGAGCATCTTACATTGTACTGCAGGGACCAAATGGCGATCTATGTTGATCAATTGGCCAGCAAACTGGACTACATGCAATGCATACGTACTTGGCGTTGGACATGAGCCATTCTTGCTATGAAAATGAATGGCACTAGTTATGGTTTCAGTTGATTACGTGGAAGGGCATTCTGTCTCTTGCTGTCAAGTACATGTCAGTGTGTGATGGCGCTGAGTGCTTCAGTTGTAAAAGCTGATGGGAGGAGATGTCAGAAATGCTAAGGCTGACTGCCTCATTCTTCAAAAGGTTGATGCCATGCCGCCTTTGCAACACTGCAGGGGGGAAATGATCAAGGGGCTTGAGGTAATCTACGAAGGAGTTTCGTGCCTGCACTTGAAGGCTGAAGCGTGTTTGTTGCTGGCTTGCTCTGTTGTGTTTTTGATATGAGTTGAAGGCGTACTACTCCATGAATGCTTAGACTATACATTGGGCTTCACTGTCCGCAACTGACGGATGAATCAGTTGCAATACCAGCAAAGGCTATCTTCCCTTGGAGAATCAATTACAATTGCGCTTTTGGCAAGTTGCTTTCACTGTTGCGGCTGCCTGCCTTGCTGCCATATGTGCGTACATGTGTATGAATACTGCATGGACGCAATAAGCCTTGAGCGGTTGTCGATGGGTGCATGTTGTTCCGGTCCAAAGTTTGCCTAGTTATGTTCATGTTGTTTATTGCATGATTTCCCTTGATGCTGGCTTATCATTCAGTCTGCGGTACTTGATTGGTGCGTGGCTAGCCTAGCTACCTGCAAGGACATCATGTTCCCAGCTGGAGAAGACTACTGGAAGCCCCAAAGGTGGTTGTTGTTTAGCAGTTGATGTAAACTGTTTGATATCGCTTTTTCTGTCCGCTGCCAGTGTGTCCGGGTTGCTACTGTTCTGCTGGGTGTCCAAGAGCAAAGGGGGCATAGCCAGTGTGTCAAATACCGCTATGGACATATCACCTGTGCACAAGTCAGGGAGTCATATGAGAACTTGATGCCATGTGGCTGGAGATCATGCGGTACGGCTACTGCAACAGGAAGTAAGGTGCTTGTGTGTCTGGTGCACGTTATGTGAAAAACTGGCTTGTGTGGCTGAGTCCGTCCGCCATGAGTGTCATGGAGTTCAAGGGTTGGGCCTTTGCCACTACTTGTGCAGACACTTTTGTCACACTGCCTCTATCTCAGTGAGTTGATGGAACAAGGTATGGCTGTCCCTCATCCATCTCTATCTTTGTGTAGGAGCTGCATCAAAGTCATATTCTGAAGGTGCCATGGACTTCTCTCCTCAGAGGCTTTTTTTGCAAAATGCCATTCCAGTCATGCTTACTTATTGGTCATGTTGGTTCTGTCAGACTGATAGCCTTGGGCTTGGCGTCCAGAATTGAGGTCCCCTGCCTGTTGTTTCATGTTGTCAACATGGAGACCAAGTGTTTGTACCGTCTGTTACTCTGTTTCTGCAGTGCCCGGTATGTGGCGGATTGGTGGCTGTGTTGGTACATGTGAGAGCACGGAAAAATACTACATGCTTGCTGGGATTAAAAATCAATCGGGTGAAGCGGGTCCGTAAGTTGCTGAAAATCTTTTTGGTGTTGTCTGGCCTACAAGGCGCTTTCTGTCAGTCCCCAGCCTGACAGTGTCAGCAATTCGTAGGAGACTACGAGCTGCAAGCTGCAGCTCAACGCCTATGTGCCGATGTGTGAATAATCTGGTTGTAGGTAGTGCTGTGATTTGGTGGCACACTTTCCTTCTGCTATGTGCATGTTGGAGTACAGTGTTGGCCACTGTGAATGCCTAGCTTTGTCATGATTATGTGAGCCTTGGGTTCGATCGTCAGGACTCCTGCTGAGCATCTAACATTGTACTGCAGGGACCTTTGAATGGCAATCTATGTTGATCGATTGGCCAGCAAACTGAACTACATGCAATGCATTCGTACTTGGCGATGGACCGTGAGCCACGATTATTGCTTGAATGATGTATGAGATGCATCAGACTGCACAGCTTTCGGGCCGTGCTGCGCCCGCCCCGGCAGTAACTCCGTCCATTTTGTTGGTAGTATAGTGTGGAGAGCAGAAGCTGAGACAAACAGTCGAGGCTGCTGCTAGAGAGCCAATAAGGCTCCCACACTGCCAGAGGTTTACCAGCAAGACTGCTAGAGAGCGAGGCTGCTAGGGGCTAGACTGCTTGGAGAGCCCTTGGCCAAAGTGAGGTGGTTCTCTCTCTCTCTACTATCTAGAGAGCCAAGGCTGCCAGGTGAGACCCGACTGCTGGAGAGCCAAGCCCACTCAGGCTGTCAGAGGTATCTCAGGGTGTGATGATTGCACAGTCACCGCGGCACAGCTTTTGGGCTGTGCGGCGCTTGCTCCGGCAATACAACGCCAATCAACCATAGAAACACTTGGAGAGAATCCCTTGGGATTCTGCCCCTAGCCCTCCAGCTCAAGCCAGCAAGCTAATGGACTATGTGGCTCCCATACCTTAATACGTGCAGCAACAATTACAAAGCACCATACACACCATATATCCTTTACAAAGCACCACACGCCATATATCCTTCTACAATCCTGACCCAAAATATGAGGACGGGGGTAGCAACTAACAGCATGCGGCAGCTAGGCTGCCCCCCCCCCCTACCGCCTCCCATACACCATGTGTAAGCAGCATGACTTAAATCGGGGTTCCTGGTATACTGAGACCTTGAATCCCCTTTTCTGCAGCAGCTCAACTGTCTGCTTCACCCTGCCGTTCAGGTCATGGACCTGCAAGAGAGACACCAGCAATGAACACCCTCACAACATTGCATTTTACAGATGACGGTAGATGTTACAGATTACCTTTTGGCCCCTTTACAGTTTATATTACAGTGGGGGTTGGTGGGGTCCGCGCCACCCACAAGGAGCCAAGTTAGGCACCAACAACATTATACTGAGAGCTTCTGCCATCCAAGGTTCTCATGATGGCTGCAACCGGCCCACCCTTGATCCCTTGCTAGCCAATGTATGTCAGGCCCGCCCAGGTGAACTTGCCACGGAGCGACCAGTTGGCCCATTGATCTCTAAGCAGTTTATAGCCTTGCTCAAGGCTGTGCCATATGAGAGTCAGCAGGACGCCTGTCTTGAGCCCATTACTTAACTCTACACATGGCAGGGCAGTACAGGGCACAAGACAGGTCCTTGATTGGAGAAGACCAATAACCAGATAAGCCACAGGCATACCATAGGCAACTTGCCACGGGGCTTCTGATCGTAAGAGGACAGGTTAACTTCCTTGCACAACATGTAGGCGTGGCTTATGCATCTCACCTGTGCTGACACCTGCTTTATCTTTGGCCAGTCCTCTTCCTTGACTCCTGCAAAGCAGTCCGCTTCTGCCCGCTCCACATTCAGCTTCAGCAGGTCAACCTGCCTTAACAGCAGCAGAAAGATGACAGCCACAGGTTGGTGAAGGGTATGGTTCCGATTCAAGTGTAGTTTTAAATGTCTGCAGGTTTCAGTGGGCCAGCTTCTTGTGGATCTCAACACAGATAGAGCATCTAAGTGCGGTACCAGTTGCCGGTACAGAGTGCGCTGACAGGCAGGTCATGTCTTGCCTACATCACTGTGCCATACAGAGGTCAGCAGGACGCCTGCCTTAAGCCCACCTCTAACTACTTTCACTGCGTGCCCTGCATTCTGCTGAGCATGCAAAGAGAAAAAGAAATGCTCCAGAAAGGTGCATAGGCTAGCAGACATGGTCTCACTCAGAGAAAGCAGCTCTTAACGCCTTTGCAAGAACCATTAAAGCACCAGTCCTTACTTGATGTTATAGTCTGCCATGAGTTTTGACACCGTAGTCATAGGGCACATCTCAGTCCTCACGGGCCGCAGCAAGATGTGTATAAAGGCCCAGCAGTGGATTGCATGGTACATGGTTGGGAGCCACCTGCAGGATGCCATGTAGGGGCAACACCATGCAGCAGTTATGCCAGGAACCTCTTCAGTAGGTGGATGTAGCATGCGCTGCAAAGCATTGATGGACATGCAGGAAGTAAGTGTTCTGTGCGGAAGGATGAAGGGGTGCTGGGTCTGGTCTTTTCATTTCACTACACGAAGCTGCTGGTATATCAAGTCTTCTTTGGCTGTGCTTGCAAGAGTGGTACACATGCTGATCTCTCCAGTGCACCACCATCCCCATGGCACATCCAGCAGCAGCAACTTCTCTCCCAACAACAAGTTATGTCCACCTTCTATAGAACAGTGGCCATGTTCGGTGCGATCCGCATCTATTACTATAGTCTCCTTCATCTTGCCTGCGTCAGGTTTAAGCAGTGCTACTTGCTTTGATGCAGTTGCAATTGCTGTGCACAAGTGTTTGAAGTGCTGTTTGCTGAAACCTGTATGTGGAATCTCTTTTAGTCGTGCGCAACATAGTTTCACCTTGCAAGGGCCTTGCCAAAGTTTTCAATCATTGAGAAGCTCTGCGGCCTGTTGACCACTAAGCTGTACGTGGCCTGTGCTGCATCTGGTTCATCTCTATACATTGTGCTCATGGCCGTGATCTTGGGGTAGCATGTGAACTCCCTCTCTGGCAAGCTCTTCTCATCACCACAACCTGGAAAGCAAGCATGCAAAACCAAATTGTGCTGGTTAATCTCAATCAGTATGTAAAAAGCATAGTGCTCGAAGCATAAGCAGGTCTCAGTAATTTCCTTCAAATTTGATGGTGTCCTTCATCTATGTCTCTTACAAAAACCGCAGTTTGTGAGTCCTGCTAAATAGCTGAATGCTAGCACAGGTTAATCAGCATACATATAGCCACTGAACAGGCTTGCAGACTGTCTTCTGAAGTCCCACAAGCTTGTGATAGTATCAAGACTCTGCCATATTTAGTTGCAGCGGCCCTTGCCGTGCACATACTGCAGACAAGTGCAGCTGGCCCAGCGGCTGCTTTGAGCTAGGACAGCAGGAGCTGTTAACAAAGGCGGCACCAGCTACTGCCTCGTTGAGCAAAGCAACATGCATACACCCCTTGCAGGCACCAGAATGTTGCATATTAAAAATGAATGGGCCCAAAAGGACTTTATGGCTGTGCCTTCTCACTTGTCAAATGCACTGAAGTTGAGGAGGAGCAATACTGTGCTGAAAGCTTTGCTGTGTTTCCCACCTGCATGGACTGGTATGATCTCAGCTACAGGCAGCTTGTTCTTCTTTGCCCACTGCTCATAGGCAACCTTGTTGAGCTGAAGGGCTTCAAAAACGTCTGCAATTGGCTCCAGGGCATAGACTCGCCCTCTAGGTCCCAAGACAGGTGCTGCCATGCGGGCAAAGCTGCCGACATTTGCTCCCAAGTCAACTATGCAGTCACCTGCAACAGAAGCAATGGGCGTGGTCTCTTGTCAGCTAATGCACAATGGTCAGCATGCAGGTTTCTAGGAGTAACAGCAACAAAGGGGAGACGCCGGTCAGCCTGCAAGACGGCAAATCTCCATGCAAGCCACAAATGCTTCATGGACGATGATGACCTGCCTTAAGACTACATCCCTCCGGGGTCAAGGATAAACCACGAGGTATATAGGAGCATCTGGCTAATTGACTGTACCTAAGGCAGAAAAAATACCAGGCAAAACTCCCATTCCAAGGGTTCCTTGGACACCACACTGTGGCTGTCTGTGCTGCTGAGGTCCTTACCTTCCTTCAGAGTCACCTTGCCCTTCCCGAAGTAAACTTGTCCATCTTGGTTAGCAAATGCTTCCGCCTGCGCGTCTGCTGGGCTAACCGCATACAGTCTAAGGCCACCTTCAACTGTGAATGTCTTCAAAGATGGCTTGCGGGATATCATCTCTACTGTCCGAGGTGCGCCAATAGCCGGTTTAGCATCTATGCGCTCGCAATACTAGCTTGATATGTCCTTTGTAAGCTATATAACTTGCATGCCTTGAACAACTGGGACTGTCCAAACAGGGGAGGAGCTCGCCACTGGCCGAGGGCAGCTGCCTCGAGGTTATGTTTATGGCGACATATCCGTGTGCATTGGGACTAGCATGTCAAGGTGATAAGCAATCGTGGCAAGACAGATTGGGACCGGGCGTCAATCTGCTCTCTGGAGTCTGACCAACTGACGCGTGACGGAGGCAGTACGAGCAGGCCGAGGTGGTTGTGGTTGTCTGTGAGATGATCAAGTCTGTGAAACCTTTTAGCAAGTCACAGGGAGTCAAATAAGGCATCATAAGCGTGCCAACTGTTCTCCGTACACTTAGGTAACAGCAGGTTCAATTCCCTCGGATGCCTTGGCCTTGTCGAACTTAGCCACTTTCCGTGTTGCATTGAAGAACTCCCGTTTTACTATCAAGGAACAACCATGGAGCATGTGTATGATGCTTGGAAGGAGGTATTGGTGTCCTGCTGCAGAGTACGGGATCATACTTGGTCAGGCGGGAGGAATACGCCATGGCGACGTGTGCGGATGCCATTGTCCAGGCAGCAGCTTCCTCAGGGGTCAAGCTATGCTTCGCTAACCCTGGCACTACCGAGATGTGGCTGGTGTCTGCGTTAGACAAGGAGACGGATATTCGCTCAGTACTTGGGCTGCATGAGGCGGTCTGTTCTGGGGCGTGTGATGGTTATGCACGGATGGCCCAGCAACCAGCAATGTGTCTTTTGCACCTTGGGCCTGGGCTGGGCAACGCTCTATGCAACCTGCATAACGCACGCCGGGCAAGAACCCCCATGCTAGTCCTGGTCGGGGACATGGCAACTTGGCACCGTGCAGCAGACCCACCGCTCAACATGGACATCGAAGGACTTGCAGACACAGTCTCAAGCAGAGTGGAAACCGTACAGTCCATAGCCAGGGCTCCCTCCATCATGGCTAAAGCAGTTGCTGCAGCAGCAGAGCCAAAAGCACCAACTGAAAGCAGCATAGTCACAGTCATCCTCCCACATGACCTCAGTTGGGCTTCCGTTGAGCCCTCTCCGCAGAACCAACCAGCAAGCACGTACATGGAATTTCAGTTTCCATGTACTAATGCCGCAGCAGACATAGGACCACATGCAATAGTAAACGGCAGCACACAAGTACCCACAAGTACAGCTTCACCAGCAGTGAAGGCATTTATTCACGACTGTGCAGCTGCTCTGAAAGCTTGCAAGCCTGGGAAGCTGGCTGTGTACCTCGGAGGGCAGGCACTCAAAGATGAAGGTAAGCAGGGGGGAGCTGGGTAAGATGACCAGCCATATCATTCAAAGATTCTCCTCCCTGGAGGAGAGGCCTGCCAGCAGCTAAGCTATGCATCTATAATCTGTCACACACAGATAGTCTGTATCATCTCTTGCAGCCTGCGTTGATAAGTACGCATGTCCCGCATACCTTCATCTTGCAAGTCTCCTCTGTGAAAGGGCAGGCTCTCTGAAATGCCAGTGACAGCGCCTGGTGAAACCCCTGCGGACTTCTACATGCATGGCAGGGGTTGCAGGGGCGCAGCTGCAAATGCTTCTTGCAAACGTTGTAGCAATTAGGAAGGCAGGGACCATTAAGTTTATAAAACTGCTGAAAACTATAGCAGATTGAGCCTGCAGGTTTTGGCTGTTGCAGATCGCTTGATCCTTTCCCCACTTGGTAACGTTGCTCTGTGTTTCCAGACTACCTCCTTTGTGCTGATATTGTCAATAGCTTACATCCCTTCTTCTTTGTCCTGGCATGAGTGCAGGTGGGGCACTGAGCAATGCAGGCCGTGTAGCTGTTCACCTCGGAGCAGCCTTCATATGTGAGCCCATGCCAGCCAGAGTGGATAGGGGTGCAGGCCTGCCATCACCCCAGCGCCTCCCCTACTTTCCTCAGGAGGCTGCTGCTGAGCTGGCCAAGTACGATGTGCTGCTGCTGGTTGATGCACCTCGCCCAGTGGCTATGTTTGGCTACAAGTAAGAATATGGCAGCAGGATGGGGGTTGCAACTGGTGGAAGGGCTTTCAGGCAGATGCTGGAAGCATTTCTGGGAAGCTACAGTTGAACACAGCTGCTGTAGCAGGGGTTACTACATGGGAGGCTCAAATATGCTGATATACATGCATGATGACAGAGTACTGTGGAGGGCAATCATTGACGGGGTAGCCCGCCATAGTTTCTAGACAGGGCCACTTGTAGATTATTGTTTCCTTGATGGCAGATTGGCTCGTCCAGGCCTAAGGTTTGTTTCTCCAAACTGGCAGTGTTTGTGCTACAAGTGTTGGCCCAAGTATTTCTCCTTTAAAGAAGCAAATGGTGTCTCCTTAGCAGAACTCCAGTTTCACGTTCAGTCTTCAGTCCGTCATTCTTTAGCTCATACTTCTGCATCCCTTGGTAATCTCCTCAACAAGATTAGCACAAGCCCGCCTGGCTTGTCAGTCTGCTGTGGGTTGGAAGTGGCAAATATCAAAAGTCACATGTACCTTACCAGCTCCCTTGCTTCTTCTTCTCTTCTGTTACCCTTTAGAGATGGCCCTAGTCAGCTTGTGCAGCAGCCAGATGAGTCTGTTTGGGAGATTGATGCTGCATGGGGTGTAGCAGCTGCCTTGGAGATGTTGGTGGAGGAGCTTGGGTGTCCTGCTGTGACACCAGGGGTGACCTGCAGGGGCAAATTTGCACTACCAAGGAGCCAAGGACCCTTGCCATCAGGTAAGCATATACACTAGTGCTACTAGTTCCATATACCACAGTAACTGCCATCAGATGTTCCCAGGTGTATGGGGAAAATCTGGTTTACCAACTGAATGAACTGCTGTTCGAGTAAAATTTCAAGACAACCTCCTACGTAACTTGGTGGTGTGCTGCATGTTGACTGGCAACTCTAGGGGAAGGCACTTGGTGTTCAGCATTCAGTCAAGCAAGACAATAAGGACTCATGTGTGCAAGCTCTTTGTCCCCGCATGATGAGTAGTGAAGGCCACTGTGTCTAATGCTAGCACATGTCGAGCGCGACTCAAGTTGCAATGTTGATGTGGCTGCTTGTCCAACCTGGACCGGAAGGGCCGACCGATGGAATGCCATCAAATGCTTGCCAGCATTGAACTTGGAGCCTGCAAATGCCCAATATGAGTCCTCCAAAACTTGCTGCATGTGGTGCGCAGGCCGCTTGACAGCATCAGCAATGTGTCAGGTGGTGGCTGCACTGCAACCTCCAGGCACGATCATGGTGGATGAGTCACTAACAAGCGGCACGACTTACTGGGAAGCATCCAAGGTAAGAGGTCTTCTGTTGTGCTGCAGCACCTGTGTGTGATCACACGGGTGACTTTGCTGATAGCTGATCACCTCACATGTACAATACAGCACGGCTGCTAGTGCCAGACGTGCTCAACACATCATCTAGTATGTGGTGCCTGTCATGATTCTTTATCAAATCTTAGCATCCGTTGGAATTATCAACAGAAATTTTGCCTCTCAAACCAATTGACATAATCTGCTCCTCCCCTAACTTCACCTGCTCCTTCTGCTAGGGTTGTCCACCCTATACCTACATGACCCTCACTGGTGGTGCTATTGGCAGTGGCCCTCCTCTTGCCCTGGGTGCTGCTATCGCATGTCCAGGCCGCACAGTCATCAATCTGCAGGCAGATGGCAGCGCCATGTACTCCTTGCAGGTGGGTGATTGCTAGAAGTGGTGCATGGGTCTCTGGCAGCAGATGCATTATCCTGCCTTAACTCGACCACTCAACTGCACAGACTGGGACCGCAGAGGAGAATAAGCTTTTTGTGCTGCAGCTCAACCACCTCAGCGTAGCTTGTCTTCTTCTCATATTCAGCAGATGTGAGACTGGAAAGCTCTTCAGAGGCATGTCATGTTGATGGCGGTTTAATGAGATGTATGCTTTCAATTCCAATGGGACCCCACACAGAAAGACAATTTGATCTGCAAGATATTAGCAAATGTGGCCCCTGAAATGGTGATGCAGGAAGCATGCTTTGACTCTACGCTGCTTGAGGTTCTGATCATCTCTGTATCTGATGCGTCAGACCTTCCATTGGACATACGTATGCGAGGCCTGTTTGCAACGATGCTGTTACAGCTTCTCAGATGGGAACGAGCCAAGTATGCCTTTTGTGTGCAGGCCCTGTGGAGCCAGGCACGTGAGCAGGCCCATGTCATCACCATCATTTGTGCCAACAATACTTACAACATACTCAAGGTTAGGCCTGTCTTTTTGCCCTTGCTTCCATTTAGTTCTTGCATTGCTCTTTCAGATGCAACATAGTCAGCGTTTGCTTGCTTTGCAAAATCTCCTAAGGAAACAGTACGGTGCTTGAAGTTGGCCAGTCACAAAGCAGGGTGTAACAACATAACTCTCGGCTATTACGTAGTAATTGCTCGATCACCCCTGCTGATCTCAGGCTCTAGCACTATTAGGCCTTAGTCTCCTCTCTTCACGCCTGTCTATACACCTAAAAGCTGACTGGGAATCATGCTGCTAGGCAGAGTGTGGATTCCCAGAGGAGTCACCACTGCAGAACGCTGCTGCGGGAAGTATCTCTCTCTGGTAGCGTGGGTTTACAGCAGATACATATACGCCCCCCCCCCCCCCCCCCCAGCGGGTGTTGTTTATTGGTCTTGTCAGATTTCAGATTGCAGAAATAGAAGGCATAGTTCACTTCAACCCTGAGTACTGGCTTAACCCTTTCTCTGCAAGTGGCCTAAGGCAACGCTTGGCTCTCCCTGAAGTACATTGTTTTTTTTGGGTTTGTGCGCTTTGTATGGTGCAGGTTGAGAACATGCGACAGAGGATCCCAGCTGCTACAGGGACTGCCTCACAAGCCCTGACCTCCCTTGCCAAGCCAAGCATTGACTGGGTGGCCCTTGGCCAAGGCATGGGTGTGCCAGGGTTCCGAGCAGAGACCGCAGAACAGCTTGCAGAGCAGCTGCTGGCAGCCATTGAGAGGCCAGGACCTTCATTAATACAGGCAGTTTTGTAGTAGCAGGCAAGTGGGGAATGATTGTAGCAGCCATTGAACAAGCTCCCCTGGCAGAGTCAGGATGTGGCGTCAAGGTGGCAACAGCAATGGTGAGGGCATGGCTTGAGGCACTGGGCAGCAGTTGTGGATTTATCAGTCTGCCTGGGGCAGCAATTGCATCTTAATTAGTGTTTCCAGCAGAAAGCATGCGGTGGCTTACCCCAGGGCCGAACTGGTGCTTAGTCATCCAGCACTACAACGCGAAGCAGTAGGATATACAACCATAGGCCAAGTTTGATTGATCACTAATGCCGCTCTATTTAGCAAAAGGCCATGTGGGTTGCTGGAAAAACGAGGTGGGGAAGGAGATGGCAGGGAGTGTGTGCGGGTTTGATTCAGCAGGGCACAACTAGGAATGGTTTCTGTGTTAAGGTAGGGTACATCTTGCTCGCCAGGGGCTCTAGTCGTGATTTTTGGATCCTGGCTTTCACCCATGGTAACATGGAAATCAAGGTGGACAGGCCTGAGCAGGGAGCCATGTTACCTTGCTGTGTGCTCTTGGCTTCTTTTTGCTTACCTTTGATGATACAGCTTGCAGTTTGGGGATCTGCTGGGGCGATACAGTGGTCAGCTCAGCGCAATGTGCATGATTTTTGCAGCTCTGGCGGGGCTGTCAAACTGGTCAGACGGTTTTGTTTGTACACCATGAGTACTGTATTGCCACCGCTTGATTACGAGTGGCATGGAGGGTGCAGACCCTAAATATGTTAAGATTAGGTTGCTTTGCCGCATGCATTGCTTAGGTGCACTGGTTAGGTTGTTGTCACGTCATTCTGGTGGTTGTCTGATGAGGACTTGTCATTGAAGTCTCTTAGATGGGATGCATGTTCGGGGGTCTCCTGGTTGAATGGGGGCCTGAAAGTCCAATGTCTTTGGATTCATCCCATAGGGTTTCTAAACGATTTGCCCTAGCAATCCTGTCACGGTTGCCACACTTTCATTACATGCTTGGTTTCTTTGTTTGTTTGGTCATCAGCATGGTGGCAGCAGTGGCCGGCTGCTAGTCACCCAGTGTTGTTTTGCGGGATCCGCGCCAATCCACACTACACTTGAGCCTTGAAACGGCTTTCTGTGGGTGCTTTTCTTAGTTTGGTTTTACTCCCGTTCCATATTGACTGCATGTACGGGAGGTCTTGACCCAGGTTGAAATATCATTGGACTTTGCGTGACCGCTGCGCCGGGGGCGGAGGCCGCCCGCGACGCAGGGCCGCCTTGGACCGAGGTCGGAGCGGCCAGGCAAAAGGTCGATATCAGTCATTCTGGTGACGGGATGTGACCGCTGTCTGGGTCGCCGATAATGGTGGCTTTGCGGCTAGGTGGCTTTGTAGACACGGTAAAGCCAGCGATTCCAGGCAGAGGGTCTGAGCTTTGTGCCACGGCGCACACCAGCGCTGACTAACGAATATTTGTGCTAGTGAGTGCCAAATATCAATCACCGCTGGTGCACAAACTGGAGGGATTTATTGCTTGCAAAGGCATAGAAGGGCGTTCAGTTCGTGGTTCAGTTGTCAGCATGTCAGAACTAACAAGGTGCCATTCAGCCTCTTGGTCCAGCGTCTGAGGCATCTTGCTCAGGATCCTATGAAGTGCCCAAGCCACAAGGTCGCCGTCTGCAGCTTACGCCGGCTCCTGCTGGCTATGGGACTGCTTCTGGTGGTGCTGCTCTACATGACCCCGCTCTTCTTAGTAGCAGGTGAGTGGGCCCAAAAAGAATGGCTAGGTTGTATCAATACTTAAAAGTGAGATGCAATATTGCTGCGTCCTTGCCTTTGGCTCCTCCATCAATGACCTAATGGCACACTGGCAGTTGTGTGGACGAGAGAAGACTGAGCACACTAATGACAGATGCTTTGAAAATGACCACTGGCATTGGGCTGTTGACTGTGACAGCCAACAAAGGATAGAAAAAAATACCACAGTTTCTGTGGTAGGCAAGGAGGCATGTCTCCTACACCCCTCATGCATGCCGTAGGTAGAGAGACTGACAGCTCAGCTATATATGATGAGGCATCAGGACGTGTCGACTTGTGGCAGTGCAGTCTTAACATGCATGTACACTCTGCTTTGCTCCTGCATAGAACAGAATTCAAGATCCAAGTGAAAGCCCAAGCTGCAGAATCACATAGCGTCTATTACTATCATATTTCATGATATGCCATAGCAACAGGTGCCATAGGTCTTGCACCTCAAGCCGTTACTAACTCAGAGCGATCTTTGCGTCATTGCGTCTATCACAGTGCGTCTACCAGCGATCTTTTCAAAACACGCTTGCTGTTGCATCTGTGCTGTTCTTGCGGCCTCACCAGGTGACCAGCAACCAACGCAGGTGACCTTTACCAGCAATATCAACCAAGACATTCGAGGTGCAGATCTAACCTGTGGCCCTGGACGTCAATGCAGAAGGGGCCTAGGAGAACTAGTAGGGAGTTTAGAACTCGGTGAAGGCAGCTGGATCCCGTGTGTGCGTCCCTGTCTCGTCCAGGGGGCATGCGCGCCAGTTGCAGCGCACAGCTGGTCACTGAGCCATGCAACCGGGTCAAACGACCTCGCAACGTGCACAGCAAGAGGCATGGGCCTGTTGAGCACTTGCGATTGCTTAAGACGGGGTCCGAACGCCTCAGCTTCGTGAACTGCAGAACTTTCGGCAGTGACGATGCTTCGGTACAGAGCAAGCTATCCTCTTACGTCATGCAGCTGTCTCGCCTTGGCGTTGGAGCCTGTGGTGTTGCTGAAAGCAGGATACCGGGTAGTGGATGTCGTAATGTTACGAAGGACTGGCAGTTGATATGGTCCGGGCTGCCAGAGGGTCAGCCACGGCAACATGGGGTGGGCCTGTTTCTTAACTCGAAGTGGTCCCGTTGCCTAATCGACTGGTCTGCTGTCAGTGAGCGAATCCTGGTAGTCCGTGTGAGAATCAGCAGTGGGATAAACGCCTCAATCGTGGTAGCATATTCGCCGACTGATACCGAGTCCACCCCTGAGGAGGTCAAGGAAGCTTTCTACCTGCAGTTGGAAGCTATCTTGGCAGCGCTGCCTTCCAGGGACATGCTAGTCCTTCTGGGTGACTTCAACGCCCAGGTTGGCACTGATCCAGAACCGTATGGGGGTGTTATGGGGCCTCATGGCTTTGGGAAGCAGCAGCCTTCAGGGAATGGTGAGCGACTCTTGCAGCTGGCTGGTGCCTTGAACCTTCGCTTAGCCAACAACTTCTTCAAGCACAGCAATTACCGGACTGCTACTCACAAGATGGTTAATAGAAACAAGCAGGATGTGCTCAGGGTCATCGATTACATAGCTGTCTCCAAGCGGTTCATGTCAAGTGTGACAGACTGCAGGGTCTTTCGCAGCTTTGATACAGGTGGCTCTGATCATAGAATGCTGGTGCTTACGATGCGCCTCCGCTTGTCAGTGGCCAAGCAGCACAGTGCGAAGGGACAGCCAGCACGGCCCTATGACTGCAGCCGGCTGCAAGAATCTGCAGCAACTCAGCAGTGCTTTGAGCTGGCAATGTCTAACCAGTTCAGCCGTCTGGTAGGGGCTCAGTTGCAGAGCGCACAAGACGAATGGACACAGCTAACACCGGCAGCCAGCCAAGCAGCCCATAAGGCTGGTCTAAACCTCAAGCCTCAGCAGCGGCGCCGAGATTTCGCTATATCCGATGCGACCTTGCAGAAGATTGAGCGGAAACATGCAGCACATGCAGCGGTGCTGTCCTCTCCTAATGATGCTACCAGGGCAGATTACAGGGAGGCCAATAATGCTGCTAGGCGAGCGGTTAAGAAGGATCAGGAGCGGTACTTCAAGCAGCAAGCGCTGTTTGCGGAACATGCTCTAAAAGCTGGTAATCTAGCCGTGTTCCACAAGCATGTCCAGCGGATCTTCAAGGAGCAGCAGGGCAGTAGCTCTGCTGCTCCTACAGCTGTGCTAGGGGGTGCTGATGGCAAGCAGCTGTTCCAAAGCAGGGAGGAGGTGGTGAAGTGCTTTGCTGAGCACTTTGCTGATGTCCTCAACTGCCCTGCCAAGCTCGACCAGCAAATGCAGCAGACCATTGAGGAGTTAGTGCAGAAGATGGAGGCAGGGCAAGGTGCAAACCAGCAGAGTGAAGCAGCAGCTCAGCCACCTACTGTGCAGGAGGTTGAAGAAGCTGTCTTTGCCTGTCGTAATGGGGCAGCTCCTGGGGTTGATGGTATCGCAGCGCCTATGCTAAAGCTCAGTGGGACCATGCTGAAATGGTTGCACAGGGTCATTGTGGCGGTGTGGGAGTCAGGGAAAGCGCCAGTGGAGTGGAAACGTGCACTGTTGGTGGCACTGTATAAAGGCAAAGGAGAGCGCAAAGTGAGAGATAGCTATAGGGGGATAAGCTTGCTAAGTATACCGGGGAAGGTGTATGTCTTGGTCATTTTGGCTAAGATCAGTTCTCATATCAATGCACAACTGCTTGATAACCAGTCTGCTTTTAGGAAGGGGAGGGGCCTCACTGATGCTCTGTTCACCATACGCCAGGTCATCTCTAAGTCTGTAGCATTCGATCAGCCTCTATTCATGGCTTTTGTGGATTTGCGTAAGGCATATGATTCTGTACCGCGAGACACGCTATGGCGCATCCTGCATGTGTACGGGGTACACACAAAGCTGATAGAGTTGCTGATGGACTTGCATACTGGCACACAGGCTGCTGTTAGGATGGGTGGTGTGGTGTCTGAGTGGTTTGATGTGCATGGCGGGGTGCGGCAGGGATGTGTCATTGCTCCCTTGCTGTTCAACATCTACATGGACTTTGTGGTTCGGCAGGCAATGGCTCAGATGCCGGAGGGATGTGGGGTGAAGCTAGCCTATCATGCAGATGGGAAACTTGAGCGTGATGGGTGTGGTAGTGGTGGGTGTGTGGAGCTGTTGTCTGTTCTGCTGTATGCAGATGATATGGTGTTGCTAAGTCCCAGCAGGGAGGAGTTGGTGGTCATGCTGCAGGTGATGGACAAGGTTGCTGCTAGTCTTGGGTTGCGCATCAATGCAAGCAAGACTGAGATCCTGTACATTGACAAGGATTGGAAGGAGGGGGATGTGCCAGTGCAGCAAGGACCAGAGGTGGTTATCAGTGAGGGTGTGGTAAAAGAGATGTCACAGTTCAAGTACTTGGGAAGTGTGCTTGTGACTGATGGCAGGTTGGATGTGGAGTTGAATATCAGGAGGGGTAAGGCTGTGGGGAGGTTTAAGCAGTTTGAAAAGATGTGGGGTACCAAGCATCTGTCATTGGCTACGAAGGTGAATTGTTACAAGGCATATGTGTTGCCAATTCTGTTGTTCGGGAGTGAGTGTTGGTCCCTGACCAAAGTGCAATCGCAAAAGCTTGAGCGGGTGCACTCTAGCTGCCTTAGGAGCATCCTGGGGGTCAGGCTGTCAGATCGGCACACCAATGAGCATATCAGGAAATCATGTGGGGTAGCCACCTTGTCAGCATACATCACAGCAAATAGGCTGAGGTGGCTGGGGCATGTGGGCCGCATGGAGGAGGGCAGGTTGCCGCATATTGCGTTGTTCTCTTCATTACATGGTGACATGACAAGGCCAGTGGGTAGGCCTCGCCATACCTGGGAGAAATGCGTGTGTGCAGATCTGAAGGTGCTTGGTCAAGATGAGGGGAGCTGGGAGGCTTCATGTCAGATTAAGAGTGCTTGGAGGAAGAGGTTGTGGGATCTTACGCACCCTTGGGAAAGCCAACGGTTAGTGAGGTGTAGAAGGCGCACTAAGCAAGCTATTGATAAGCATGTGGAGCGCTATGTGGTGCCTTTCAGTGGCTGGGAGGATGGTGGTTCACCAGTACCTAGGTGGTGGGAGCCACCTCCAGCCCCTACTAGGGTGGTGCTTGATCCTGCTGCCTCCCCGCCACCCATGTGTGATGGAAGTGGAGCAGGTTTTGGGTTTTAGTGGTGGTGTTTGTTTCCCCTTGGTGTGCACGCCGTTGCATCTAGCCTCAGCTTGTGTGTGGCAAATCCACCATCGGTTGTGTGGCTTCGTGATTGTGATCAGGAGCCTTGTGTTTGTGGCCTAGGTTTGTTTGGCCATTGGCATTGCTGGTCTTGCGTTTTGATTGATTGATTGATTGATTGGCCTAGGAGATGTAGCTGCAGCACAGGTAAACTCACCTGGCAGTTAATTGGGGCTTGGGTCACAGTGAGTGTTACCTCAGAGGCTTAGAGAAGATCATCGTTTGACTAAAGGAGATCATTGTTTGACTGCAGTCTGAGGACTGAAACTTCTGCTGAATAGATATTCTTTATGGTGTCCACAGGGGCAGCATCAACCAGTCCTGATCAGGCACTTCAGGAGGTGCAATTGCACGTGGATTTGTTCAGTGCCGTGGGTGAAGCTGCTTTTGCTGCTTTATGACCCATCTAAGGCAAGTGAAATTGCATGGGACCTGCATAATGTTGCAATGCATGATATTGCTGGGGCCGTTTTTAAGATGTAACCAATTAGCTGCTCCTTACTGGTCAAGTGCCAGTCGTAACCCCAGCAGTCTCGGCTGTTCAACAGGTTTTTTGGCTGTTCAGCAAGGTTAGTTACACTTGCTCTAATCTTCACGGAGGTTTCTGCAAGGTGCCTTGCTTGAGCTGCTTTCCCCGACATGTCCGCAGGAAGCTTGTGTGGGCCTTCAGGGCTGTGTTGCTTTTGTCTGGGACAACACCTGCGGCACGATGAATACAGCAACAGGCCCCCGTACACAGAGGCTGGGTGTTACAGTGTTCACTAGGTCAGATGTCCCTGTGCAACCAGCGCCTGCACCAGCAGCACCAACATTGGCGCCAGCAGCACCACCACCAGCAGTACCAGCTGTAGCAGTACAGCCACCAGCAGCACCTGCTGTAGCAACTCCTAGTGGCAGTAGCAATGGTGGGACTCCAGAGGTAGCACTGTTAAGCCCCACCAGCAGCAGTACTTCAGCACTACAAGCAGGTGAGCGCTCCTTTGGGTGCGTAGAATCATGCCGTGTTCATGGGGGGCAGAATGTGGCAGATCTGAAAGGGTTGGCAACTGGGTCCTGAGGCGGATTACATGTGAGATGAGCACTGTTTCATGGTTGTGCAATGGCTGAGGTTTTGTCCTGGAATGGTTGTGAGGTCTGGTTGCTGGTAGCACCTGCTAGACTTGCAGCAAAAGCGTGCCACAGACTTTGGGGTCGGACATGCTTGCTGTCAATGGCTGATTCGCTTAAATGTGCATGTGGTATTTAGCTCCAAAGTCAAGGCTTTCCATCGGGGTTGCTGCGGTCCATGCTCTCAGGGGATTGATTCACAGCAGCAGAGTGTCAGCAAGAGTAGCATGGTCATAGCATGCTGCTTTTTCTGCTGCCCTACAAACATGCTAAACAGTCGTTTGAGTTATGTACTGCACAGCCCGGAAGTTGTGCAGCAATCTAGCCTTCTGTGATATGCTGCCGTCGTGCATGTGCTGCCGGCAACAGTGCTGTCATTGAACCTGCTTATGCTCTCACTGTCCTTCTCTCTGAAACTACACAGGAGAAGATGGGTTCCATGAACCCCGGCCTGAGCCAATGGGCGCCAACCCTGGTTCAAAAGCATCAACACTGTCGCAGGACTGGGCCAATTGGGAGGGACCCATCAATATGTTCAACAGCTTACAAGCAGTGGACACAAGACAGCAGGCACTAACAAGCGGCCCAATCAGCAGGGTTTGTGCATACCGCAATACCTGGCTCATTGGGATCGAAGTTACTTATGGTCTGGGTTCCTCTGCAAAAGCAGTTCTGCTTGGGGACCTGTCTGCAGTTGCAGGCGCTCAGAAGGAGTGTGTTGATTTTGCAAAAGGGGAATGCATCAAGGCCGTGGCTGCCAACGTGGGTCTGTTCATAGAGAGCCTTTTACTGACGGTTTTGAAAAGTAATACAGTGAGGAAAGTGTTTGGCAGTAAGGGGTCAAGTGGGTTGCAGCAGCGGGAAGCACCTGTAGGTGCCTGCCTCGGCGCTATTAGCGGATGGATTGGAAAGTGGTTCAGTCAAACGCAGGTTACTGGCCTGCAGTTTGACTGGGTGCTAAAGGACAAGGTTGGTGCATAGACATACATGTTAGATCAGGGATTGTGCAGGTGCATCTGGGTCAAGGCTGGGTTTTATCTTTGCACAGCATCTGCTGCATCAGAGAGACTAGCTTGGTGTACTTTCAAGGAACGTACGAAAGTTCTGTGAAACTCAGGCCAGCTTTTCCCGACCAAGTCCCTTGTGAGGAACTGCATGTCTACAGACACTTTTCATTCTGGGTTGACATTTTGAATTCCATATGTGGTAAAGGTGTGGAGTAGCACCAAGTCATATCCGATGACACTGTGTGCTGTGGCTAAAAGCATGACACTCTGGCTAAAACAACTGCTGTTCATGTATGGATACACGTGCATGCATGCAGTTTATTGGGTCATGCTGGGTGCACCGCAGGCTAAAGTGGACAAGTTGTCTTGACATGATGCATGCAGAGAGATCAGGTCACTCGTCAAGGTGTTGTTTGTACTGCAGTGGGTTGGCATCTATAATCGCTGTGATTTGACTGCTGGCCTTGTTCAGGAAGATTGATCCTGCGTCTCTAATAAAGTTATTATCAAGAACCTGTATTAACTACCGGTACAAATTTTTGGGCCCCTGGACATCTGCTGCCTGTGTCAGCCTTGCGCAGTATTAGCTGTCAAACTGGGTCGTTCGTTCTTCAAACGTTCACCCTCTGGTGGTTGGCATACCAGTAATCGGATTGCAGCCTGGGTTGCTGCTAATAGATTTGTTTTGGCTGGTTGATGGTTTGTCCTGGAGTGCAGCCATACCTTCAATTATTTTTTAATTATTTGTTTGTTTTCGTCTGACTATGATGATTATATCGATGAGTCTGGCATGGTGTATGATGCCCATGGAGCCTAGTTTGGCTCCGTTACGGGCGCCCCCTTTGTGGGGCCACTTTGTAATCTGTAGTCTGTAATCTGTAATCTTGTTTGTCCGGCTGCTGCCGCCCCTGCTGCTGCCGCCCCTGCTGCTGCCGCCCCTGCCGTTGCTGCCCTTTGTCACTGCTGGCCGTGCTGCTGATAGCTCTGCTGTTGATTTGTGTACAGCTGCTGCTGGGAGGGGAGAGGGTCATCAGCTACCCTTAGGTAACGGCAGTTGGATGCTGACAGAATTTGGACTTCTGAATGAGCAGCAGCAGGAGGGCGTGTTTACCCCCTCTCGCTGCATCCTTACACGTGCCAGGCATACCAGCGTCAGTAGCGGTAGACACCAGTGCCCCCAGTATTGGCAGTGCAGCAGCCATGGAGCTGGCATTCATGTACTGCTGGAGTTGCATCGGCCCAGGGTGAGTCAGCAACACCAGCAGGTGGAGGCCAGCACAGAACTGAAGGGGCAGTGTGCCTCTGACTCCCACTAAAGATATACGCTGAATGCCGCTGCTGGGTAAGATCGATGGCCGGTTTTGAGTTATTCGAGGTAGGGGCCGAGGCTGCTCGGTGCTGGCCGATTGGATGCTGCCCGGGATGCGGCCACAGCGGCTGTTGCTGCAGTTGGCACATGTTCGCCTCGACGTCATAACGTACATGTCTAGGCACATATACAAGTGGGATGCTTTCATTCTGAGCACCGACTGGATGCAGTAGGAGGAACACGTGCAACCGGGCAATACCTTGGAAAAGGTCTCCGCCCGCCGGAGTTACTCACCCACAGTCACTCCAGGCCAGGCTATGAGAGGCACAGATCAACAGAGAAGCTACAGAGGCAATATGAAACGTAAGCAGGGCCATTCTGCAGAAGGAGACATGCCGTCAATCTGACAAGTACTGGTTGGCACCGAGGCCACATCAGGCGGGCGTTTGGGTTTTTGTTGTTAAAAGTTTTGATTACAGGGATTGTAGTTATAAGACAGACGGCACCATGTTGCCACTGTTGCCAGCAAACAGAGGGGACTCCCTGACCAATACTGACCACTGTCAGCATTAAGGTGCAGAATTTGGCATGCATGAGCTCTTCGTGCCTTCAAACAATTACCTTTAATGTCGTATTCCTTGACTGTACGCCGCTCATGGTGGAGCGAGCGTAGATGTAACAATGTAACAATAATGTCGTTATAAACCCTTAAGTTGCAATGGTGTCAACAAGCGTGGTCCTACTCGAGAGGTTCGCAGCTTGTGTAAAGAGGTTCGGAAAGCCTGCCACCAACTGCCTGAAAGTTCCACCACAACACATGTGCGCGCAACCAGTTCCAAGCTGACTGAACCCCTTCGACGCATTCCGGAGCTCTGTACCCCCGATGGCGGACGCTCCACAGTGACACCTGCTTTGCGTGGCAGAGCTACAAAGTTGCACCTCCTCCTCGTGGAGAACAACCTCGTACCACAATTGCTCACGTTCCTACTGTGGTCTTCACCTCTCCTGCCAAGTGAGCTGTCAAGTGCGCCACAAGGGACCACGTACCAGGCATGGAAGGCTGCCGCAGGCATAATCTCGGGTTTGGCACACTTGGGCAGGTCCCTTGCTGTGGATGAGCCTGCAGCAGGTTTAGCTCTCCTGCAGCAACTGCAGCCAGCATATGATCTGTCCAAGCCTGGTGAGTAATGCTAGAGTAGCATGTACCTTTTGTGGGGCTGGTTTGTAGTCTGTGTGCATCACTAAAGCCGAGGGGCGCACAAGACATGTATACACTCAAAAGCGCGTCACTTGGAGTGGCGGTTAGTGCCCCCCTAGGAAGCCTGGAGCCTGGCACACATACTCTGATAAAGAATGATCAGCACCCAAGGAAGCTTACCCAACTTCCAATAGAACATATCGACACAGCTTATCTATGGGGTTCCAAGACCGGCACCATGGACCCCTGCCTGCTGCAGCCTCGTAGGCATGTGTCAGTCACTGGCGGACAATGCTGGTTTCATGAGGGGTCATATTTGTGCATATTTATATGAGAGTAGATCACTGCGCAGCTTTTGGGCCGTGAAGCGCCCGCGGCATAAGTTGTGCATATTGTGGCATAGTAACGTAGGTGCATCATCCAAAGATACCATCTTCGAAAGAAGCCATTAACATCACTACATTGCAAAACCCTGCCATTTTTGAAGTGTTCATTGTCCGCTACGGTTGTCTGAATACGCCCCTCCTCTTTCCGGGTTTTACCACTTCGTTTTGCAGGGTTATTGAGCCTTTACCTTGGCCTGGTGGAGAAGCTACAGCCCCTCACTCAAGCAAGCCTATGCTGTGAATGTTGTAACCCGCATCTATGGCCTCATCTACCTAGATTTCCTAGACCTACTACCCAAGCTCCAGGTAGACCGAGGAGCTGTTGACATGCTACACCTTGCAGCCCCCAGTGTGCTACAGCTGGTTCACATCTGCTCAACAAATTGTGGGCCCATGGAATTGGCAACTTTTGGCTCTAGAATAACCTTCCAACTGTTACAGGCAACCTCCCTGGCCAAAGAGCTCTTACCCACTCTATGGCAGAAGCACCCCGAGTTCGCGGATACCACCAGCAAAGAGACCACCGTGTGGTTAGAGCAGCAGCCGGCTACCCTTGCCGTGATCAGGAGCTCCTTCTTTAGCCCTGGGTTCCGCTGGTTCCTATGGGATGTTGTAGCTAGCGGTACTGCTGGGTTACGCCATCAGTACAAAGGGGTGTCACCAGCATGTGGGGTGGGTGTGCCGAGTGACCATGTGGCTTTTGCAAGTCCCGTAGGCACCAAAGTACTACCAGCAGTAAAGTTTTGCAGATGGGAAACTGCATCCTTGACTGCCTGCGATTGGTATACGTATCTCAGCCAGCAGAGCAGGTCACATCGTGCCTGGTGTTCCAGCAGCAGCAGCAGGAGGAGCGGGAGGAGGAGGAGGGCGCAGCAGAGGCTGGCAGCTTCCCATTCAAGGAAGGCAGAGAAACATGGGGACTACACAGCAGCAGCAGTAGCGGAGATGATCTTGATAGCAGCAGCCAGAGGGACCAGGATGGCGCTGAAAGCGGGGCCACTACCATCATCAGCAGCAGCAGTGTCGGTGGGAGAAGCAGCAGCCAACACGATAAGGCGCAGGATAACAGTGGCAGCAGCAGTGGGAGCAGTGATGGTATTGGTGGTGGCAGCAGCAGCACGAAAACCTCTGTTGCAGCTGGGGAAAGCGGTGGGAGAGGTGGTGGGAGAGGTGGTGGGAGAGGTGGCGTTGGTGATGGTTGTGACGGCCGGCAGATTCCGCAAGCAGTCACGGAGAAGAAGCAGGGCCCTAATGTGGAGTGGCTTCTGTTGGCGGCAGGCAGCTACGCTAATGCTGGTAGCAGGGTTGCCACAGCAGCTACGCAGGAGGCAGCGGCAGCGGACTCAGCAACAGCAAGTGCAGAAGGAACTAGCGCCATGGGAGGACAAGGGTGGGCATCACCTGCAGGACAGGGGTTGGACAGTGTCTGTGCGCCTGGAAATCCAGGGGCAGCAGCAGCAGCAACAGCAGCAGGACAAGGAGAAGGAGCGCAGGGAGGAGCAGCAGCAGCAGCAGCAACAGGAGGAGAAGGAGCGCAGGGAGGAGCAGCAACAACAACAGGAGCCCCAACCCCAGCAGCAGCAGCGGCAGGATCATCAGTATCAGGAACATCACGACAAGCAGAACCAGAGCCAGGATTACAAGCAGCTACAGATGTTACAGCCAATCAGCTGAAGCTGCTCCTTGAGCTGCTGCTGCTGATGTGGCCCTGCCCCCAGAACCAGCGGTGTCAGACCATGCTAGGCACTATTGAGGTAGATGCTATCATGCCCGCCCATGATTGGCTGCTGCTGCTAGCTGCTTTGCTCCAACAGGCCCCATCTGCTGCTAAGCTACAGCTGCTTGAGGAGAGGGGCACACTGCTGCTACAGCTGCTGTATGAGGTTATGCTGGATGAGGACTCAGGCAGGAGCAGGCATGCAGAGGTGAACACAAGGCCTACATCAGAATACTACAGCGAGCAGGCCAGTGTTTTACTGAGAGAGCTAGCAGCAGCAGTGAAGCAAAGCCAAGGTCATGACCCCAGCAGTAGCACATCACATTTAGCAGGTAGCAGCAGCAGTAGCAGTTCCAGGGCAGGGACAGCTAAGCCAGTTAGCCTAGTATTGTTGGTGCTTCAGAGCCTGTTCGGTTTGAGGCCGTGCCTTTGTCAGTGGTGGAAGGAATGTCCTTGCTGCCAGGCAGGATGCTATCCTTAGGTGAGTACAAGCAAGAGCCTTTTGAAATGCACACATCAGTATGTGTATGTTGCATGATATTGTGGCCGCTCAGTGTGAAGGAAGTGCTTTATCCATTTGCCGCACTAGTCAGCGGTAATGGGTGGTAACTGGTGAGGAATATCATTTCTACAACAGTGTTATCCACTTACGACCGACAAGCACGTCCACTTGCCTGGTGCCTTGAGTACTGTATGCAGTGGTGAGGTTCTATATTAGTCCCGATAAAAGTTGCCGAACATGTCACCTGGATGGTTGAGGTCCGCCTTCACATGCTTTTGTGTACCTGCAACATGTAAAACAATAGGTATTTACCATGGTTTGATGCCATAGGACAATAAGTAAAAGGGCCACGTTTATGGAGCATTTGTGACTGTTTTGCATGTGCTCTGATCGTTGTGCAGCAGGCCAAGATAAATTTGTCGATAAAGTGGTGTACAGTCCCAATTGGCGAACTTCAACAAGTGGGAGCTCTTGTTTTGGGCCTCATTCCCATGATCAATAGCAAGATACTATACTGTCAGCTGTCATTGCACGGACCTACTGTGTACTGATGTCATGGGCCCCTTGCTGCCTGTACTGTTCTTTGTGTGGCTTCAGGTCATGGCGACAACGTGGTCCCCTCCGTCCACCTCCCCCTCTCTTACTTCAGCCCATTCCAGGCATCCAGACCACCCCCCTCATGTTTGTTCTGCTGGAGATGATAATCAGACACCCTAGTACTTGGGTGGATGAGGGCCATCGTGCGCAAGGTGGGGCAGGTACAGAGAGCAGCACCAGCAATAGCCAGAGCAGGAGCAATGGAGGTATTGGCGGCAACAGCAGCAGCGGTGGCAATGGCAATGGCAGGAGTGGTGGTGGGGGGATCAGCAGCAGCGGTGGCTGCGAGATCGGCAGCAGCGGTGGTGGGAGCGTCAGCAGCAGCAGCCTCAGTGACAGGGCCGGCAGCAACAATGGTAGCAATAACAATAGTGGCAACATCGACAGCGGTGGCAATGGCAGTGGCGGGACTAGTAGTAGCAGCGGCAGTTGCGGGGCTGGTAGCAGCAGTGGTGGTGGCAGTGGCAGCATCAGTGCCGGAGCCCGCAGCAGCAGCGGTGCGCACGGCAGCAGCAGCAGTGGCAGCAGCGACAATGGGCACGGCAGCAGCCGCATTGCTGGGACCGGTAGCAGCAGTGGTGGCCACCATGGACAGTGGTCGACAGGATCTCTTCTAGTGCCCCCCTCCACCTGCTGGCATTGCTGACTCACCCCAGCAGATGCAGCCCAGCAGTACATGCCAGCTCCTTGGCTGCTGCACTGCCAATGCTGGGGACACTGGTGTCTACTGCTAAGGCTGTGAGGCTCTCAGGGGTCCTATGGCTGCAGCCTGCTGCTCGCACGGAACCTTTCTACTTTATGCTGCTGCTGAGTAGGCATGCATTTCAGTTGCTGGAAACCGTCCTACAAGCCAATGCTTGCCAGCAGCAGCACACTATGGGCGAGCAGGATGCACTAGGGGCAAAACCGGAGGAGACGGACCATCACGGACAGCTGCAGCAACAACAACAGCCGGGCTTTCTTTTGCGCTGGGCGGCAACTGTTGTTCAGTGGCACCGTTGCTGTGCATACCTTAGCTACGAGGGCGGGGGTGCTCAGTTTTGAGTGCATGAGGAACCAGCAATTTGCAGATGCCCTCGTAGCAGCCGTACCACCCAGTTTCAAGAACTCGTTACAGCAGATGCTGCAGCAGGCTATGTCCTCAGCAAGGGGTGGGGTAGCGGGACATGAGAAAGAAGATGGAGCCAGCACAGCAGCAGCAGGAGGAGGTGCACATGGAGGAACAGGAGGAGCAGCGGCAGGTAAAACAGGAGCTGGAGGAATAGCAAGAGCAGAAGGGGCGGGCGGTGAAGGAGGGCAAGGGCTGACAGGGACAGCTGGAGGGGCAGGCGGAACAGCAGCAGAAGGAGGAGGATATTCAGCAGTTGAGCCAGGGGGAAAAGCTCAAGGAGAAACAGTACTAGAGCCAACAGCAGCTAGAGCAGCAGCGTCACTTGCACGAGCAGCAGCATCTGCAGAAGCAACTCCAGCAGCAGACCTTCTTGAGGCTTCAGCTGCCTCCCAGCTCTACTCAGGCCTACAAGGACTCTGTAAGAGACCTGGTGGCCTGGCAGCATTGGTAGAGGCTGAAATTATGGCTCGCAATCAGATGAAGCCAGAACCGCTCAACCCCGAGTGGCTCTTCTCAGTGCAGCATGCTGATGTCTGGCGGCGGGTGGCAGCGGATACGGAGGGGGAAACATGGCCGCCTGGGAGGCTGATCCGTGCCCTGTTCCAAACCGCTGCATCTTTTGAGAATGTGTTCAGACTGGTGCCAGATGAGGTGCTGTTTGCTGGAGATGCTGTTTCTGGGAAGCTACTGCAGGAGGTGAGGGCGAGATTATTAGTGCAATTACTGTCATTGGACTCCATCGGTGACCACGAGGTGACACAAGATCCGTGCTTGGTAGAGATAACAGCTGGCTACATCCATTCCCTCAACATGCTTATCAGTGGTGTTTGGAAGCGTTATCCTAGAGTAGCTGTCCCGGTCAGCTTCTGCTGTGGCAATCCTAGGTGTCGGGTCATGGAGGGGAGCAGTGAAGTGGGGTTGGTGATGGGTGCCGGGGCTAGTGGTGCTAGGGGTGCTGGCGGCTACTGTCGTGGCTGCAAGAGGATGTGTTACTGCAGTGAGGCTTGCCAGAGGGAATTCTGGGAGGGCCACAAGGAGGTTTGCAGCAGGTACCAGGAGGGAAAAGCAGCAGGTGATGGGCAGACAGCCAACACAAGCAGCAGCGGCAGCAACGCAGTGTGACGCAAGCAGCAGCAAAGGACCTGGATGGGGCAAGGGGACCTTGGTGGCAGCAGCTAGGCAGGACTTCACCAGCAGTGGGTAGGGATACATATTTGAACTCAAGGTAGCAACAGAAGCAGCAGGACAAATGGTCCCCATGGGTACTAGGCGAGGATAAGCTAGCTGAAACAGGAGGTGAGAAGCAGAAAGAAGGCAGGTATAAGGCAATATAAGCAGTACTGACATTGCAACCGATGTATCACGAGCTGCCACAACAATTGAACCTTGCAACTTGCAGTAAGGGGGCATAGGAGGTATCGCAGGTGCTGGGGTGCCTCTGATTCTTGAAGCTGAGAGAGCAGAAAGGAAAGCAGCAGCCATCACTGAACACTGCAGCGGCACCTACGTGTCTCATCTGGTGTGCATGTTTTTTTGGCAAAAAGACATCCTGGTAGCCCTTGTGTATGTACCGGGTAGTTCCAGGCACCTTTTTGATTGTGTGGAGTATCATGGGTGCTGGTGCGTGGTTTGGGACTTGGCCATGAATCTGTACTGAAACAGGAGGGGCATTCGGATGTGCATGCAGTTGCCTGCTGGCAATAATAATTCTCGTAGCT
Source organism: Pseudopediastrum boryanum (assembly GCA_963556185.1). Lineage (NCBI taxonomy): Eukaryota > Viridiplantae > Chlorophyta > Chlorophyceae > Sphaeropleales > Hydrodictyaceae > Pseudopediastrum > Pseudopediastrum boryanum. The sequence continues at coordinate 7,759,353 of OY744498.1, forward strand.
CTCTCTCTGTCTCTGCCTGTCAGCACTAATCCTGTGGGCAGCAGTATCCATGTGTGCAGCAGTGACGGTAATTTCCATGTGTTTGTTCTGTTACAATGAGATGAGTGCTAAAGAAAGATATCCAAGGAGAATGCATGTCGGCAGGACTGTGAGCGTTGCTTCGTGGGAACATCTGGGGGCATGCTAGGCCGTGGGTAGTACGGTAACTAGGAAGGTTCGGCTTGCCTGTTGGGGCTTCAGTGTAGTTGGGAAGCTACTTGTACAGTTTGTACAGTTTGGAGATTCCACCACTGCCCAACATGCATGAGCCTACTGATTCACCCTGTGGTATGTTAAAATTCGGGCACAACGCAGTCAACCGTTTGTGCGGTCCTATCAGCGTCAGTGCTGCCAAGAGTAATGGCTTGGCACTTGACAGGTCCGCCCCGCCTTGACTGCGGCTGCTCACTCCGCCGTTCAATCGTGGTCCGCCCCGCCTAGGGCTAGCTGCCTTGAACCAGCCCTGGTCTTCCTAGCAAGCTTCCGTTCATAGCCACACGATGTATTATCGCGTACCAAATTGAAGCCAAAATAAAGTCAACGGCTGGCAAATGGCCCTTCTCCTACAATGCGCGCACACAAAATAAAAACCAATGCCACTGCGCTGTTGCCATTCATGAGACTGCTTTTCCTGATACTTCCTAAGAGGATCCAACTCACATGCAGCAATTTGCACCCGCAAGCACCCAAGCTCGCTCACTTCATATGCTTCCCCTACTGCAAGCAAATGATGTGGCAGCTTGTGACACATAACTGCAATGTCTTGCTGCACCTTTGCCTGATTAAATGTTGCCTTCTTTCTGCTCCTCAGTCGTCCTTTTCCAGAGAATCCGTCCTCACCACTAACCCATGGTACTAACCAGGTGCATGCCCTGCTGCTTCTACTACCGTAGTTATACCAGACTCACCGGACAACTAGAATGTACCCAGGGCTGCACTAGTGAGCTACTGATGCAAGCCCTGCCTACCCTGCCGCCCCAAAGGCTCCCCTGCCCCAGGTCCTTAGCCGGGGCCTCTCAAGAAAAAGGTTACAGGTATCCGCGTTGCCTAGACAATGGATTCGTCTGTTCAATGGGCTAACGGTCTGATCAACTGGGCAACACCGTCGCCGCAAGGCCGTCCGATGAGTCAGTCTGACTTCCGGTCTTGGACCCGGACGTTAAAATTGGTTTGTTTGTTTTGTTTTGTTTCTTTCCTGGGACATGCTTCACAATGAGTTGCTGGCAATGCTGCTTGTGTTGGCTGTCTGCCCATCAACGGCTGCAATTTCCATCTGCAGCCTGCTGCAAACCTCCCTATGGGCCTCCCAGCATTCCCTCTGGCAAGCCTCACTGCAGTAACACACCCTCTTGCAGCCAGGACAGTACCCACCACCCCTACCAGCACCACCACCACCACCACCACCCCTACCAGCAGCCCCACCCATCACCAAACCCACTTCACTGCTCCCCTGCATGACCCGACACTTAGGATTGCCACAGCAAAAACTGCCCCAGGCAACCTTGTGAAACCCCCCCCAAAGAGTATTAAAAAGGAGCTGGGCGGAGTGGATGTAGCGAGATGCTAACACTGCGAAGTATGGTTCCTGTGTCAACTCACTGACACGGTAGTCCGAGGTCAAATGCACCAAGTCTTTGGCCCCCAGCATCTGCAGGAGCTTCAGAGGAGCAGTATCGCCGGCAAACAACAGCTCATCTGGGACCAGCTTAAACATGTCTTCGAAGGATGCACCGGTTTGCAACAAGGCTTGGATCAGCCTCCCAGGCGGCTCCATTCCCTCCTCTGTATCAGCTACCACCCGCTTCCAGAAGTCAGCATGCTGCACTGAGAAGAGCCACCGTGATTTGAGCGGTTCTAGGCCGACCTGATCGCGAGCAACAGGTTCTGCCCCTATCAGCACTGCCATGCCATCAGCTCTCTTACAGAGTCCCTGCAGGCCTAAATAGAGCTGGGACGCAGCTGAAGCCTCCATAAGATCTGCAGCAGCTGTTGCTTCTGCTGTTGCTGCTACTGGTGCGGCGAGTGTTGCTGCTGGTACTGCTGGTGGCTCTAGTACTGCCTCACTTCGGGCTCTTCCCCTTGCTGAAGTTCCTCCTTCTTCCGCCGCTGTTCTGCTTGCCCCTCCAGCTGCCATTGTCAGAGCTTGCCCTCCTCCACCTTCTGCTGTGGCTGCTGTTCCTCTAGCTCCTCGTTCAGCTGCTGCTGCTCCTGTTCCTCCATGTGCAGCTCCTCCTGCTTCTGCTATGCTTGCTTCCTCTTCCTGTTGTCCTATTGCTCCACCCTCTGCTGAGCACCTAGCTTGCTGCAGCATCTGCTGTAATGCATTCTTACAAGTGGATGGTGCGGCTGCTACCATGGGCTCTGCTAGTTGCTGATTCTTGACGCACAGAAAGCTGATCACCCCTGCCGTAGTAGCAAAGAGATGGACAGCAGCGCTGGCATTGCCAAACAGCTGCAACCCGGTCCAAAGGAAAGCCCGGCAAATCTCCCAAGCCACCTCTTGCTGGCAAGAGCCCTGGTGCAGTAGCTGCGGCTGTTGCTGCAGCTGCCCATGGTGGTGCGTCTCCTCCGGTTTTGCCCCCGGTACCTCACCCTCGCCAACAGGGCCGGGTTGTTGCTGGCAAGCATTGCCTTGTAGGATGGCAAGCTTCCCGTCCAGCAACTGAAATGCATGCTTACTCAGCAACAGCATTAAGTAGAAGGGTTCCACGCGAGCAGCAGGCTGCAGGAATATGGCCCCTGAGAGCCTCACAGCTTTAACAATAGACACCAGTGCCCCCAGCAGTGGCAGTGCAGCAGCCATGGAGCTGGCATGTACTGCTGGGCTGCATCTGCTGGGGTGAGTCAGCAACAGCAGCAGGTGGAGGGGGGCAAGAAGGGATCCTGTTGAAGTTAGTCTTCCTTTCAACACCAAACTGCTGTTGTCTCTTCCTCTGTCGCATGCATCAAGCTTCGGAGTGGTGCTGTCCCTGCTGTTGTTATCACCAATTGCGCTGCGGCCACTGCTGCTGTTACTGTTCTTGCTACTGTTGCTGCTGGTGGTGCTCCCATCATCTCCCCCACCCCCGCCGCTGCTCATTCTCTTGCCATTGCCACCACCACTGCCCTGCCCAGCACCACCACCGCCACTGCGACCGCCGTCAATGTTGCCACTGCTATTAGTACCACTGTTGCTGCCGGCCCCGCCGCTGATGCTGCTGCTGCCGCTCCCACCACCACCACCACCGCCGCCCCTGCTATTGCCACCGCTGCTGCTTTGGGCCCCGCCAATGCCACTGCTGCTGCTGCTCCCACCACCACTGCTGCCCGTCTCACAGCCACTGCTGCTGCTGCTCCCGCCACCACCGTTCCTGCCATTGCCACTGCCGCTGCTGCTAGTGCTGTTGCCGCCAATACCTCCATTGCCGCTGCTGCTCTGGCTACTGCTGGTGCTGCTCTGTGTACCTGCCCCACCCTGCGCAGGATGGCCCTCATCCACCCAAGTACTAGGGTGTCTGATGATCATCTCCAGCAGTACAAACATGAGGGGGGTGGTCTGGATGCATGGGATGGGCTGAAGATGAGAGAGGGGGAGGTGGACTGAGGGGACCAAGTTGTTGCAATGACCTGAAGCCACAAAAAGACAGCAAAGGCAGCAAGAGGTCCATAACATTGGTAAATAGTAGGTCCGTGCAATGCCATTGACAGGCGACAGTAATATCCTGCTATTGAATATGGGAATGAGGCCCAAAATGGGAGCTTCCACTTGTCAAAGTTTGCTGATTGGGACTGTAGACCGCTCGACAAACTTATCTTGGCTCGCTGCACCGCGACGAGAAAAGTACATGCAAAATATACACAAATGTCAAGTATCCTTTGGCACCAAACCATGGTAAACATATGTTTCACATGTTGCAGTACCCAAGAGCATGTGAAGGCTGACCTCAACCATCCAGGTGACATGTTCTACATTCAACTCTTATCGGGACTACAAACCGATTCCCGCCAACCCATGCAGTACCCAAGCCATCAGGCAAGTGGACGGGCTCGTCAGTCGTGAGTCAATAACACTGCTGTAGAAAAGTTATCCCTCACCAATCTCCACCCATTACCGCTGACTAGTGCGGCAAGTGCACTAAACACTAGCTCCACACTGAGCAGCCAGGATATCATGCAAACATACACATACTGATGGGTCCACTATAAGGGAAGATGCTTGTACTCACCCAAGGAGAGCATTCTGCCTGGCAGCAAGGGCATTTCTTCCACCACTGACAATGGCACAGCCTCATACAACAGGTTCTGAAGCACCAACAGCACCAGGCTAACTGGCTTAACTGGCCCTGCCCTGGAGCTGCTACTGCTGCTCCGACCTGCTGAGGATGCTATGCTACTGCTGGGGTCATCCCTTTGCCCTTGCCGTACTGCTGTTGCTAGCTCTCTTAGCAAAACACTGGCCTGCCCGCTGGAGTATGCTGCTATAGGTCTTGTGTTTACTTCTGCATGCCTGCTCCTGCCTGAGTCCTCATCCAGCATAACCTCATACAGCAGCTGTAGCAGCAGTGTGCCCCTCTCCTCCAGCAGCTGTAGCTTAGCAGCAGCTGGGGCCTGCTGGAGTAAAGCAGCTAGCAGCAGCAGCCAATCATGGGCAGACATAATAGCAGCTACCTCAACTGTGCCCATCATCGTATACACCTGGTTCTGGGGGCAGGGCCACTTTAGCAGCAGCAGCTCAAGTAGGAGCTTCAGCTGATTGGCTGTAACATCTAAAGCTGCTTCTGGTTCTGGTTCTGTCTGTCGTGACGCTCCTGATGCGGTTGGCACTCCTATTGCTGCTGACGGTCCTGGTGCTGCTGCTGTTACTGTTGCTCCTGCTGGGGCTGCTGTTGCTGCTGACAATGCTGCTGCTGCTGCTCCTGCTACTGCTACTGCTACTGGTGTTGGTGCTGGTGGTGCTCCTGCTCCTGCGGCTGCTGCTACTGCTGTTGCTCCTGCTGGGGCTGCTGTTGCTGCTGACGGTCCTGCTGCTGCTCCTGCTACTGGTGCTCCTGCTGCTGGTGTTGGTGCTGGTGCTGGTGGTGCTCCTGCTCTTCTTGCTGCTGATGGTTCTGCTGTTGTTCCTGACGGTGCTGCTGCTGCTCCTGCTTGTGTTGGACCTGCTGCTCCTGCAGGCCCTGTTGCTCTTGCTCCCCATGCTGTTACTACTGCTCTTGCTGCCCCTGATGCTCCTTCAGGTTCCGCCGCTCCTGCTGCTCCTGCTACTCCTGCTTCCCCTGCTGCTCCAGGCCCACAGACACAGCCCACTCCCTGTTTACCAGGTGATGCCAACCCTTCTTCTTTCCTCTGGCCATCGCTCATGGCGCTGGCTTCCCGTGCACTCGCTGCCGCTGGACTCACTGCTGCTGCTTGATTCACCATTGCTGTCTGCCGGGTAACTGCTGTGCCACTGCTGCTGCCGGCACCTGAGGTGCAGCTGCCTGCTGCCAACAGAAGCCACTCCACAGTAGGGCCCTGCTTTTTCTCTGTTCCTGTGCCTGCTTGCCGACGCTGCCGGCCGTCGTAACCATCACCCACTCCATTGACCCCACCACCTCTCCCACCGGCTTCCCCAGCAGCAGCAGAGCAGGGTCTGCTGCTGCCTCCGCCAATGCCATCACTCCTCCCACTGCTGCTGCCACTGTTATCCTGAGCCTGGTCGTGTTGGCTGCTGCTTCTCCCACTGCCACTGCCACTGCTGCTGATGGTAGCGGCCCCGCTTCCAATGCCATCCTGGTCCCTCTGGCTGCTGCTATCAAGATCATCTCCACTACTGCTGCTGCTGTTTAGTCCCCATGCTTCCCTGCCTTTCTTTAAAGATGTGCTGCCAGCAACTGCTGCACCCTCCTCCTCCTCCTCATCCTGCTGCTGCGGCTCCTGCTGCTGCTGCTGCTGCTGCTGAGACAACATCCAAATTGTGACTTGCTCGGCTGGCTGAATTAGGTGTATGAATTCCAGGCAGTCAAGGATGTAATTTTCAACCTGCGTGAATGCTACTGGTGGTAGTAGGGTGGTGCCTGTGGGGCTTGCGAATGCCGCATGGTCCCCCGGCACACCCAAACCACATGCTGGTGAAACCCCATTGCACTGATGGTGTAAGCCAGCAGTAGCACTACCTACAACATCCCACAGGAACCAGCTAAACCCAGTGCTAAAGAAGGAGCTCCGTATTGCAGCAAGAGTGGCCGCCGGCTGCTGCTCTAACCACACGGTGGTCTCGCTGCTGCTGGTATCCGCAAACTTGGGGTGCTTCTGCCAAAGAGCAGGTAAGAGCCCTTTGGCAAGAGAGCTTGCTTGTAACAAGTCGAAGGTGCTTTCGGGCTCAAAAGCTTCCGGTTTCAGCTGCAGCCTGTTACAGCTTGTGAAGCAGATGTAAGCCAGCTGTAGCACGCTTGGGGCTGCAAGATGTAGCATGTTCACGGCTGCTTGTTCTACCCTGAGACCAGGCAGCAGTTGTAGGACATCGGCGTAGATGCCGCTGTACAAGCGCGATAGAACATTCACAGCGTCGGCAGTAGCGCTTGGGTCTGTTTGAGTGATGGGCTGTAGCTTTTCAGCCAGGCCAAGGTAAAGGCTTAGCAACCCTGGAGAGTGGAGGGGTGACATGAGGGGCGTGTTAGCAATCTGGAAATGAAGACTCCACAACTGAAAGGATATCGTGCTCTGACAGTGTCCATTGCGTCTTCAGCTCGTGTTCTTCCAGACGGCCGCCCTCTTAGATGGCGTATATATTTAGTATGCACAAGTATGCCACAAAATTAGGCAGTCCATGTCTTATTTATTTAATCATGCAGACACAGACAACATATCCCTGGGGAAAGGTAGCACCACACGATGAGTGGGGAGTGACACATGCCCAGGCTGCTGCAAGGGAATAGAACGGTGCTTTGGAAGCCCCAAACATGTGGTGTGGATACATTATGTTCTCATATTATGGGAGCTAATATATTACATACAAAAATGCATCATTCCTGGCTTCTGTACTAGAAGTTAACGGGTCCTAAGGGTGGCCCTGACATGCACGCACGTTTGATTAGGCTAGTGTTCTGAATGTTTGTGCAGGTACCTACAGACTACAAGCCAGCCACACAAGTGGTACACGCTACTCTAGCATCACTCACCAGGCTTGGACAGATCATATGCTGGCTGTAGCTGCTCCAGCAGAGCTGAACCTGCTGCAAGGGGCTCGCGTACATCCACAGCAAGGGAACTGCTGAAGACTGCCAAGCCCACCAGTATGTTTGCGGCAGCACGCCAGGCTTTGTATGCGGCACCTTGTGGCTCAACGGACAGCTCGCTTGGCAGGAGGGGTAGAGACCACAACAGGAATGTGAGGATCTCTGGTACCAGGCAGTTCTTCACGAGACAAACATGCATCTTTGAAGCCCTGCCAAAGCTTCCCCCGACGGGCGTACAGAGATCCCAGATGCACCTTAGGATGCCAGTGATCTTGGAGCTCATTGCGCGCACATGTGTTGTGGTTGGGCCTTCAGGCAGTTGCTGGCAGGCTTGCAGGATCTCTTTACACAAGCTGCGAACCTCCCGTTGGGCCACGCTTGCTGACACCATTGCGCCTCAATATGTTTATAATGACATACAAAATAACGTTTTGTAAGCATGAAGAGCTGATGCATGCCAGAATCTGCATCTTTGGGCTGAGGGTCGCAACATTGTGCCGGCCCGGATGTGCCGCCTCGGGTGCCCGACTGAGTGCTGGTCAGCAAGTCTCGTTCTACATGATGGTATTGGGCTTTGGCATTGGATTAAACCTACCGCCTTCGCTCTCTCGGCCTTTCCTCCCGAGGTGGGTAACTCCGGACGAATCGGCTTTTCCAAGGTATTGCCGACCTGGTGTAGTCATACGTGTGAGTGGTATTGCCGCCGCACTGGCCGTGTATCCCGTTTGGTAAAAGGTCTCGATGCCACTGGCCCTGCGTACACCAGCCCTACGGAGTATCAACAACCCATCGAGCTACGGAAATACTACAAACAAACTCCAGGGTTGGCAAAAAAATCCTAGTTCTCTAACTACCAACCAGCCTTACAAGAGGACATCCCTTAGAGCCAATGAATGAAGGCTCATAGGGCCATAGCCACCAAATCAACTCACAATTAGACCAAAAACCATCGGATAATGGAAGGACTGCAAAATCCTACAACCACTTAATGCTACCCGGGGCTGCAGTGAGCTGCTGAAGCTGCTGAAGCTGCTGATGCAGAGAGAGAGAGAGAGAGCTACGCAAGGAGGGGCGTGAGGTGCCCTCCCGCGTAAGATTAAGGGAGGGGCCCATTGGTGTAAGGATTACACTGGGCCAGCCTACCATAGGATAGTTACATCCGTGGGTGGGCTTCCGCCCACCCGCCTTTGTTAGCTTACTTTCTTGTAGTTCCTCCTGTGCCATTGAGGCTCTTTGGGCTTTTCCAGTTTTCTTTTTGTTGTGTATATGCTGTGTAAGGACTTAACTGCTGCAGTATGTACTTCTGAAATGCATTGCTTTAGAGCTTGCCCTTTGATACCGAGGGCTTGAAGATTCATGGTGGTACTGTTGTATATGGTGCCTGCAACTCCGACAAGCAAGGGATAGTACCATACTTTGGCAGTGGGGTCTATGTCTTTGATTTTGTCAATGAGTACTTGGTGTTGGTAATCAGCTTTGCTTTGCTGGCCTGTTGGGTCTGAATCCCTGCAGATCTTGACCTCTATTATCCAGTACTCTGCTGGGTTGTTTCCATTCTTGGGTTTGTAGAGCATACCATCAGGGCGCTTGTCGGTGGTGCCTTGTGCTTGTTGCACTGCCTCCTTTAGTCCCCTTGGAAGGAGCTCCCACGGGATGTTTCTAGACTGGTGGGCCATGATGCCGTCTTCTGCACAATTTTCAGTTGATCCAAGGTCCATTTGAATGACAAATGCTCCTTTGCGTCCCCTTAGCACTCTTGTCATGATTAGTCGGCCGACCTTGTTATGCCTGTTGATGTACATTCTTTTCAAAGCTGGGCATCCTGAGGCTGTGTGATGTCCGCCATCCTCGTCACCGCACAGGAGACATTTGCTACTAGGTGCATGTCCACACCTATAGGCCATCTTCCTTGTCCACATGGTCCCGTACCGGTAGCGCAAAGCGGTTTTTCGTTCTGCATACTTGATTTTTCCCGAGGTCATGTACTCGTTGCTAGCAGGCAGGTCCAGTCTTTCCTCAATCCTTTTAAAAGCCTCGAAATAACAGGTAGCTCTGTTTGCCATCCCAAAGCGACTCTTTTGGTGGCAGTAATGACGTACCGAGTCGTGAAGGTCTGTCAAAGGGTTCACCCGCTTGAAGCGGTCAATCAACGTGCGCTGCCCATTGGTCCGTGACCAACGATTGTTCCATTGGGTCTTGTGCGGCCAATATTGGGTCAACCTGTTGTTACTAGGACTCTCGTACTTCTCACATTCCTCATAGTCGGAGGTGTCCCCTGTCGCAGCCGCCTTAGCGATTGCGTCCGCTTTTTCATTACCGATTATGGAAGCATGGCCCTTGACCTTGTGAAGGGTTGTCCTCAGTCCCCTGTTGACGATCTCGGTTACTATCTCTTTAATTAGCTCACAGTGCTGGTGATTTAGGAGATCTTGTGGGCGTCTCAGCATCTTTTTGATTTGGTACATTGAGCTGAGGCTGTCGGTGGCTATCATGTGGGCTCCATGCCTCAGCGCAGCAAGGATACCAACCAGTTCTGCTCTGTTTATGGTGTTCTGGGGATGGCTGTCGCCTGCAGGGACAATTGGAACCCCACGTTCATCGTCCTCATTGGCTGCTTGTGGGGGAAAGTACACTCCTGCCCCTATGCCTGGGGCATCACACTCTGCATCTATTGGTGATGCTTTGTGGCTTGTTTGCTTGTAGCTACCATCTGTGTAGGCATAGTTTTTCCAATTGTACCGGAGGGGTGGGGCTGTTGGTAGGGCAGTGGCTAATTGCGTTTCCAGGTCATCCAGTGTAGTGCTGGCGTCAACCATGGCTGGAGGGTCTTGACTGGTGGCAGAATCGTCCCGGAGGGACTCAGAGCCGTTTGTTTGTTTGGGGTAACCCATTTTGCTGAGCTGTTTTGGCGTCAGCAATGTTGGCTGATGAGATGTGCTGGGCGGGGCATTGCTGCTTGGGGGGTTGTAGTACATGCTGATGTCTTGTATCTCTTTGTCGTCCGGCAGGGACTGATTAATGGCATCCTGCAGCGTTTGCAGAAACCTGGTCATGTAGCCGCTCTCCCAGTAAGGGAGGTGGGCCTCAAAACCCTTTGCGTTGCCTGTGACAATGATATTTACGTCCCATCTAGGGTTTCCTGCATACATGTCGCCCCGTTCCCAAGTTGTGGGTTTCTGAAACCTGAAGTGTTTTCGGGGTATTTGTAGGAGATGCATGCAGTTTTCTGGGAAGTGTTGTAGCCATGCAAGGTAGGCAGTTCTGTTTGCATCGGACCAGGCAGGCAGGATATGTATGCCAAAGACAGGGGCTGTTGTGTTACGGGCCGCTGCTATGGCAGTAGCCATGTTCTTATTCAGGTCTTCGTCCTCATACTCTGGGTTGTGCACGCTTCCGCCGGTCCACCTATATCTGTAGCTATCCCATTTTGCCCCAAAGATTTGGTCCCTTTTGTGGGCGCTCCAGTACATCGTAAATGTTGGGTTGTAATTGAGTGGGCTTGCGAATCTCTCTTTTGTTATGTCTGTGAGCTGCCTGAGAGCCTCATACACCTCAGGGGGAGTGGCCCAGTGGTTCTTTATTTGGACAGTCTTCCTAATGGCTTTGTGATCTTTGATCTGTGCTCCATCTCTGTACCTGCACATGAGGGCATACAGTTCTTGGGGAAAGGTACCTGCCTTCAACTTCCGCATAACCTTCGGTTTGTGGCGAGTGCTGTGGCAGTACTGTTGGTACAGTATTGCTGTCCTTTCAGGGGTGAGGGTGTAGCGACATTTGCCATCTGGTGTGTAAATGCAGGCAAGCGTTTTTATCCACAGTTGTCCATCTATGCACATCTCTACTTCTCTAATAAAGACTTCGTGTCTTCCTGTGGGGTGGATATCAGCATGGGGGTTCATTGGTGATGTGTCCATGTCAAAAATGTTGCTGTACTGCTGTCCAATGTTGATGTTGTATCTTTGGGGGTGATCGGGGTAGTAGTCGCCTTGTTGCTGCAGTGCCGATAACCCTTGCTGAGCTTGAGCCAGCTCGCCAAGTGCAGGAGTTGCCGGGGACCGGTCATTTGCTGCTGCTGCCTGTTGCAACCGGTAAGCAGCAATCATCTCAGCAACAACTGGATTATGTGCGATGAGGTCGCTCTCACTTTCTCGACTGGGCTTCCAATGGACGTTGTAGTGCCTTATATCAAGAGGGAGGCCTTTAGTGGCATACTGATCCCTGTTACATTCAGTGCAGGTCCAGCCTGTCGTGACATCCTCTTCCAATATGTCCCCTGCAGGGCGATGGGTTAGCGGGAGACAATCAATATGATATCGTCTGCTACATATGCTGCAATGTGCTAGGGTTGTACGTGCAGGGATTCGTCGTGCTGGCAGGTGGGCGTTAGGACAGCAGCATTCAGTCGGGAGGTTTGGTGTGTTGCAGACTTCATGATGGGTCATTGGCTGTAGAGCGTGCTCTGGAGCATCATCAATGTGATAGCCCTTTTGCTTAGCCAGTTCCACCACCCATCCTTGCATAACTGTTGGGGCCCATCGCACAATGACCTGGTTCTGTGTTGCTACTTTCTTTCTCTTTTGCCCTCGTCCGGTGTGGCGTGCCGCCACTGCTAGACCTTCTATACCTTCTACTTGGTCCTGCCCTTCTGCAAAGTTGTTATATAATTGCTCTCGCATATCTCTGAAGGGCTGTCTTTTCTCATCCTTGATTCGCTGGTAAACGTGATAGCCTGTTTCTATTCGGTACACCAGTGGGGCTGTGATGTCTGTTGCAGTCTGGCGCACACTGCTGCTTTTAGTGTGGCCTCTTGGTGGTGCACTGAGTGAGGACAGGTAAGCCTGTATTTCTGTCAGGGCTTGCTCTGTGCTTGGGGCATGTGTCTGTGCAGTCCACAATGCTGGGAGAGGTGCATTGCGTATGTCTATGTCATCAATGAGGTTGTGGAACTTCAGCAGCCTTGCATACTCCGGATGGATTGTTGCACCATGTCCTGCTTGCACAGGTGGCCTGCTGCAGTAGGTTTCTTTTGTGGTGCCTGGCGGGAGAGTGAGCATGTATGCAATACGTTTAAAAGCGGTCAGCGTCCTAACGGTGATATCCTTGTCCAGTTTCAACATAAGCTGTCGTGTTGTAAGGACAGTTCTACCTGTGGAAGACATAATGTCCTGAAGTCGGTGCATACCTACTTGTCTGAGTTGGTGAAGGTCAGCTAGGAGGAGGTCTGGTGGTTGGGGGCTTGCAAGTGCCTGCATCTTCTGCAGGTCTTGCAAGAGTGGGCTGGTATCGGGTAGTTCTGTTGGGCCAAGTCCCTGCTTTTTGAGCTCGACATCTATGCTTGCGCATGCAATCACCTGCCTCAGCCTCAGGCTGTGGTGTGTTAGGGCAGGGCGAGCCATTGCTGTCAGTTTGTCCAGGCAGCTGCCATCTGTCTGCAGGCGTGTACGGCTGAGCTCTCCCACTGGTCCGGGGTCATTGAGAGCCTCTGTCAACCGCTGTATTTGTACAGTATTGTACTCTGCTAGTAGGGAGGGGCACCCTAGACCGCCATTACTGACGTCTTCATGTGCTACTGCCGTGGCAGTACTGTTGGGAAGACCATATGCTTCTTTGGCTGCCCTACAGAGGGGGCTGTCTAACGCTTTGAGCTGAGCTTTGGTGTAAGGGGCCACACAGAATGCATACCGAATTTTTGTCCGTATGCATGTATTCAGGGTGCGCATCTTTTGGGAGGTTGTAGCGTATGAGTGCTTCATGTTGTGACACATGTCTCGAATGGTATCCCTGGTCAGTTGATATTGGGCTGACCAGTCAAGGTGCATGGTGAATTGCAGGCCCAGGTAACGGAACGGTTTTCGTGGGTCGTGGAGTGTTGCAGGGGATCGTTGGACCTTCACATCAGTTAGGCTACGCCGGAGCTTCTCCAGATTAAAAGGGTCTTTGGCGTCAGCCCCATATCTGGCACCTGTGAGGAGGGTCTTTGTGTTGTTTATTTTTAGGTGTCCCCAGTCAGCATACAGGGTGACCTTGTCAGCTTGGCTGGTTAAATCCCCAATGCATGAACATATCAGGTTCAGGTCATCCGCATATGTGACATCTGGGATCTGCTGCTTCAGTTTGAAAAGCGTATCACGGTTGTTGTATGCACCTGGGATGTATCCTCTGGCACCTACCCTTAGCCAGCGTAGCAGGGGCTCCAGATATAAAATGAACAGAAACGGTGAGAGGCTGTCACCTTGAATTGTCCCTCTGTCCATGGGCATTGGTTCGGTATTCCCGAATGGGGTTGTAAATGCTGTTGTTGCACCCGTGTACAGGTCTTTGACCACCTCTGTGGCATCTGTCGGGAAACCCAGGTCATACATGATTTGCAGCAGCTTGTCATGGTCAATTGTGTCAAAAGCCTCGGAAAAGTCAACCATAAGGAGATAGATGTCTTTCCGGGTCAGTTTGGCATCCTCAAGCAAGAGGGTGAACAGCTCCAGCTGGTCCATGCAGGTTCGTTTGTTTCTGAACCCACCCTGGGTGTAGCTCAGAATGTTGTGTCTTTCGGCATAGTCAGCAAGGACCCATGTGATCATTCTGGTCCATAGTTTGTATATTGTCATCTCTAGGCCAATGCGTCTGTAGAATTGCAGTTTGAGGGGTGTGCCTTTGTTTTTGAACAGGAGCACTGTGGTGCTCTCTTTCCATGCTTTAGGGGTGTAGCCTGTTGCCCACATCAATTGGATGTAACCGTGTAGGAGGTCTTGTCCTTGGGGAGGCAGCATGTTCAGCATCTCATTTGTTATTTGGTCGGGTCCCGGGGCCTTGCCGCGAGCCAGGGATTTGAGGCAGGCCTGAAAAGCTTGCTGGTCCCTTATTTCATTGTGCAGCCATCGTCGTGGAGCAGCACCGCTAGTGATGGCTGTGTTCAGGTCAAAGGTATCTGGGGGCTGCTGATGCAAGCCATGCCTACCCTTGGCCCCTGGCTTTTTCCTACTACTTGCTTCATAAGGAGTTGCTGACACTGCTGCTTGTGTTCACTGTCTACCCATCAACTGCTGCTTTCTCTTCCTGGTACCTGCTGCAAACCTCCTTATGGCCCTCCCAGCATTCCCTCTGGCAAGCCTCGCTGCAGTAACACACCCTCTTGCAGCCACGACAGTACCCACCCCCACCCCTACCAGCAGCCCCCGCACCCATCACCAGACCCACTTCACTGCTACCTGACATGACCCGACACCCAGGATTGCCACAGCAGAAACTGCCCCATGCAGCTTTGCCGAAAATCCCCCAAAGACTATCGAACAGGACCTTGACTGTATGGATGTAGCGAGCTGCTATCACAGCAAAGTGTGGTTCCTGTGTCCACTCACGGCCACTGCGGTCCAAGGACAAATGCACCAATTGTTTCGCCTCCAGCATCTGCAACACCTTCAGAGGAGCAGCATCGCCAGCAAATAGCAGCTCATCCGGCACCAGCTTAAACACATCCTCGAAAGATGCAGCAGAGTCCAACAGGGCCTGGATCAGCCTCCCAGGCGGCTCCATTCCCTCCTCTGTATCAGCTACCACCCGCTGCCAGAAGCCAGCATGCTGCAGAGAGAAGAGCAATTGGGGCTGAATTCGTTCTGGATTCACCTGAGTGCGAGCAATAGGGTCTAAGGTTATCAACACTGCCAAGCCACCAGGTCTCTTATGACAGAGTTCTTGTAGGCCTGAATAGAGTTGGGACCCAGCTGACACCTCCATAACATCTGTTGCAGCTGTTGCTAGTGCTGGTGCTGCGAGCACTGCTGATGTTGCTGCAGCTGACTCATCTAGTACTGCTTCCCATTCAGCTCTTACTCCAGTTCCATCGCCTCTGTCTGCTGCAGTTCCAACCGCCCCTTCACCTGCCACTGTTAGAGCCTGCCCTCGTTCATCATCTTCTTCTTCTTCTGCTGCTGCTGCTGCTGTTCCTTGTTTGGCTGCTGCTGCTCCTGTTGTTCCAGGTGCAGCTCCTGTTGTAGCTCCTTCTGCTGCTGCTGTGTTGGCTCCCTCTTCTTTTTGTCTCAGTGCCCCACCCCCTGCTGAACATTTAGCTTGCTGCAGCATCTGCTGTAAAGAGTCCTTAAGCGTGGGTCGTGCCGCCGCTACAAGGGCCTCTGCTAGTTGCTCATTCCTAATGCATTCAAAGCTGAGCACCCCGGCCATCACAGCAAACGTATCAACTGCAGTGGTGGCCGTGCCAAACAGCTGCAACCCGGTCCGAAGGAAGGACTTGAAGATCTCTAAAGTCACCTCTTCCTTGCAAGAGCCCTGCTTATGCGGCTGTTGCTGTTGCTGCAGTCGCCCATGATGGTCTGTTCCTTCCGTTTCATCTACTAGTACCTCCCACTCGCCCATAGTGTGCTGCTGCTGGCAAGCATTGCCTTTTAGGAGGGTAAGCTTCCCGTCCAGCAACTGGAATGCATGCTTACTCAGCTTCAGCATCAAGTAGAAAGGTTCCACGCGAGCAGCAGGCCCCAGAAGTAGGACCATTGAAAGCCTCACAGCCTTCACACTAGACACCAGTGCCCCCAGCAGTGGCAGTGCAGCAGCCATGGAGCTGGCATGTACTGCTGGGCTGCATCTGCTAGGGTGAGTCAGCAACGCCAGCAGGTGGAGGGGGGCAACAAGGGATCCTGTTGACCACTGTCCATGGTGGCCACTACTGCTGCTACCGGCCCCAGCATTGCCGCTGCTGCTGCCGTGCCCATTGCTGCTGCTGCCACTGCTGCCACTGCTGCTGCTGCTGCGAGCTCCGCCACTGACGCTGCCACCGCTGCTACAAGCCCCGCCACTGCCGCTGCTGCTGCCGCTCCCAGCACTGCTACTGCCGGTCCCGCCACTGCCACGGCTGCCGCTCTCAAGACCGCTGCTGCCGATCCGGCCATTGCCACTGCTGCTGCCATTGCCGCTGCTGTTGCTGTTGCTGTTGCTGTGAACACCTCCCTTGCTGCTGTCTTTGCTGGTGTTGCTCTCCAGACCTCCCCCAGCTTGCTCAGGGTGAATCCGAAACACACTCTCCCATGTACTAGGGTGTCTGATGATCATTTCCAGCAGAACAAACATGAGGGGGGTGGTCTGGATGCCTGGGATGGGCTGAAGATAAGTGAGGGGGAGGTGGACGGAGGGGACCAGGTTGTTGCAATGCCCTGAAGTCACAAAGGAACAGAGGGCAGCAGGATGTCCTTCACATCAGTAGAAAGTGGATCCAGGCAATGCCGTGATAGCTGAGAGAAAATTGTTCTTGCTATCCACTACAGAAAATGCTACAAGAGTCAAGGACTGATACCCAATGCTGCAGCTCTCACCTGCATTGCTTACAAGAGTTGCTTATTGAACCCAAGGCTCGCTCAGTGCACAACACAACGGATAACCGACCCAAAGAACGCACATCTAGACACGTGTCAAAGATTGGGAAAGAAACATAAGTTCACACATTCACCCTCTAATTGTCGACCTAGGTAACCATCCAGCTGTTATCTTTTGCTGTTCTTCTAGCTCCTTCAACTACATGGGACCGCACCTTATACATGTTGTACTCGCCATCATAGAGATGGACCAGGCATTACAGCACTAAACTAGCACGGTAACGTCCCACTCCTCAGAGTGAAGAAAGATCCACTGGCCCTAGAATGGGTAGTTCCAGCAGAATCATCCCAGATATACGAGGCCTGGCGTCACAAGGATACCAGGATGCGCAGCCTTTGGTTATAATCGAGCGCAGGGAGGCAACCCCTACGTCACCCCCACGAGGAGGGTCACCAATGTTTGCGCAGTGGCGTAATGTAGGGCTGGGTATACATGTTTCGGCTGCAGCCCAATGCGGCCTCATCAGTACCCTTTAGTGAATGAACCTCAAGCACAGCTGCCTTATGAGCTCGTCCAGAACACATAGAACTAGGCCTTTGCTCCAGCAAACTGGAATGCCACGTCAGCTATGCCCCACTGCTGACGCACAACTGCATGCTGCTGCTAACGCTGCTGCCACAAGCTGCGACCTTATACAGTCGATTCAAAGTGGATGGAGATGTTGTCAACAGTTTCTGCGCATGAAGATTGAATGATAAATACATCCAATGTACGCATCATTGTTTGTGTGTTTCAGATGGGTACCGCATCCACTCACCTATGGAGAGCATCCCGCCCGGCAGCAAAGGGACTTCTTCCACCACGGACAAAGGCACAGCCTCATACAACAGGCTCTGAAGCACCAACAAAGCAAGGCCAACTGGCTTAGCTGTCCCTGCCCTGACACTGCTACTGCTGCTGCTGCTACCTGCTGGAAAACCCATGCTCCTGCTGTCTTCATCCCCAAGCCCTCGCCATACTGCTGCTGCTAGCTCTTTTAGCAACACACCAGCATGCTTGCTGGAGTATGCTGCTATAGTCCGTGTGTATACACTTGAGTTCTCTTCTGCATGCCTGCTCCTGCCTGAGTCCTCATCCAGCATAACCTCATACAGCAGCTGTAGCAGCAGTGTGCCCCTCTCCTCCAGCAGCTGTAGCTTAGCAGCAGATGATGCCTGCTGGAACAAAGCAGCTAGCAGCAGCAGCCAATCATGAGCAGACATGATTGCAGCTGCATCAAGGGTCCCCATCATCCTGTACAGCTGGTTCTGGGGACATGGCCACATCAGGAGCAGCAGCTCAAGGAGGAGCTTCAGCTGAGGGGCATTCACACCTACAGCTGAGCCTAATGATCCTGCTGCTGCTCCTCCTCCTGTTGCTGCTAACGATTCTGCTGCTGCTGGTGCTCCTGCTCTTCTCGGACCTCTTGCTGCTGCTGCTCCTGTTGGCCCTGCTGCTCCTGCTGCTCTTGCTGCTCTTGCTGGCCCAGCTGCTCCTGGCCCACAGACACTGCCCAAACCCTGTTCAGCAGGTGATGCCAACCCTTGCTCCCTCTCGCCATCCTTCACGGCTCCTGCACCTACTGCTGCTGCTGGGTCCACTGCTGCTGCTGCTGCCTGCGTATCTGCTGCGCCCCTGCTGCTGCTGACACATGAGCAGCTGCCTGCCGCCAACAGAAGCCACTCCACAGAAGGGCCATGGTTGTTGTCTGCTACCCTGCCTGCTTGCACACACTGCCGACCATTGTACTCAATACCCACTCCACTAATCCCACAGCCTCTCCCACTGCCTCCCTCAGCAGCAGCATAGAAAGTCGTGCTCTTGCTGCTGCTGACAACGTGAATGCCATCACTGCTCCCACTGCTGCCACCACGGTCCTCACTCCCCTTGTCACATCGGCCGCTGCTACCAAGACAACTGATTCTTCCACCTGCACTGCTGCTGCTGGTGGTAACAGCCCCGCTGCCAGATCCTTCCTGGTCCCTTTGGCTGCTGCTGTCGTTGAGATCATCTCCACTACTGCTGCTGGCTAGTCCCTGTGTCTCCCTACCTGCCTCTCTGAAAGGTATACTGCCAGAAACCACCCCTGCTGCCTCCTCCTCCTCCTCCCCCTCCTGCTGCTGCTGCTGCTCCTGGGATACCAGGCACCTTGTGACCTGCTCAGCTGGCTGTGTTAGGTGTATGAACTGCAGGCAGTCAAGGAGGTAATTGTCCACTTGCATGAATTCTGCTGTTTCTAGTACGATGGCACCCCGGGAACTTGCATGAGCCACATGGTCACCCGGCACACCCACCCCACATGCCGGTGACGCCCCCTTATGCTTCTGGTGTAACCCAGCAGTGCCGCTACCTACTACATCCCACAGGAACCAGCTAAACCCAGGGCTAAGGAAGGAGCTCCGAATGGCAGCAAGTGTAGCCGGCTGCTGCTCTAACCACACGGTGGTCGCTCTGCTGGAAGTAAGCGTGAATTTGGGGTGCTTGTGCCAAAGAGCAGGTAAGAGCCCTTTGGCAAGGGAACATGCTTGTAACAGGTTAAAGGTGACATTGGGGCCAAAAGCAACCGGTTCCAGAACTCCACCATTTTTGAAGCAGAGGTACGCCAGCTGTAGCACGCTTGGGGCTGCAAGACGCAGCATGTTCACGGCTGCTCGTTCCACCCTGAAACCATGCAATAGGTGTAGGACTGCCAGTAAGTACGTGCGGCTGTAGTTCATTGTCAAACGGTTGAGAGCGTGCTGGACAATCGCGGTTTGGCCTGCTTGAGTGATGGGCTGCAGCTCTTGGTCCAGGCGAAGGTAAAGGCGCAACAATCCTGGAGAATGGAGTGGTGACCGAGAAATGAGGGGCATAGCAGAGAGCAATCAGGGGCAATGAAGACTTCATAAAAAGCAGGGTACTGGTATTGATGCTGTGTACAAATTCAACTCCTTACTTTTAGCACATTGTTTTGTAGAGACCCTCAACATCAATGTGACATACAATGGCATACCTTTAATATGCCACAGCATGACACTTTGCCGGGTACGCAACAGACCTATGCAGTCCAGCTATTGGCAAGTCAACCTGCAAAGACAATGTCCCCCTGCCTAGTGGTAAGAGCTGCCTACATCGTCCATGAGTCATGGCACATGTATCCTACTGCTGCT
This sequence comes from Pseudopediastrum boryanum, assembly GCA_963556185.1. Classification (NCBI taxonomy): domain Eukaryota; kingdom Viridiplantae; phylum Chlorophyta; class Chlorophyceae; order Sphaeropleales; family Hydrodictyaceae; genus Pseudopediastrum; species Pseudopediastrum boryanum. The sequence goes on from OY744498.1 coordinate 7,779,091, forward strand.
GCAGAAGGAAGCTGCGGTCTGAAAGCCCCACACATGTCGTGGAGATGTGTTCTGTTTGAGCTAATGATGGTTTCTGGCCTTTCTAAGTTTCACACAATGCTACAGGGTTCCCACTGGGTGCAATGGGACCATACTTCACTGAGCGTTCTGTGCAGGTACCTTCCAAATTTCAACAAAGAGCCACACAAAAACAGCATGCTAGTATCACTCACCAGGCTTGGACAGATCATGTGCTGGCTGCAGCTGCTCAAGGAGAGCTGAAGCTGCTGCAGGCTCATCCACAGCAAGGGTACCGCCAAACTCCGCCAAGGCCATGAGCATTTGACCAGCGGAGTACCAGGCGTGGTATGTGGCCCCTTGCGGCTCAGTTGATAGCTCACTTGGCAGGAGAGGTCGAGACCACAGTAGGAATGTGAGCAATTGTGGTACGAGGCCCTTCTCCACGAGGAGGAGGTGCAACTTTGCATCCCTGCCACGGCAGTCTCCGAAACCGGCCTGTGCCCAGAGCTCTGCAATGCGTCTTAGGAGGTGTTCAGAGAGCTTGGAGCTCGTTGCGCGCACATCTGTTGTGGTTGGGCCTTCAGGCAGTTGGTGGCAGGCTTTTCGGATCTCTTTGCACAAGCTGCGAGCCTCTCGTAGAACTACGCTTGTTGACACCATTGAGCGTTCCCAATGGTATTGAGGGTGACTTTTGTAGGCACGAAGAGCTCATGCATGCCAGTACATGCATCTCAAGGCTGACGATGGCAACATGTCCCTGATGTGGCCTAGTGCCAACCAGTGCATCTCAGCTTGACAGGATCTCGCATTCTAATTTGTTGTAGTGCTTCGTCGTCTGCTACCAGCTATATCGCTAAATGCCTCTCTCTCCGCCTGGCCGGACACGGTGCAGCGAGTAACTCCGGGCGGATGGCTTTCCCCGAGGTATTGCTATCATGAGTGCGGCGAGTGGGCTTCGTACTGCATACAGCCGTTAGATTATCTGCAAAAAGTCAATTGTACTCGTGTGTAGACATATACGGCATGTGTTCTTGGCGAAAATGTGACAACCAGCAGCAGCGGTAGTATCCATTCTGCCAGCAGCAGCAACTAGCCTTAGTCACCTTGGTCCCTACTCCCCGAACACACCGCAGAACCGGCCACCACCCAGATTACCCAGCAGCGGCATTCAGAGGTAATCTTTGGCGGGATTCTGTGCCACAGTACATCTTCAGAATTTCGGAACTCTGCTGATACTCCCTAACAGGACTAGATCCAGAACCACACTCATGCAGCAGTTAGTTAGCAAACATACACCTCATACATGCTCCCCTACTCGGCAAGAAACAATGTGGTAAGTTGTCTCACATAACTACACTACTCCTACTGCTTCTTTGCATGATCCTGCCCTCTTTCTGCTCCTCAATCCTCAGTTGCAGCATAGCAAGTCCACCCGTCACCACTAACCCATGGTAACCATGTGCCCTGCTGCTTCCACTTATACAATACGGAAAACACTTCATGCAAACCAGGGCTGCAGGGAGCTGGTACCGCTGCTGATGCAAGCCCTGCCTACCCTGCCCCAAAGGTTCCCTTGCCCCAGGTTCTTTCTTACTACTTGCTTCACACTGAGTGTTGCCAGTCCTGCTTGAATGTCTTGACTGTTTACCCATTGTCTGCAGCTTTTCCATCCTAGGACCTGCTACAAACGCCCTTATGGTCCTCCCAGCACACCCTCTGGCAAGCCTCACTGCAGTAACACATCCTCTTGCAGCCAGGACAGTACCCACCACCACCCCTACCAGCAGCCCCACCCGTCACCAACCCCACTTCACTGCTCCCTTGCATGACCAGGCACCCAGGATTGCCACAGCAGAAGCTGACCGAGGAAGCCTTGTGATAAAGGTCCGAAACCTTACCCAGTAGTGTGGTGAAGGAATGGATATACCGAGCTGCTGACTCTGCCAAGTATGTCCCTTGTGTCGAGTCACGGCCACCGATGCAGTCCAAGGACAAGTGTGCTGCCGAAGGAGCAGCCCTCACCATCTGCAGCAGCTTCCCAGAAGCAGCATCACCGGCAAAAAGCAACTGATCCGGCACCAGCTTAAACACATCATGAAAAGATGCAGCACTCTGAAACAGGCAACCGAGCAGCCTCCCAGGCGGCTCGATTCCCTCCTCTGTATCAGCTACCACCTGCTGCCAGAATATACCATGCTGCACCGAGTACAGCCATTCTATTTCTGGCTCCACCTCTGGCTCCAGCTTGTTACGAGCAATACACTCGGCATCTATCAATGCTACCAGGCCACCAGGTCTCTTACAGAGTCCTTGTAGGCCTGAGTAGAGCTGGGATGCAGCTGAAGCCTTCAGAAGATCTGCTGCAGCTGCTACTTCTGCAGATGGACCCGCCATTGCTGCTGCTGGTGCTGCTGCGAGTGTTGCTGCTGGCTTTGCTGTTGACTCTAGTACTGCTTCCCCTCCAACTCTGCTTTTAGCTCCACCTCCTCTTTCTGCTGCTGTTCTGCCTGCCTCTCCAGCTGCTACTGTCAGCCCTTGCCCTCCTCCACCTTTCGCTGCTCCTGTTCCTGTTCGTCTGGGTGCAGCTGCTCCTGCTGCTGCTGTGCTTGCTCCCTCTTCTTGTTGTCCCACTGCCTCACCCCTTGCTGACCACCTAGCTTGCTGCAGCATATGCTTTAATGGATGTTGAAAACTGGGTGGTGCGGCTGCTACCAGGGCATCTGCTAGCTGCTGATTCCTGATGCACTCTAAACTGAGCGTCCCGGCCATCCCAGCAAAGCTAAGGATTGCAGTGGTGGCAATCCCAGACAGCTGCAACCCACTCCTAAGGAAGGCCCGGCAAATCTCTGAATTCGCGTCCTGCTGCCAACAGACCTGCTGCTGTGGGCCTTGTTGCAGCTGTCCATCGTGGTGCATCTCCTCAAGATTTGCCCCTGATGCCTCCCTCTCTCCAGAGGTGTGCTGCTGCTTGCAAGTACTGCCTTGTAGGTCATTAAGCTTCCCCTCCAGCAACTGAAATGCATGCCTACTCAGCAACAGCAGCAAGTAGAAAGGTTCCACGCGAGCAGGAGGCTGCAGGAACATAACCCCTGAAAGCCTCACAGCCTTCGCACTAGACACCAGTGCCCCCAGCAGTGGCAGTGCAGCAGCCATGGAGCTGGCATGTACTGCTGGGCTGCATCTGCTGGGGTGAGTCAGCAACACCAGCAGGTGGAGGGGGGCAAGAAGGGATCCTGTTGAAGCTCTTGTCAGTGCCAAATTGCTGTCGTTGCATCCTCTCTCGCTTGCATCAAGGTCAACGACGCTGTCCCTGCTGCTCTTGTAACCACTGCTGCTGTTGCTAATGTTCTCACTTCTGCTGCTGCTGGTGGTGTTGCCATTGCGTCCCTGACCGCAGCTGCTGCTCTTTCCCTTGCCGCAGCTGATGCAACCACTGCTGCTGGCGCCACTGCTACTGCTGTTGCCGCTGCCATTGCCACCACTGCTGCTGTCGGCCCCGCCACCACCACTACTGCTGCTGCTCTCACCACCGCAGGCGCTGCCACGGCTGCTGCTGCTATTGCCACCCCTGCTGCTTCCGGCCCCGCCATCGCAGCAGCTGCTGTTATTCCCACCCCTGCTGCTTCCGGCCCCGCCATCGCAGCAGCTGCTGTTATTCCCACCACCCCCACTGCTGCTGTTGCTCCTACCTCTGCTGCTGCTGCTGCTGTTGCTGTCAACACCTCCCGTGTTGCTACCGCTGCGGCTGCTGCTGGTGTCCCTCTCCAGACCTTCCTCGGCTTGCTCAGAGTGGCCATGAACCACACATGCCCAAGTACTAGGGTGTCTGATGATGATCTCCAGCAGAACAAACATGAGGGGGGTGGTCTGGATGCCTGGGATGGGCTGAAGATAAGAGAGGGGGAGGCGGACGGAGGGAAACAAGTTGTTGCAATGTCCTGAAGTCACAAAAGGAGCAGTACAGGCAGCAGTGAGGTCCATAACATTACCACATAGTTGGTCCATCTAATGCCATAACCCCTGCCAGTGTCTTATCCAGCTACTGACCATGGGGAATCAGGTCCCAATTTTGGAGCTCCCACTTGTTCAAGTTTGCTAACTGGGACAGTGCACCACTTAACAAATTGAACTGGGCTCGCTCTACAACGGGCGATAACATCACGATGCAAAGCAATTACAATACCCCGTAAACCTGGTACTTACTAGTTAACAACCTATACATGGCACCAAACCATGGTAAACACCTATTTTTTCACATTTTGCAGGCACCGATAAGCATGTGAAGGCAGATCTTAACCATCCAGGTGACATTGTATGCATACATAACTTGTGAGCGACTACAAACCGACTGTACCCCGTACAGTACATAAGGCAGCATGCTGATGCACTTGCAACCGGAGCGGCCAGTCGATCGTGAGTGAATGTTACTCTTGTAGAATGGATATCTTCCACTTGTTTCCGTCCGTTAGTGCCGCATAGATCACTTGCTCCACACCATCTGGGCATCGATTCACATGTAAGGTACGTGCAATAGTGGGTGCCTGGTAAAATGGCAATTGTTTACTCACCTATGGCTAGCATCCTGCCTGGTTGCAAGGATATTCCTTCAACCACTGACAAAGGCACAGCCTCATACAACAGGCTCTGAAGCACCAACAGCACCAGGCTAACTGGCTTAGCTGTCCCTGCCCTGAACCTGCTACTGGTGGTGGTGGTGCTGCTGTTGTTGAGTTTATTGCCTTGGCCTTGCCTTACTCCTGCTGCTAGCTCTCTCAGCAAAACACTGGCCTGCTTGCTGGAGTATGCTGCTATAGGTCTTGTGTTTACTTCTGGGTGCCTGCTCCTGCCTGAGTCGTCATCCAGCATAACCTCATACAGCAGCTGTAGCAGCAGTGTGCCCCTCTCCTCAAGCAGCTGTAGCTTAGCAGCAGCTGGGGCCTGCTGGAGCAAAGCAGCTAGCAGCAGCAGCCACTCATGGGCAGACTTGGTAGCAGTTACCTCAATGGTGTACAGCTGGTTCTGGGGGCAGGGCCACGTCAGCAGCAGCAGCTCAAGGAGGAGCTTCAGTCGATTGGTTGTGACATCTGTAGTTGCTTCTAATTCTGCTTCTGTTTGTCGTGATGCTCCTGCTGCTGCTGCTCCTGCTGCTGGTGCTCCAGCTGCTGCTGACGGTCTTGCTCCTGCTGCTGATGCTGATGCTCCTGCTGCTGCTGACGGTCTTGCTGCTGCTGCTGCTCCTGCTGCTGCTGGTGCTCCAGCCGCTGCTGACGGTCTTGCTGCTGCTGCTGCTGTTGCTGACGCTCCTGCTGATGTGGCTGCTGCTGCTCCTGCTGGTGCTCCTTGTTCTGCTGCTGCTGCTGACCTTGGTGCTCTTGCTGTTGGTGCTGGTGGTGCTGCTGTTCCTGCTGCTGCTGCTGACCCTGGTGCTGCAGCTGCTGCGGCTGCCCCTGCTACTTCATGCCCACAAACACCGCCCAAAGGCCCTACAAGTGATGCCAACCCTTGCTCCCTCTGGTTGTTCCTCATGGCACCGGCTGCTCCTGCACTTGCTGCTGCTGTGCCACTTCCCACACCTGCTGGTGATAGACCTCCTCCTGCTGCTGCTGTTGCTGCTGCGTCTTGTGCTCCTGCTGCTGCTGCTGCTGCTGCTGCTGGCACTCGTGCACTTGCTTCTGCTGAAACCATCGCTGCTGCCTCCCGAGTATCTGCTGTGCCACTGCTGCTGCTGACACATGAGCAGCTCCCTGCCAACAGAAGCCACTCCACAGTAGGGCCCTGCTTTTTGTCTGTTTTCCTGCCTCCTCGCAGACGCTGCTGCTGGCTATCGTAGTCATCCCCGACTTCACTACTTCCACCACCTCTCCCACCGCCTTCCCCAGCAGCAGCAGAGCAGGTTTTGTTGTTGCTGCGGTCGTCAGGAGTACCACTGCTCCCATTCCTGCCGCGACCGTTCGCATGCACCTGGTCACATCGGGCGCTGCCGCTGCTTCTCCCGCCGTGGCTGCTGTTGTTGCTGGTAGCAGCCCCGGCAGTGGCGTCCTGGTCCCTCAGGCTGCTGTTGTCAATCACATCCCCACAGCTACTGCTGCTACTGCTGCTGCTGCTACTGCTACTGCTAAGTTCCCTTGTTTTCCTGCCTTCCTGGGTGAACGGTATGCTGCCAGGAGCTACCACTGCTACCTCCTCCTGCTGCTGCTGCTGTTGCTGGCACACCAGGCACATTGTGACCTGCTCGGCTGGCTGCGTTAGATATATGAACTGCAGGCAGTCCAGGAGGTACTTTTCCACCTGCAGGAAGCCTCCTGTTGCTAGTAAGATGGCGCCTCTGAGACTCGCAAAACCCGCATGGTCGCCCGGCACATCCACCCCAGCTGCTGGTGACACCCCCTGGTACTGATGGTGTAACGCAGCAGCAGCATTTGCTACAGCCTCCCATAGGAACCAGCGGAACCCAGGGCTAATGAAGGAGCTGCGGATCGCAGCAAGGGTAGCCGGCTGCTGCTCTAACCATGTCATTGTCTCTCTGCTGCTAGGATACACGAAATTGGGGTGCTTGTGCCAAAGAGCAGGTAAGAGCCCTTTGGCAAGCGAGCTTGCTTGTAACAGGTCAGAGATGCTTCCAGGGCCAAAAGCAACCGCTTGCAGAGGGCCACAACTTGTGAAGCAGATGTGTACCAGCTGTAGCACACTTGGGGCTGCAAGACGTAGCATGTTTACGGCTGCTTGTTCCACCCTTGCACCATGATGAGGCAATAGCTGCAGGACATGGATGTAGATGCAGCTGAACCTGCGCGTTAGAGCGTTCACAGCATTGGCAGTAGCGTTTGGGTCTGCTTGAGTGAGGGGCTGTAGCTCTTGGGCCAAGCCAAGTTAAAGGCGCAACAACCCTGGAGAATGGAGTGGTGAAATGAGGAGCATGTTAGCAAGGTAGGCAATGAAGACTTCACATAAAGCAGGAGTATCATGCTGTGATGGTGTTAATTGCTTCTTCAGCTCCCTTTCTTGTGAAGGTCGCTTATAAAAAGATATCCGCATGCCAATGTATGCATGAGCAGCAAGCAGAGTTAAGCAGTCCATGCAATCCGCATCCCACTTGCAGACAAAAACAACCTATCTCTGGAAAAAGCTAACACCACGCCCCAGGGCACGAGTGGCACATGCCGGTGGGCTGCTGCAAGCGCAAACGATGTTATGCAGGGCCCACAGATGTGGTGTGGATACGTTCTGTTCTCGAGTTAAGGGTGTTTCAATCACTAGACCATTCTCTCTTAGTCCCTCGCATCTCTATTGGAGGCTATAGGGTTCCAGATGGTGCATTAACTCACTACTTCAAGTATGCTCTGATACTGAGTGTCTTCTGCAGGTAAGTTTCCATGCACACAGACTACAAGCGCCAGATACGCAAAGTCACCTCCTCTACCTCCTCTAGCACCACTCACCAGGCTTGGACAGATCAGATGCTGGCTGCAGTTGCTCCAGGAGAGCCGAACCTGCTGCAGGCTCATCCCAAACACACTGTTCGGAACTGCCGAACTCCGCCAAGCCCAACATTATGTCTGCGGCAGCGTACCAGGCGTGGTATGCGGTCCCTTGTGGCTCAATTGACAGCTCACTCGGCAGGAGAGGTAGAGACCACAATAGGAATTTGAGCATTTGTGGTACGAGGCGGTTCTTCACGAGAAGGACGTGCAGCTTTGAAGCCCTGCCAAGGCTTTCGCCGACAGGTTTACAGAGAGCCCAAATGGATCGTAGGATGCCAGTGAGCTTGGAGCTCGTTGCGCGCACAAGTGCTGTGGTTGGGCCTTCGGGCAGGTGCTGGCAGGCTCTCAGGATCTCTTTGCACAAGCTACGGACCTCCCGTTGAGCCATGCTAGTTGACACCATTGCGCCTTTACAGGTTTATAATGACATCAAGAACAGAGTTTTGGAGGCATGAAGAGCTGATGCATTCCAGACTCTGCATCTTAGAGCTGACGGTGGCAACTACATGGTGGCGGGATGTGGCCTGGTGCAAACCAATGATTGGCAGCTTGACAACATCTCTTCTTCTACACGATGCTAATGCTTCAGCATCTGACTACAGCTATCTTGTTCTCTGTGTCTCTCATTCAGCCTTGCCTCTGAGGTGGGTAACTCCGGGCGGACGGCTTTTCCAAGGTATTGCTACCATGAGTGCCGACGTGGTCTTCGTAATGCATCCAGCCAGCTTGCAGAATCAAGCAAATATCACATGTAAGTTTGCCTAGACATATACGATATGAATGCTTGGTGTGCGGCAACCAACAGGAGCGGCAGGATCGTCACCAGCAGCAGGGCTCACCCCGTGGCTCACCCTCACTGATAGCCAACACCAGCGGCAGTACCACCCAGCAGCCGCAATCAGCGGAGGTCTTGAGCAGGAGTCAGTGCCACAGTGCCCCTCCCTTCTTGTGCCCCCTCCACCTGGTGTTGCTGACTCACCCCAGCAGATGCAGCCCAGCAGTACATGCCAGCTCCATGGCTGCTGCACTGCCACTGCTGGGGGCACTGGAGCCCTAGCAGTCAGTCTGGTCGGGATTGGTGTGGATATCACGTGTAAAGATGCAACTAGAGGGCGTGAAGTGGCATGCTTCCTGCTGCTGCTCAACCGATCCCACCTTTGATCCAGTTGCTACAGGAGGGGAGCTGATGGCCCACTATGTCCTCCACTTCGCCTAGCAGCAGCTGCAAACAGCAATTGCATGGCCAGCAGCAGCAAAGGTACCAAAGAGCAGCTCGGACCGAGCAACGCCAGAGCCAGGAGCAGCAGGAGCCACCAGCAGCACCAGCAGTGGTACAGCCAGCAACGCCAGGCTTGGGACAGCAGCAGGGGCAGCAGCAGGACAAACAGCCACCAGTAGCAAAAGGCCAGCAGGGGCAGACGCAGCAGCAGGAAGAGGGGGGAGGCTGGAGCAGCACAGAACGCATCCTGATGGCAGATCAGAAGGGAGATCTGCCGAATTGAGCAGAGCAGAAGGCAGCTTTAGGGAGGGTTCCTTTGGGCTTAGTATGCCACGCTCTGCTATTTAGCAGTTTGCTGCCTCGGGCGCCTTATTTAGCATGGAGGGCTGCAATAATACAATATGCATGCAGGGCGGAGCCCCCTTGTGTTAGCTGCTGCAGCTGACCTTCTCAGCTGGTTAGAACCGATATCGAAAGAAGCTAGTGCTAGGTCACCAGCTGTGGGAGGCAGAGCAAGAGTCAGTTCTCCCACTACTTGCTGGCAGGCAGACTGGAAGCTCAGTGGGCAGGAGATGGGAGAGCAGCAGCAGAGGGAAGATGGGGAGGAAGAGCGGCAGCACGAGGAGGGGCAGAAGCAGGATAAAAGCATCAGGCAGGAGCAGGAGGAGGGAAAGCAGCGGCAGGAGTGGGAACTAGAGCAGAAGCAGCAGGAGCAGCAAACCAGGAGGATGGAGAAGCGGCAAACAACAGCAGGAGGAGCGAGAGGAGCCATAGCAGAAGAACAAAGAGCAGCTACAGCAACAGTGTTGAGCAGCAGCCGGTTCGAGTGGGAGGAGGACAAACAGCAGCAGCAGGTGGAGCACGAGAATGCAGCAGGAAGTGCAGCACTAGCAGTGGAAGCAGGAGGAGGTGGGATGTGGGAGCTGGAGTAGACAAGAAATGGAGCCCTGCTGGAGAGTCTTCTTGGGCTGCTTGGAGGGATGCAGGAAAAGCAGGAGCAGTCAAAAACATGTGTAGCTGCAGCAGCATTCAGGCTCTCTGTGGACCTTCAAGCACTCACCAAGTCAGTTGGTTGTGCACTGCTTATAGAGGCTGTCTGATAAAATGCTCCTTGGAGAATACGGAGCGGAGGTGGATGTGCGACCGGGGGTAGCTGCAGAGCAACGTGCAGCACCCTTGGCAGCAGCTGTTAGCAGATCGGATGCGGAGAAGGGAAAGAAGCAGTGGAAGCTGATAGGCTGCTTGTGGAAGGCTGCTGTTTCTTTCTAAGCTGTGTATAATCTGCCCTCGTCGTACTCAAAGTAGGGCACCTGTTGGCTGTTGCTGATGAGCTTACCATAAAGGCGCAAGTAATGGCTAGGAGTCATTAAGTATATTTTGTTTGTGTGATGCATGGCGCCAGGACACTACCTGGTTCCCCTGTCTGTCCATGAGGTTAAATTGTCCACATCAAACCACCAGCAATCCACCGACCACTACTTGATAGCTCCATAGTGCCTGGGCCTGTTCCGAGGCCTGATGCACCGCAGCATATGTTGCAGTTAGCTGCTGGCGCATCGGGGTTCTTGCCTGTGCTCCCTAACGATGCTGACCAATTGTGTTCCCAGACCTTTCCCCAGCATACATGTTGTTATGGTTGCTTCACTGTAAATGCTTTATGCTGGTTCTGCATGGGCACTCTTGGCGATAATCCGTTCAAAAACATCTTTAGTATGGGGGGTTGGGACCAATCCCCAGCATCTTTGGGATTTTTATCATGGCTGCCATCTAAGCAAGCACATAATCAACATCAGCAAATCATTATCTTTACCTTGTGGCTGTCGCTGTGTTGTTGCTCTCTACATCAGCACCTGCTCAGAAAGCCATGCCCGCAAAGCCTTTTTGCCAAGCTTGCTTATGCAATGTCTTCGGAGCTATACAGAAGGGCTTTGCTGCTGCGGGCGTCAGAATCAATGGCAAATCAGCTGCTGCAGACTTTCCAGCCACCTAGCAAGTGCTCATATCTGAGAGCTGCTCTGAAGAGGGGCTCGTAGCTCAGGTACTAATGAGCAAGCTATCCATAGCCAAACTGAAAGGGCTGAGACAGATATGCCCTGACCCAGACAAGGTTATGCCTCTGTGTTATGGTTCAACACCAGCACCCCTACCTCCTAAGCCAGCACCAGCACCTGTGCCAGTCAAGCCTGACCCTAAACCCCAGCTGCAACCTAAACCATCGTCAGGTTGCCCATTCGCGCCTGCAGACTTCTCTTCAGTATCCTGGGGAAACATCAACATGGCTTGTGGTGAGTCACGCCAAGATAGGAGTTTCAGGTTATTAGCAAGCACAATGCCTAGACTTCAAACCCTAACATGGCTTGCGGTGATATCAGGCAAAGGAGTTGTGGCCCCAGGTATTATGCGCAATGGCCCTATCCAGTAATGCAACACTAACTGAGATGTTTTGCATGAATGCTGTATGATATTACAGTTTCATGTGGCTTGCTCAGTACCGGTAAACTAGTTTTGCACTTTGGTGAAACATTTGTGTATACCACACATCCATCAAGAGGGCAATATGTGACCATGAGGGTACATAGTATATTCTGCTTGCTTTGACCATTGATTCTTGATGCCATCTCAGTGCCTTGGTCCTGGATGCACCATTCAAAGCATTCTTTTGGCAGGCATGTGCAACCAGTGATGTCATAAGGAGGCATGTGAGAGACCGGCATTTTCAAACAAAAACCATTTGCCTTGCTCTTTTCCTGTCTCTTTGCCACTGTACAGGATCTGCGAGCCAATCAGCTCTGCCGGATGAGGGCTTCTGCAGCGTGTGCCTCTGCAATCTCGGCATTGCAATCTGCCAAGGCTTCATGAAACAGAAGGTGATGCTGAACGGGAAGCCAGTTACTGCAGACTTCCCTCCACCCTGACCATCCTCCTTGACAAGTGCCTGGACTCTGCCATTTTGCCGGTGCTAAGCAAGAAGTCACAGCTAACACCAGCAGAGCTGAGTGGACTAGCCAGGACTAAATGTCCAAGGGCACTGGCTGACAAAGTTGGGCCAAAGTGTCCCGATCCCGCCCCTCCCCCTGGATTTGACTCAGGGACCTGCATCGTGGATGCTTCTGCTTTCAGCAAAACAGACTGGACAAAAACTGCACGTGCTTGTGGTACGTCTCTACGCTGACTACACCTGAGGTTTAATCGGAGTCATGGTGTGTGCGGGTTGTCTTTGCCTGGCAACCCTCATGCGGTTGCCACCCCCTAGAGGTTTGCTTGTTTGCATATGGTGCCTCTGTGGGTCTTTTGGACTACGGCCCAGCTTGAGAAATTGCATGCCGAGTTTTGGAGAGCGCCAGGCCTGGAGGGAAAGGGAACTGAGCTTTCCGGCCTAACTCAAAGCATTGTTTAAATCTAGAGCCTAGAACACTGGTTATGACGGAGTGAGAGTCAAGCAGCAGCTGCTGACTTCCAAGGTGACCACAAAATAGTGTTTTGGTTGTTGCGTGCCATTTTGTTTGTGCTTGTATTGCACTCAAAAAATGTCTGAGGATGTCATATCTGGGAACTAGGATGGAGTCGTGCAGGGCGTCACAGAAAACACAGCCTGGTTGAATGCAGCATGGTCACAGAGACTGTGACTGAGCCTGTTGGGCAAGTGGGTTCTCCATAACATTTCCTGCAGGGGCCTTTAGGCTCAGAGTATGGTGTGCCGTATGTCAGCATGTTGCCATGCACAAGAGTCATTTTACAGGCAGATAGTGCCAAACAGACAGATACAGAGTTAAAAGGAACCAGCAATTTGAGAATCATGCTCCCAGAACATGCAACATACATGGTCCATCTTTTGCTGATTTCCTGTGTTGTGTGCTTGTGTTGCTGACTGCAGGAGCAATTGCACAGTCAACCATGTCATCGCAGGCCTACTGCAAGCAATGCCTCTGCAGTATCATGGGCACCATCTACAGAGGTTTCAACGCTTCTAAGGTGCAGATTGCTGGTACAAAAGACTTCACAGGCACCATGAACTTGCTGACCAGCAGCAGCTGCGTCCAAAGTGTGCTGGTGACCCAGCTGATCTCCAGTGCCAAGCTCAGCACCACAGACCTTGACGGGATTTTCTCCAAATGTCCTAGATCAGTGGACTTTGCGGAGAACTGCTTGGCCGGCGTGATGAGCAGCTGTGGCAAGAGCATTATTGTTACAGTTCATGATATGCCATAGCGAAAAGTGCCATAGGCCCCGCACCTCAAGCTGTCACAAAGTACAGCGAGGTGGAACAGAATATGGGTTGTCTTCATGGCATGCATGACAACATACCGGTATGTGCGCTTGTGACTCCACTGGTAAGACGTTGCTGTCTCGCCTTGGAACTGTCACTGGACTCATCTTTAATTTTCTTGGCCGGCCGCATTGGTGGCCATTTAAGTTTAGCAACCAAGTGCAGTCGGCCTGCAAGGTTCTGAACCTTAATGGCGGGACTCTGGTTTTCCAGGGGTTGGAACATCATACTCAATGAGATGCACCATGTATGGCGGTTACCATGAGCATACAAGTACTGTACCTACCATGTGCCTGCTGTTTTTCAGAAAAGATGCTGAAAATACCAGGTAGTTGGTGAATACGAAGGTGTTCAGGTGTAATTAGGCGGACAGTATCTTTGCCATCTGCAGCGAGCTGACAGCTTCTGACGAGTGGTATGAGCAAAATCAAACAAATGTTACCGATCGTATGACACTGTTGCCAATGTGTGGCGGGCATGATTGTGTGCCGGTGTTAATGCGTTAAGAATTACCTCCATCTACAGACCGCAATGGGCTCATATGTATGCTGCGCTGGGCGGGAGATTGTGTGAGTCAGTGATGATGATTGCCACACATTTGTTTATTTGTTTTGATTGATGACCAGTCCAGTGGCTGACCGATACACTCGTTTGTACGCATTAATCCGGAGATGTTTCCTTTTCGCGGCCCGCGACTCGCCCCACGCGTTGAATCTGCTCAGGGGCCGGGCTAGATCGCTTACCGCACGCAGCTAGATCGCCAGAGGTACACACTATGTTGCTCGTTCCGTCCGAAAATAGTTAAGTGAGTAGCATGGCAGCGACTTCATTCACTAAGTCACTGCAGTGGGGGAGGCCTGCTTGCCGCGGCCCGCCGGCAGTCTACTTCTGCCGGTACTATGTTAGTACCGTGAGCCCGGTCAGGGTGCCGTCAGAATGGCTTCAAAGTGAAACCCGCGGGCAACGTCGATTAGCCAAACAGCCAATAGAAGGCCCACGAGTTGAGATAAGAGTAAGCACATACTCATAATGCATCTCCTTCCCTCCGGTGAGCATGCCTGAAGTCTCAGACCAGCACGATTGGGGAGCCATTAGTGCGGCCACGAGTTCTGGCCAAACCCGCACTCTCGTCGTGTTCATTGCACAGGTTGCGAACGCCCCGTTCATTCACAAGGAAATGTCCTCGAGACCCCAACGGATGTCGGGCCCGATGAATGAAACAAGAGGCGGTCAGGCAGGCCAGGCAGCCAGTCCAGACCGAGACTGCATTGGGAGTGAGTCAATTCACCCACTGATATCTTAAAACGTTGGATCACACATACTGCAGGTAAATAGTCAAGCGCTGCGTGGCATTCTCAAACGCGCGGTTAAAGTTTATTACTTATGCCTCCCACGCTTCCCCTTCTTGCTGCTGCCTTTGGTCCTCTGCCTCGTCTGCTTCCCTTGCTGCTGCTGCTGCTGGCCGTCCTGCTCCTCTTCCCCATCCTCCCCCTGCTGCCCCTCCTTCTGACCCGACTCCCCCCCACCATTTTCACAAGCCATCTGCGTAAGCAGCCTCCTCGCCCTGCTGTCAGCATGCCGCCCAAGCAGACTCAAATCAGCTTCTGACATGACTGTATGCACACCACCCATCCCTCGCCGCCGCTGCTCCACATCACTCCCCTCCCCACTGCTGCTGTCGACCCCACTGCTGCTCCTATGCAAATGCACCACCACCCCACTTTCCACCCCATCTCCCTCCCCAGCCTCCACCAGCTCCAGCTTCAGCTTCAAACACCCCTTGTGCGTGTACACCTTCCCACTCACCCGTGTCACCCGGAACCCGGGTGACACCAGCTCAGGGTACAATGGCACCTCGACGCTGGCATACTTCCCGGGCACCTCCACCAGGAGGTCACCCTCTGACGTGAGCAAACTGGTCACCTCAGCATGACTAGTAACACCAGGCATTTCAAACCTGAGTGACACCATGCTCAAGCTGTTCACCACCACCTTCCAGCGTAGCTCCGGAAGCTTCTCCTGGCTACCACCCTGATCTCCCACTGCTGCTGCTGCCCCCTGCCCCCTACTGCTACTGCCTGACGTACCCCCTGCTATTGCCCCTCTCTGCTGCTGCTGCTGCTGTTGACCCTCCCTTGCAACTGCCCCATTCAATGATCCATGGCCCACAACCATCCCATCCCCACCACCCACCCCACCAGCCCCCACAGGAGCAGCAGCAGCCACCCCTGACCGCAAAACACGACCAGGGCTGCTGCTTAAGCTAGTGGAAGTAGACGTGGGGCTAGGGCTCCCTTCGCTCGTCCCGTCATCTTCCATCGGCTGCTGCAACTTAACCAACGCTGCTGGCGCTGTACATACCCTGCTCAGCATCTGAGCACCTGTAAGTGCGCTACTGCTGCTGCTGCTAGTCACCTCTGCCTCATCATTTGCCATCACAGCACCCTCAACCCCACCTGCAGCGGGGGCACTGATACCGTCGCCATCCGACATGCTGCTGCTGCTGCTCAGCTCCCCGTTGTCCCGCGCCCGAACAGCATCAGGCCCCTCCGACACCAGCCCTGCTGCTGCCTCTGCTGCTACTGCTACACCCTTCTCCACTGCTGCTGATGCTGGTGGTACTGCCGCTGCTGCTGGCGTCGGCTGTGGTGCCGGTTTCGGACACTGACGCTGGTAGAACAGCATGTAGGCATTGTGCTTCAACACCATACTCGGCGCCACTGGCTTGACCTCCTCATCGTCGCAAAGGTACCACCGCCCATCACCACCCTTCACAAACGCTATGTAGTGCCCAAATGTAGTGCTATTCATCTGGTCCAAATGCACTACTACCCCATACAAGCTGTACTCCGCCGGGCCAGCATCCAAACCCCCCTTGGACATGAAGGGTCGTAGGTCCAGCGTCTCCCCAAATGCCAGGCGCCTGTTGTTCTTCCCGAAGCGGCCCATCCCGAAGCGCTTGAGGCAGAGGACCAGGCAGTTTGGCGCTACCTCAAACTTGACGCTGCGGCGGGCACGCACACGAGAGTGGCAACCGTCACACTGGTAGCGGTTCTCCCCATCTAGCCACTCATCTGCAGATAGCAGCAACACGGCAAGGGTGAGAAGGAGCAACATGATAGTAAAGAAGCAGCAGTAGCAGCAGCAAGAAGCTTTTGTACAGCATCACAAGCAAGGATGGGCATGGTTGACAGGAGAAGCAAGAGCATGCTGCAGCAATAGGCAGTGATTGCATCTAACTTTAAAATCCTCGGGCAGACTTTCTAAAAGAACCCTGCAACCTTTTGTGAACCGTGAACGCCCCTCGGAAAATGTGCTATTTTATTGCGGTTTTGGCCAAAAGCGACTCCAAATGGGCTACGTTTTCGACCCAAAAAGCCCCAAGACTGCCGTACATTTCCAGGATTCGAGGAATCTTTATTCATTTCCGATTCCGAACAAATGCTAAAATGCTCTAAAATTTCGGACATTTCCACATTTTGCGCAAAATCTTTGAAGAAACGAGGTAAGATACGATCACTGGCAGTAAGACCAGTCCTTATTAGTGCAGCAGATCCATAGCAGCAGTGGCATTGTACAACCAGTACCGCCAGCAGCAGCCAGTACACCATTGCACAGCATTGAACCAGTGCCATGTCTCCAAGCTCCTTTCCTCATCCCACCCACCCTCGCCAGACCCCTCTCCCCATCCTTCATTTGCCCCACATGCATGGCAGTTAGCGCTTCATCCATCGTCCATCCCTGCCTCTCCCACACGCTGGTACTACCAACCTGCTGCCTACTTACACATTTTCCGACATAAAACCCCTCCCCTGTCCAACATCCTAACTGCTTTGCATGCTCCAGTGCTTGCCCCAGAGCCCTTACGGATGCTGGAGCCCTGTATCCCCAACCCCCTCCATGCCTCTCTATACGTCTGAAACCCACATCAGCAGTTCTTGATAGAAGCACTACCAAACATACCCTGCCTGGGTAGCTGAATGACCTATTTATGCTCTCCTCAAGGGGCCCCTTTCAATCATGAGGGCCCCACTGCTAGCAACCCCTGTCTGGCAGTATTCTCCTCAACCTACCGACGGGGGCCTGCAGATCCATCCAACCACCTCCAGCTAACCACCCCCCCCTCCCCGCCCATCCAGGTGGCAAAGACCCTGAGCCCACCCCCCTCCACCAGCCATCCCCTGCCTTCCCTGCAGTCGCAAACATCCATTACAAACATACTGCACTGTGGTATGAGCTATGGGCCATGGCTTTCAGCGCTGCCTAAACCCAAAACCCTACCTGCACAGTATGTGGCCAGAGCATCGTCCAGGTCATCTACTTGGCTGGGAATCTCAATGGCCACATCCATAAAGTGCTCAAAGCGGCGGGAGGTGTAGCCACAGCTCATGCACTCAGTCTGCTGCCGCACGTACCCGCCATACACATGGTTGACCAATGTGGTCTCTTGTGTCCTGAGAAGGCAGAAGCAAAATCAGAACTTAAGGGTCCTCTAAATTATGACCATATGAGGTAGATCACTGCACAACTTTAGGGCCGTGCAGGACCTGCCACATGACTCCAACCAGCTTGTTAGGGTGTGTTGAGAGAGACCGATACTGATAAGGGTCGCCTTACTGCATATCATTCATTCAATCAAAAAGCAAAAAACAGCTATGCCAAAGGGTCGTCAAACAACCCCACGCCGACCAACCATATAAATACCCCTCGTACAGGTGCTCCACTTAGGCACCATGAAACACTGCAACACAGATTTGAAGCCAAATGGCAAACCTGATGCCAAATCTGATGCTTGTGAGAAGTAATGATCATACGTAACTACTATCATGTAACCGATAATATCATCAGCACGGAAGTCTGAACAATGACAATTAGTCAGCCCTCACTTTTGTAAGCAGCAACCACAATGGGGACCAAAGCTTGTTCAAGGCAATCCCTTCCCCTTCTCTGCTCACCTAACATCATATCGTTGCTTGCCCCCCTTCTCTGCCAGCAGTATGGACTCCATGGTATTGACCAAGCTGTAGAAGAACTCATGGGTGTCCTCCTGACGCCCGTAAGCCAGGCTCTTGCTCATGCGCTTCAGGTGGCGCAGCAGCGGCTTCAGGGTCACCTCAGACCTAGAGGGTTCAGATACCACAGCAGCCAGTTGCTGCAAAGTAGAGGGAACATGAAGAATAGTCAGGCATGGGTGTACCCTGGAAGCTTCTGGAGCATCCTTCACTGTACTCTCGAGGCAAAAAGGCAAGAAGAACCCTGAGTAACACGTTTGGATAAGTCCCCGCACCCCTAGCGGAATCTGCTCCCTCATCCCCTTGATAAACGCCTGCGGAACCCATTCTAGCAGCATAAACCCCAGTGCTGCCCTGCTTACCTGTTCCGGCATCCCATATAAGAATCTAAGTCTCAACTGCTTCACAACCCACCTCCTATTCCATCCTACATACGATAGAACTCTGATTCTCAGCTGTTGCTCTATCTTGCATCCTGCCCCTCTCCACTAGACGTGACTCTAAACTGCTCCATACCCTGTCTCCAAACCATCCCAGACATGACTCCAGCAGCTGCTTAACCTACCACCTGCTCTACCAACATACAACCATGGCTTCCCAACTGCCGCCCCACCCCATCTCCTGGCCCACCCCGAACGGCTCTCTGTCTCCCTTTCCCCTTATGTAGCCAAGAATCCAGGTCCAGCTGCTACCATAACTCACCTCCTGCTCTACCCTGAATAACATTGGTTGGCACAACCCACCTCCTGCCCTCCCCCAAATGCAACCTCACATGAAACATGCTGCTATATCTTCATCCATTGTCTTATGCATTTGGGACCTGATGAACGCTAACTGCTACTGAAATGTGTCTAAGATACGATTAAGCTGCCCAAACATCGGTCGCTAGGCACCCCGCGCTGTTACACATTCTCTTGGACCTCACCTGCAGCTCGCAGACCAGGCACCAGTCCTCAAGTTTAGGCTTACAGCACGTCTTCTCATGCAACCGCGAGTCCAGGAATGCCCGCAGTGGCCTGCTCGCCATCATGCACTGAATGATGGCATTGGCATAGCAGCTGTTCCCTACATTTGCAAATGCTGCTGGCGCACGCTTGACCACAGGCGTTCCTGCCACGATCTGCAGGAAGAGCTCATAAGAGAAGAGCAGCTTCGCATGAGGGACTGGGGCCAACTCCTGCCCTGGTGGTCCTGCTGCAGGCGCTGCTGCTACTGCTGCTGCTTTGCCTGCTGCAGCTGAACCATTGGCTGCTGCTGCTGCTGTCCCGTTGGCTGTTACTGTTGCTGCTGCTGCTGCTGCTTTTGATTTAACAGCTGCTAGCTTTTCTGCATCTGCGATGCGCTTGGCATTTTGGAGGCGCTCACACTGGAACTTGTGCACGGTGAAATCCTTTCGCTGACAGGTCTGGGTGCTGCAGAGACAGACAGAGAGAGAGAGAGTGGAAGGGGGAAAGAGCAGAGGAAAGATCCCCAAGCTATATACCAACTAGGACACATGTAACATGTTCATTGCTTCTGTTCATTGCTTCTGTTAGATCTAACAACAGCGTGCCTGCATCTGACAAGGTGCAGAAGTCAAGCCATCTGCTCCTGGAAAATGAGCCAACATGACCTTCGTTGAGGCAAACAATCGACGGCATGCATGCTCTTCTGGAGGGTCTCCAGTACAACGGACATCAGGGTCCTCCTTAAGATGATAAAGCCCATGCATCAATCATGACCCCACTCACCAGTAGTGGGTGGACTTGCACTTGGAGCACCTCGTAGTGGTGACCTTTTTGCATATCTTGCAAGGAGCACAGTCTATCGACATTCTGCTGTGCGGAAGAGGCTGATCCCACCAAGGATCACTGTCTGTAGAGTAAGCTGACGCTGAATAGCTGTCTTCACGATTGTGATACCACTGCTGGACTCTGCAGAAGCAAGACGTGAGTGAGCTGTTCGGATATACCTTCCATGCTTTACAGATGTTCTGAGAAGGAGACCATGATAAGAGTTTTACCAGTGCTTGATGCCGCCCAAAGAGAACTTACAGGAAGGCTACCACCGCGGCGAGCAGTGTTGCTGCGACGACCGCCTGAGCTAGCAAAGGTATCATACGACTATGCCACTAGCCAGCCACGTCCAGCCAGCCAGCCACATGCATATGAGCAGCTAGGCAGATAATGTTCTGAACTTTTAATGATGCGTGGTGCGCGGGGTGGTGACAAGTACTCAGCCGATCAAGCGTGATCACAAATAGGCCCCAACTGTTAGTTTAATCACTGAATGGTGGTGTAAACGCTACTGCATCGGGTAAAGTGCAACGGAATTACATAAGTAGCAGGTTTAAAGCGGCCATGCTAGGCAGGCCTTTTATCCATATGCAGCGTCCAAGTGATTTGAGGTTGAACACAGTGTCATAGGGAAGCAGTTACATGGTGTTACTGCCCTGTTGCGCATCCAGGCCCCTCCTGCTTCGAGGCAGAGCTTGTAACATGCAGCTGAAACCCAAGGTTTTTGAAGGTTTCAGAGCCGGCATCACCCAAGGACTTTCAAAGCACCAAGCACCGAGCCAAGCCTGCAGGCCTCCTTGTCATCAATTCCGCGGTCGGAACATCCATGCTTTGTTATTGAATGCGGTTGTGCTGCATTGGTGTATTTCTGACTCCTTGCATGCGCAGTTGCACTGTTGTGAACGGAAGCCAGCTGCCACTAGGGTCTCGGTTTACCACGTATGCCTAGTTTGCGCCATGATGCGGTAGATCCTTTCGTCTCTGCAGTACCACCAATGTGCGTTAGATCCTCATAACGGCCAACCTTGACCAGCCAAGGCACTGAAGGTTCGCTTCTCGACAGCTTCGTGCTTACAGTTTACGGCTTGAATGAACTGCTGTCTGGTTAAGCGCGGAGATCACCGTCACACTGATACCCAGCCTCCCCGATATTTGGATAGGAGCAACTGGTGGCATACTCGAGATACATGGCAAGCCTGCCCGAGGAATCTTGGGCAGATTTGCCAGGCGATGTCTTACAGGTATGTGAAAACGCTCTTGAGCGCCTTCACCGCGTCTGGCAAGGTGCCTGGATTTGGCAGGGACGCCTGATTAGGCGCCAAGCTTCTGCATGCAACAGTCACCCGGTAGTGTCGTAGCTCGAATGCGCAGCACCACATTCCCTCAGGAGTAACTGCGGTCTATATTTGCAGGCCATTGGATCGCTGTTCACCGATCCTAGGCACTTGAACAGTGCGAGTCTCGTTTGCAAGGCATGGAAAGGGCAGATAACAGAAGGAGTGAATGAGCTGCATGTGGACATGAACCCCACCCTGGACGCATGGGATACACGAGTGCAACGCCTGGGATCTTTGGTGCCTCGCCTGTCCCGTTGCAAGGCTCATATCAGCAGCGCTGTACCAAAGATGAGCTTCCCAGCTAACTTGCAGCGGATGGCTGATCAGCTTGATAGCATTGAGGTAAAAGCATACACGACATTGCATCCAGATCTACCGCATGCTTGATTGTTGCCAATGCTTCTCAGCAAAGGGCATTATATACAAAATAAAGCAGCAATGCACACATACGATGTATGGTCCCAAGGCCTCGACAATGTACCGGTAGTCAGGACTCATGTCCTGCTCTAACCGGGATTGAGACTGTACATGGACTGCTGAGCACAATCTGGTGCCCCCTGACTCACAAGACATACTTTGTGTATGGAGAAGCTCTTGTGTTTTCACCAATGCATGCTCAAAGTCATATATGGTGCAGTGGTTTTTACATACGGGGTCTCTTGCCCTAAGCGGAAAAAGTAGCAAGTTAAGCCAGTGTCTGTTGTAGCATGGACCTCTGGTTGCAGTTCATGCATTCTTTGATGTTTCTTTTGGGTTGTTCCAGTCTCGAGGGTCGCTCAAGGATATCATGCACAAGGAAGTATGTGTTTGCTAACATGCCCCTAATGCCCCTTCCTTGTGTCTCAGCTTCCTACAGCACCGGCACCTTGAGCTAAGCGAGGGATTGTACCTGTAACTGGGTTTGCTTCAGACTCGTTGCGCTTGCTGATAGAGCATGACTAGCTCTTCTGCTCGAACAGTTCCTGGTCCGCTGCCACCACATTCTAAAGCAGCCCTGACTGGCTGTGCTAAAGTCTCACCGCTCCCTGTCCCCTTGCCCTCCAACAAGAGCTTCCAGCTGTGCTAAGATTCCGTGCTGGAAGCAAGGCATGCTTCCCTGTCTTAGCTCCCGAGAATTGTATCCATATAACTCATTATAAATGCCTGTCCAACGGGCTTCCTTAGGGTGCCTTCCGCTCATCACCCTCTGTGTTCCTGGTGCCTCCCCCTGCTCCCCCCTTCCTTGCAGCACCTCCACCTTGAGCTGAGTGAGGGCTTTGAGCTGTGGCTGGATTCAGGCATGGAGCTTGCCTCTCTGCAGAGGCTCCGGAGCCTAACTCTCAGCGGGGGTAACTTCTCAGGGCTAGCAGCACAGCGGCTGCTGAGGGGCTTGGCCATTGCTTGCCCGCATTTGGAAGAGCTGCATGTGCTGCCTCTGCCTAGGTCTGGGCTGGGGGATGAGGAGGTGCCACTTATCAATGAGCTGACTGGACTCAAGGTAATGTGTATATGCATTTTTGGATGGGGCACTTCATAGTGGGTGGTGGTTTCCACGCCTCATGCCACCTGATAGTCATTATAGAGTGTTGGTTTGCGTCTTTTTGTTTATCTGGTGCAGAGCAGTCAGGAGAAGCATTTCGTATCACTGTTGGGTTTGATCATACCAGTGAACATAGAGGGAAGTGATGGTCACACCCTATGACCTATCCATGCGGTGCCTACCAGGTGCCTGAGTTACAACTTCACCGCTCACTAGCAGAGGTCTCGCAGAGGGTGTTGAAATGACTGGGCTGCCTGTCTATATATCTACCATCTATACCAAAGCTTGAATCATTCTGGTCATGTGGTAGGAGATGTGCAGTGTTAGGGCCATTATGTATGCTGCCACCTCTGGCATTGGGTATGGACACACTGCAACCGCCTGAGAGTTAACAGCTCTAGTGCTCATTTCTTGCACCTGGCCTGCTCGTGCTCTAGGTGCTGGAGTTTCAGACTTATAGGCTCAACCATCAGTGTCTGGCTGGTTTTGAGGGTCTGGAGTCACTGCAGTGCCTTTTTATTGCCATGTCTAGGCTGAAATCTTTCTCTTCACACGTTACCAGCTGTTCATTTTTAATTCATGATTATGCTACAATCTCTTCCCTTGCACTAGATGCTGGAGTTCCAGGTTTACAGGCTCACCAGCACTGGTCTGGCTGACCTGCTGAGTCTGGAGGCAGTGCAGTGCCTGTTATAATACCATGTTTAGTTTGATGTATCTCTTTCCACGTGGTGGCACCTGTCCACTGTCTAATTCAAGGTCAATGCCAACACTGTTCTTGCACTAGGTGCTGGAGTTCCAGGCTTACAGGCTCACCAGTACTGGTCTGGCTGGTCTGATGGGTCTGGAATCACTGGAGTGCCTGTCCATCCATGGCCTGGACTCATGGGCGTCTGACACAGCCTGCTTCAGGATGCGGCCCAGCTTGAAGGAGTTGCACCTGGGGTGTGAGTATGAGCTGCCACCAGAGGCAGTGCAGAGGCTGAGGGATGTGCCGGATTTGTCTATGAGATTCAGGTGGGTGGAGTGGAGGGAGGGAGGGGGAGGGGGACCCGTTCTTGACACAGTGTTGACAAGTACCATAGAGTTTTTGTCTAGTCCAAAGGAGTTCTCTTGGGGTGGGAGTGTGAGCGGCCAACAGAGGCGGTGCAGAGGCTGAGCGATGTGCTGGATCTGTATATGAGGATCAGGTGGGTACTGTTACTGGGTGGAGGTTAGTTGTCAGTGGAATGGGAGGGGGAGAGACAGAAAAAATCATGAGGCAGGAATCATGGCAGATTCACGGGCAGAGCAGGGCACGATTGGGGATAGGAGAGTGCAGGAGGGAGTGAGACAGGGTTGTGGAGAACAGGGCAGTTGAGGAGCGGAGAGGGCGGTGGGGGACTGGACAGGGTAGAAGTTAGCAGAAGTTTCGGGAGGACGAGTGGGTTTGTAAGGAATGACACATCATCAGGCGACGTCAGCTGGCCTTTTATCTAGTTTTTTGGGACAGCAATTCAGGATACAAAACGGAGTGGGTAGGCCATTGGCGCGATTGGCAGGACAGTTTTAGAAAAAGGGGCTGGGGGAAAGGGGACCGGTTTACCGGGGGTTGATGTTGAGGAGCCATGTGGCTGAGGGGGAGAAGGGCCATTGAAGGAAGGGTTGAGGGCCATGGCTTATTGGCAGAGCACGTCTACAAGGACATCTTGGCAAAGGCTGTGTCAAGGCCAGTTGGGTAGGGGAAAGCAAAGGGGAGAGATGCAATGAAAGGAGGAGCTTATCAGAGGGTTTCTTTAGACAATAGGATGAGGACGGGGGGCAGGGATGGCGTAATGGAAGTGCATAAAACGGGGAGCAGTGGGGGTGGGGGAAAGCAGTAGAGGGATGTATGGGGAGCATTTGCCCTGGCCTTCATGGTACTACGTGCACACTGATGTGTCTTGAGAATGGTGGTTGACCTGCTGCGACCTTTTAACTCCAGGGCTTCCAAACCCAACAGGCCTTCCTCGTTTACAACATAAACATCACATCTCCATTCTTACCGGTTTGCTGCACAGGTGGACAGACAAGCTGCATGGCCTGCTAAAGACTTGCAGCCTGCACCTGAGTGAGCACCTGGTGAAGCTGGACTTGGGTTGCTGCCGCCTGGGCAGTGAAGCCAGCTGTAATGCGCTAGATAATCTATCCAGCCTGACTGGATTGACAGACCTGCGCATGAGCGTGTACAGCAACAGTGACACACGGCTGACTTTGGACCTCAGCCAGCTGGCGCCATTGTCAAATTTGCAGGTGGGCAGCGTGGGGGGGGGGGGGGGGGAGCAGTATTGATAGGTCCGAAGAAGTGGTGTTCATAGAATGATGGGGCAGAGGGACAAGGTTTGGTGACGCTAACAAATAGTTGAGGAAATTACTTGTGGATTCTGTCTCACTGGGATCGGTGGGGCTGGCAGCGTGCTCCATTACAGACATGAAGTGGCAGAGCATGTGAAGTCTGTGGGTGGGTATTTTGCGAAGGTCTTCCTTGGGAGAGTCGGAAAGTTGATTGCATGGTTCGTCCTGTCGTGTCCAATTTTGGATCATGATAGCTGTCGTGCTTGCCTTCCTGGACCACAGCTATCATGTGATGCACAGCAGCATGGGTGCTTCCCCAGGCAGTGCCATTTTGTTGCCACCATGCCAGCTGGTGCCTGCTGCTGCCTGGTGCCATGCCTGCTGTTTCTCCTCATGATCATCCAATGGCATTCTCCGCCAGTCAAATGCACTCATGTAAAATGAGCTGTTCCCCTCTATTTCCTGACTCTACCCTTTCTTCACAGATCCTGCATCTTACCAAGCAGCATGCCTACTTCCCAGAGCAGCGGCGCCTGATGGAGTCCAGCATTGCCATACCCATCACGGCTGAGTCAGCGCGCAGGTTGGCGACGAGCTGCGGGAAGCTGCGGTCATTGCGGCTGTCTGTGGGCAGAGGGGATATGAAGCAAGAGGGGCTGGCACAGCTGAGCCAGTTCTCAAGCCTGAAAGCGTAAGTTTTGCCGTGCTCAAGCTAAATCTTAATAGAAGTATTGTTCTGGTAGTGTTATGGTCCTTCCTTTCATGCTTGGCTGTGGGCTGTTGCAGAATGGTACAACATGGCATCTTGCTTGGTTATAGCCTGGAGCTGGAGATGTAGTGGTTTAGGCAGTGTGTGGCTTACTGGTTGTGTTGCATCATCTAGCTAGAGATGTGTGGTCTGAAATGTTGGATGGAGCTGCCAAAATGTTTGTCGTCCTGTGCTGTAGACGAATTGTCAGCACTGAGCACTCCTTTGTTAGCTCATCTGTCTGCCTGGGTCTTTAGTTTGGCTGAAAAAGTAGTCGGGCTGCAGTATTAACAGACGCTGACAGCATGATAGCAAGGAGCATAATACAGTGAAGTTGCTGGGCCTTCTGTTCGAATGTAGATGACAGTCACGTGCTGCGACCCTAACCTCAATAGCACAGTGGTTTGTGGATTCTTCTGTTTCCTTCCATAATTGGTTTACTCATGCTTGACCATTTGGTACATCTCCTTTGTAAGCAGCCCTTGGATGGTCGCATTATCGCGTGGTATATGGCTAGCGTGTAGAGTTGTCCGAGCTTTTCAGTGCATCTTCAGGCTTGCTTACTGCTGTCAAGCTTGGGGGCTAAGAGCAGGGGTGAATCTGCTTCCTTCTCTCAGGTTGCAAAATCTGGTTGCTGGCTGGATTGGACAAGTCAACTCTGGCACCCCTCATATGTATAAGACTTGGGATGCTTTTACCATCCCCTTGTATTTGACTGCTGTGTAGCTTGGTCAAGCATCTCCACACCGAATATGGAGGCTAAGAACGTGTGATTGTGCATTTATCTCTCTCAGGCTGTCCATTCATGCGGAGCCCTTTGGTACCCCGCCCTCCCCTGTGGAGCTGGAGCTGTCCCGCCTGCCACCAGGTCTGACCAGCCTGGAGCTGCGGCATGTGGATGTGCTGGACCGACCCCAGGCCCTCACCAGCAGCAGGTGCTTGGAACAGCTGGCTTGCTTGAAGCTGGAGAGCTGCAGGTTGAGGGCAGCACAACTGCAGGTATGGAGTTTGGGGTAACATGGGTATTGTTATTGGGGGGTATAGGGTTTAGGGTTTACGGTATCATGGTTAATTGACCCCGGCAGGTAGGGAGCGTGCTGCACCCTGCTGGAGTGCTGGGGTGTAGATCAAGTCCTAGAGTGTGTGCCTAACATCGTAAACGCCTAGATCTACTACTAAAATGGAAGGGGGGTCCAAGAAGTTTGGTTGCCTGGAAGCAATGGGAGTAGTCTGGGGCAAGGGCCATGGCTTGCTGGAGGGCTGCAGGTTGAGGGCGGCACAACTGCAGGCAGGGAGTTTGAGTGTGTTGTTCAAGGTAAGTAGCCATGGTTATATGAAAGCAGTGGCTATAGTGAAGGGCAAGCATCATATTGCTTGTTAATGGGCTGCAGTCGGGGGGCAGGTCCCTGACAGCAAGAGGGCCTTCTTACAACTTCTGTTGTTGGTGGCAAGGGCAGCGTAGTCCCAGGTCTGGAATTGCGGTGCTGGGTATAATGCCCATGTTTTTGAAATTGTGGTAGACATAAACAAGTATGTTCTGCTAGCTTGTCAATGTGTCGCCATGATTGGCATGGTCATTAATCGCATTGAGAGCCTTATCGTTTGGAAGTTTAAATGTGTAGTAAGCACGTGGTGCGCAGTCACGTTACGTATGCTACTGTCTACGTGCTAGGTAGAACTGACATGCAATCTTTGCTATCCTGTGGTTGTAGGCCTTGGCAGCCAGCTTGCCTGAGCTGCAGTCCTTGAAGCTGGTGCATGTGGCAGGGCTGTGCAATGAGGGTGTGGCATCTCTGCGTGGCATGACTCAGCTCATGGAGCTGGCAGTGATTGGCAGCCGCAACAAGGCACTCACACAGCACAGCTTGCAGGCGCTGGCGGGGTTGCGGAACCTCAGGTGGGTACGGCTGTAGTGGAGATCTACTGTATGGCATTGGTGTGTTGGGCCCAAGTAGAATATGTTTTGGTGAGTAAGTGGTTGCATCATGTAGAGCTGCGCGATATGGATGATCGAATTTATGACACAGCATGGCCTGCAGGCACTGGCAGAGCTGGGGGACGAGTGGTGAGTGCTCTGGGTGGGTTGTATTGTCAGATATGTCAGCCTGGAGTGCGCCCTTCACTTCCTGTTGAGGTTTGGGTTGGAAGAGGGAAGCAGTTGTCTGTGCCGTTGGGGTTGGAAGAGGGAAGCAGGTGATTGGAAGAGTATGATGACAAAGCTGTCTATTTTGAAGGCAGGCTAGCGTGGACTTAGCTTGAGTAGCTACATTCTGAAGACGAGCTGCTGCAGAGAACCGAAGGAATAGCATTGACTTCTGGGAGAGGGGTTTGTGTGGACTCCAAGGGTGTTTAGCTGGTCTAGAGTATGCTTACTATCACCTTACCTCATGCGTATTGGAAGTGCACGAGGACCGGCGCAAATAAGAGAAGAACAGGTGCTCCTTGCTGATTTGTACATGGTATGGATGCACCCTCTGATGTCAGTCGACATCTGCCCAAGCACAATCAGACGCTGCAGCTGACTGTCGTCCTGATGTCCTCAGCTGCAACCTCTGAAGATTGCTGGGTTCTGATGGTGCCACCCATTATTATGTGCACTTGAGGTCTGTGGTATCCGACCTGGAAAACTGATTATCTGTCTTCTTGAGCCGACGTGGTGGATGCATCTACACATGTGAGAGTGCTCTGATCTCTCTGCCCAGTCTGCTCCTATAAGTAGGCGTGACAGGGTCCACATGTGCTGTTCCCGACTGTACACCCGCACTCCTGGCTCTGCTGAACTGCTGCCTGGTACTGCTGCTGTCGCTGTTATCCCTGCCCTGGGAGAGTGATGATTCTGTCCTGCTGCACTGTGTTGAGCGCCTTCAGTACATGCTTTACACAGCCCTTGCCCCTCTGCTGACTCTTCTTTAACATTAGGTCTTGCATACAGGCTATTGAAGAGCTCCTATGTGTGTCCCTGTATGCATGCCCAGTTGCCTGTCATATACCGGGCTCCTTGCATGGCTGAACTCAGCTGTCTCTGTTGCTGCTGCTCCTGTCATCCCCTGCAGGTACCTGACATGGGAGAGTGATGACCTCTGCTCCCAGGGCCCTGTGCTGGATGCCTTCACACACTTCACTGTGCTGCGGCTGCTGTCCCTGAGCTGCACTTCCAAGACGCTCAGCAATGCATGTGGCTCCCGGGAGGTGTTCAGGGAGCTGATGCCATACTGTGATCTGGACCTCATTGGCTCCAACTAAGCAGCTGTGTCATACCTGACAAGGTGCTGAAGTTGGCCTTAGATGTGAATGTGTAAGGGGCCATGAGCCCTCAGAGCCCTATGGTTTCCCGGTTGTGTAAATTAGTGTGGCCCTGACGGCTGAGATGCACAGCAAGGCGTCAGGGCAGCTCTTAATGGCCATGCTATACTGTGAGCTGGGCAAGCCAGGGAGGACGGCAAGCATGACCAGTGTCTTGAGTTGGCCTTAAGGTGTGATGGTGAGAGCTCTAATCCATCTGACCATGTGGCAAGCCTTTGGCACCTGCAATACAGTTTTTGGCACGTTGAAGATGAGAGCTCACACTTTGCAAGGAGGGCGGGGGGTGGAAATCCTAGGTAGCTGCTTTGGCAGTTTGGAGTCTGGGGATTCTGCTTATGCAGGGGTCTGGGCTAATCGTGGAGGATTCTGTATGCAATGTGTGTTGTCCAGCAGCATTGGCAGTGTTATCCTGTACCAGTACATTGTACTGGATCACAAAGCTTGGGGAGTTGCTAGAATACAAATGTGTTGAACCCCTGTTTGAGCTTCTTGAAGTCAGTTTGTATTTAGGTTTACTGTGTGCCAAGTCATTTGTGAGGCTGTCTAGCTAATGCTCCATACTGCAGGTTTTAAGTGATTTCAGCTGATGGTATGCCTCACTTGAACTGCACATAGCCTGAATGGTGTGGTGGGCAGTGACTGCAAGGGCCTTACAGAGGGTTGACCTCTGACTTGTTGTGGATGCACGGGCCATGGTGCACACTGCAGGCTATAGTATATGGACTTCAACTGTTGGCGTGTCTATCACATCGAGACAGGGTATCCTTTAGATATTGATTCGGAAGCTGGGTTACTCTTGGTTGAGTGCACATGTGCAGTGCAATGCCTATGCTTTCTAAGTGTAGCTGTTACAAAAGTGGTGTTTGGATGCTAGGAGCATGAAGGGTTTGACAACTATATCATTGATTGCACGTGTATTTTATCAGTAGGCGGCTGCTGTGAAAGGACGGCACGTTCGATGTGTGCATCTATCACGGCAGTCTACGATAACTGTGTTGTTGTGCGCATGTGTACGATGTCCTGTGGTACAGGTTGGGCACCTGTAACCAGCTCTCCAGTTGTACTTGTATCTTGTGGGCATCACCCCTTTGCTGCTTGTTTCTGCACCCCCTTGTACTGGAGGGAGACTGGAAGCAACTGGGGTGTCAGCATGACACAGCGCAAAGGCGGGTTGAAGCAGCCTGGTGCCTTTTTCCTTGTAGCATTTAGACTGCGCACAGGCTGCTATAAGATTTCTGTGTGTGGCATGTTGTAGCGGAAGCACTGCTGATTGGCATGTATCCCAAGGTGCTGTGCAGGGGCTTAGTCCTGTTTGGGTCAGGAAGTGCCCCGCGAGAGTCTGTGCTGACTAGGAGGGTCAGGGAGTGTTAGTGGGGCGGGAACTGGTTGGCTGCATGGTATGCAAGCTGCTGGGACCCTGCTGGCAATGGCTGTTTTCTTCATGAGCTCCAAGACTCTGACCCAGAGCAACTGCCGGAACAAGGAGTCCTTCGATTTGTCCGGGAAGTTGATGGACCTGAATGTCTACGCTGGGGCGGCGTTGATGTTCAGGTTCATCGAGCTCCCGGATAAATTGAAGGGCTTCTCATCCCAGCAGTTGCTCTGGGATTGGGCATGTATTTGTACTAAAGCTGACTTGCTGGCAAGATGTTTCAGGAGTGGGTTGTTATAAGAGGGTGCCATTCTAAGGTGCAGCTCACGGGCTTGGTCCTGTTTGTGTACGCAAGTGCACTTGGGGAGCCTGTGCTGGCTCCGAGGATCAGGGGCAAGCCAGTGTGGTTTGGGATTGGTGGGGTGGGACCGTGGAAAGGCACCAGATTTGCCAGGAGTGTTTGAGGTTTCCTGGAGGCTGTGCAGATAGACTGCTGGGCTGCTGCTATGGATGCCTCCTTCTTTTGGGCATGTAATTGCACTATTGGTGATTTGCAAGCAACATGTTTTGAGTGAGCCGTTATTGGGCAATGACCATCTGCCAGAGGCTTACATCGGACCTAGGAATGTGCAGCCAACAGGGCAATGCCGATTGTGCATGCTGTGCCATTGCCAGTTTGTTGTGACATGATATGTGTGGTCAAGTTGCTGTGCTCTTTCAAGGCAAAGGCAGACAAAAGTTGTAATTGTATGGTTTGTAGTTGTACCATCAATAGATACGCTAGGGGGGCGCTCTGCTCTGGGCATTGAGCATGTTTGTCATTGATTGTTGCGACCTGTTGTTCTGCAGGTGTATCATCAGCTGTCACTAGCCCACTTATGTGTTCTGGGCTCCGAATGGTAGTGGGCCTATCTATATGTATTAGGTGAGGGTCCACTCCCTTAACATATGCAAGAAGGGATTTCCCCCCTTCTCTGCGTAGTTCTCTCTCTCTCTCTCATCAGCTGTCACTGGAACTACGTGCTTTGCATGTTGTTGGGGTATGTTTGTATCATCAGTGTCTTGTGTGCCCTCATGCCATGTGTGTTTGGAGTCACAAGGGTTTTGGCAGGGAGGCCTTGCACTAGAGGTCTGGACTTTTTGCAGTGTTGGCCTGTGGTGCTATAGTGGGCAAAGTGGTGCTTGGTGGAATAGATTGCATGCCGGCAATCCTATGGGGTGAGGTTTTGCTTGGTGGTGGGACCCAGTTTTTTCTGCCAAGCTGCTGGTTACTTTTGCAATGCTTGGTTGTGTTGTGAAAGGATTCACCCTCCCATTCACCCTCCTATGAGCAAAGCACAAATGCAAATGACTGTGGTGGTTTGAGCCTCTCCCATAAGGCTGGGTGATGTGCATCCCTGGATGCAGCAGGTAGGCAGGCAGAATACCCTAGGGGTCGGAATGAGCGAGGAAAAGGGCAGCTGCAGTAGCAGTGCTGGAGTCAGAACATGGGTAATTTGCTGTTGGGCAACTAGGGACTGTAGCAACCAGCACATTTTCTGGGTGAAGAGCAGCTCAAGGCCCTGCCTGGCTCATAGCACTATCCGGCTGTCTGAAGGGAAAGAAGAGCCATAAGCCATTGATTTTACATGGTAGCAACGGTCCAGCATGACATGCAACAGCTTACGCTGCTTGTTCTGCTGGCCAAGCTTAGATTTGGATGCTTATTCTACCTTTTTCCCCTGGTGTTGTGGCCTGGCCCCTTTCTTGGGTGGTCAGTGACGGCCCCTTTAAGGTGTGGCCAGCCACACCTTAAATATTTGTTTGTTTCTTTGTTTGATGAGGAGAGCCCCAGTTTGTTGTACGGCACTTGGTACCTGTGCTATGCCCCCTTTGTAGGGGTAAGAATTTGCACTCAGTGCTATCATGCATTGTGCCCCCAGCAGCATGGTGGTCAACAGCAGCAGCAGGCTGGCCGCTAGTGGTTGCTGACCAGGTCGGGTGGGTGGGTCGGGTAGCTACATGTTTGGGTATTCGCCTTGGTTGGTGTGCTGGCCGTCTTGGGTGGTACATATGCGGTGGACTTACTGGACATCCTTGGTTGGTGCATGCTTGGTTGGTGCTCTGGATTGTGTTTGATTTGGATACACCCCTCAGTCTCCTGCTGGTGATTTGTTTGCCGTGTCCGTAGTTGGATGTCTGCTTGGGTATTCCTCTTGCTTGGTGGTATGGATTCCATTGTTTTTGGACCCATCCGATGGTGTGTTTGGTCGTTTCGACCTAGCAGCCCTTTGCGGTTGCCGCACCTTAAATTTTTGTTTGTTTGTTTTGTTCTTTCGGGTAGATTTCACCTGAGAAAAGCCCAAACCCTATTCCTGTTACTCTACGCAGCCCTCTTGCGGTTGCCACACCTTGAATGTTGGTTTGTTCGTCATTTATCATACATTGCATTGTATGTGCAGAGATGGAGGGTCATCGTTCAAACTGGCTGCAAACGGGCGGATGCATGGAGCAAGCACATGTTTAGTGCATGCAAGGTGGTATTGATCATGGAGGCGTCATCTATTGTCTGCTGCTCATTACGCAAAAGGAGATTGGAGAAAGGGAAGTGATGGTCCTTCATTAGAGTGTGAGCGAGTCATGATGGTGGTGTTCCCTCCGTGTGTGTGTGCGGGCGGGCGTGCGCATATGAACCGTTTATGAATGCAATGCGACAGGGGAGAGGCGAGGCCAAAAAGGTTCGTCATTTGAGGGCTTCTGATTAGTTCGCGACAGTTTACTGTACAGTCAACTACAGGCGCACGTGGGCCGGCATCCGTCCCGCGTGCCCTTGAAGCCAGGTGCCTGTTTCCATAAAGCAGATCGTGTGTGGCAGTTTGGCTACACAATGGTAGTTATTGAGTTATATCTGCCAATGTACAAGGCTTCAAGCTTGCTTGCCATTCGGTACATACAGTTAGTGGCGGCAGTGACGCACTCGTGGCCTCGATGCCGACGTGGACAGTTGGTGCCCCTCAGTGGATCTAAATGAACAATCTATTCCGCGGGCCAAATTGTAGCTAATCTCATGCCTTATGTACGGAGCATAGGTCCTAATATAAATGCTAGACCACACTGTGAGCATATGCCACTCCTGAGTGAGCATCGCCTAATGGACTAGTGCGGAGTGGGTGATTGTGCAAGAACCATCCGGAAACAATGCCGCAGGAGTGGGGTCATTAATATGAAACATTAGTACGAGGTTCCCTGGTGTGTGATCCTTGGCCGGGCCAACTTTCGTGACCGCGACGTGCCGACTGGAAGCGGTCCTTGGACGAGTCCGTGTGCTGATGAGACAGAGAAACCTTACTTGGGGGTTTCACCATACCCACGAGAAATAAATAGACAGGGCACAGGGAATTCCCTGCAGCTGTACCACCTCGCAGGAACATCGGAGACAGGATAGTGTGACAGGCGTGCTCACGTACGTGACGAGGACCAACTTTCCGTGAAGACCTGCTTTACCGCATGGGGTGTTGATAACCGGTACTACAGACAGCTGTAAAGAGGTACAAGACCATAGGGAGAGCGCCACAACTGTCTGGATAGCAGCTTTGCAGCAGCACTCCTGGAAGCCAAAACCTACAGTCTGCACAGCTGCCAGCCGATCCGCCCCCAGCAAGAGTGTCCCGGTCAGGCTCGATTTAGGGCTTGTTACGTTGTGAACGAGTCAGGATGGCAGGCTTGCATGCCACAGATGCCTACAGAGCAGCGGCTTTCTTAATGGGAGCTACTTGCTGTCTGGTCCTGCTGTCACTCTTAGCAGCGCGACCTGCTCGTGCAGCAATCACAACACACAGCATCCCATACAGCAATGCAGGCATAGGCAAATCAAGGTAAGCTGACGGAGAGTAAAAGCTGGATGCCTAGTACAGGTAACAGTTGTGCTGATAGTGCCGACAGTGATGCAGCCAGTAGGACCATATCCTTGCTCTGGCAGCAAGTGGAAGTTGCAGAAGGGGTTTCAGTTTATGTAGAGTCCGTTTTAGGTGCTGTAGGCATTTATGGGGACACCTAGTGAGCACTGTGCTTCCGTCCCAAATTCTGTGAGGCACCCAAAAGCTGCAGCAGATTCTGTTGGACTACTGCTCCTGTCTGCGTGTCTGCTTTAAAAGTCAGTGCAGGCAACGGCAGTGGCCGTGACGTGGCTATTACTGTACTATGCTTTTTATGTTATCCCAAAGCTGCAAAGTTGTAGGCCTCTAGGTTCTAAACACCACTGTCTGGGGGACGGTGTGGTCCTCGTTTTGCATCGCAGCCTGGCTGGACCTTTGCTAAACTAGCATTGACAGAATTGTGGAAGCCAAGTGGGATTTTGCTGTGAGTTGCTAAACGTGCTCTTTTGCATTCCCTTTACAACTGTGCACGGCAAGTGCATGCCGCTTCCCAGTTAAAAAAGCTGACACGTTGCTACTGCTGCCGCCTTCGGCAGGTCCCGGATGCTGTTGCAGAACACCACAGGCACCAACAGCAGCGCAGACAGTGGTGTCTTGGGGTTTATTGAACGGCAGCTGACTGCCCCTACCACAGGAATGCAACAGATACTCCCCATAGCCTCTCTTGCTACAGCCATTGCAGAAAGGAGAGCAGACGCTACAGCTGGGACAGGGCCCCTTGCCGAAAGGATCAGCAACACAACAGAATTCATTGCAGTACGGGGAGAAGAGCTCCTAAACCAAGCTGGGGAGCTACTGCAACCTGTGCTACAATCCCCAACTGCAGATTTGACTGAAGCAGAGAGGCAGCTGCTTTGCAGTCAGGCTCCAGAAGCAGGGGAATGCAGAGCTGCCATTCAAAGGTGGCATTATGATGCTGCTACTGGGGGGTGTAAGATGTTTACGTATGGGGGCTGTGGGGGTAATGGGAACAACTTTGGAAGTGCGGCGCTGTGCATAGCTGGGTGTAGAGGGGTTGATGCGGGAGCTGAGGGTACGGGAGGTATGAGTCCTGCTGTTTCTGCTGGGACGGCAGCGGAAGGGCCTGTGGAAGTTACTGTTTTGCCAGGGGATGTTGTGAATGGTGGGAGCAGCAGCAGCTACAGCAGCGGCAGTGGCAATGAGGGAAGTGGTGGATGTCCACCGCCGCAGCAGCAGCAGAAGAGCAGTGCTGGTTTGAGTGCCGTCAAGGGCCTTGGCCTAGGGTTGACCAGTCT
Organism: Pseudopediastrum boryanum; assembly: GCA_963556185.1. NCBI lineage: Eukaryota > Viridiplantae > Chlorophyta > Chlorophyceae > Sphaeropleales > Hydrodictyaceae > Pseudopediastrum > Pseudopediastrum boryanum. Next base: position 7,814,607 of record OY744498.1, read on the forward strand.
GGCTTTGGCAGTTGCATCCGCCCTGTTGTGAGGACAAATCTCAGACGGGGTTTGGTGTAGGCAACTTAGCAGTCGGAGGGGCTTCTAGCTGGGGGGGGGGGGGGAGCAGCAGTGGCATTTGCCATTGAATTTAGGCATTTTAGTTTTGCTACTAGGAGCTGTAAGATGTTCACGTATTGGGGCTGTGGGCGGGATATCCAAAAACAAATATGTGAGTGCGGGCTATGCATAGCTCGGTGCAGAGGGCACCCCAGCTGGTGCGACAGCCGACGTTACGGGAAGTATGGCTCCTGCTCACCTGCTGGGCTGGCAACCGAAGGGTTTAGCAGTTGCTGTAAGTTACTGTGCTGCCTGGGAATGTTGGTAATGGTGGGAGCAGCAGCAGCTACAGCAGCAGCTACAGTGGCAGTGAGGGGAGTGGTGCAAGTGCATTACAACAACCACTGCAGCAGCAGCAGAAGAGCAGTGCTGGATTGAGGGTCTTCAAGGGCCTTCGCCTGGGGTTAGCCAGTCTGGATTTTGCAGTTGCAACCGCCCTGTTGTGAGGAGAAATCTCCAACGGGTTCGGTGCAGGTAACTTAGCAGTCGCAGGTGCTTTCAGCTGGGGGGGGGGGGGCAGCAGCTATAGCGACAGCAACAGCAGCAGTTGCAGTGAGGGGAGTGGTGCAAGTCCACTAGCAGTGCCGGTTTGAGTGCCTTCAAGTGGCATTGGTGGACTGGTCAGGCTTTTGCAGCTGCATTTGCCCTTCTGTGAGAGCAAATGTTCAGGCCAGGGTCAACTCTCAGCAACTGAGCAGTCGCAGGGGCATACAGCCATGGCAAGGAGCAGCAGCTGCTGCAGCCAATTTGGGAAAAGGGGGGTCTAAGTTGTGGAGGAAGAGGTTTTGAGATCTGACCCACCCATGGGAAAATCACAAATAGTGAGGTGTATAAAGCGCACTATGCAAGCTATTGCAAAGCATGCAGAGCGCCATGTGGTGCCTTTTAGCGGCTGGGAGGGTTGGTGGTTCACCGCCACCTAGGTGGTGAGAGCCACCTCCAGCCCCTACCAGGGTGACCCTTGATGCGTCCCCACCACCCATGTGTGATGGAAGTGGAGCAGTTCCTGAGTCTCAGGGGTCAGCTTGTTTGCAACCCTTTGGTGTGCACGCCGTGCATCTAGCCTCACCTTGTGTGTGGGCAAGTCCACCGTCGGTTGTGTGGCTTTGTGATTGTGATCAGGAGCCTTGTGTTGATGGCCTGGGTAGGTTATGTCATTGGCATCGCGAATTTGGTTGATTGATTGATTGATGGAGGTCTAAGTGCAGATTGACAACTGCCAACTGCCAGCTGTGTAGATCTGGTCTCCTTTAACCTTGGGCATTCCAGAGTACTCTGTCAGGCAGGTGTCTATGCCCAGAGACACGCCACGGTGGCGTTCCTCTTGGCTTAGACACCTGCCTCTTGAGAGGGAAGAGTGCTTAAAGGTGGGCCGCTGACTCAGAGCAAGTCAATTATGTGCTATTTGTTTCCCTGGGGAGGGGGGGGGGCTGCACTTCTTCAGCCAAACAAGGAGCAGGCCCCTTAGCCTGCAGTGACTGCAGCAGAGCTGGAAAAATGTGATTGTCTGCTGATGGCTCCAGCCCAGAACAAACGTATCAGCGCGCCGTTGACCAGCATGCCAACCTGCGAAGAGCTATCTGTGAGCAGCACCCAGCCGCCGTCGTCCACACAGTGGTCATTCTAGTAGGAGTCGCAGGCACTGCATACGAAGACTACACTCTGGCTCCGCTCCGCAGACTCGGCATCAGCGGCAAACATCTGAAACAAACTATTCAGAAGCTGGCAATCTGCGCCACACAACACATGCAAAAGATCTGGCAACATCGACAGAAACTCCAGCAGCAGGGCACATCCGCAACCATGAGAGCAGGCATCGGGTAGCTCCATATACGTTCATTTGCCTGTTTTATTATGGATTGGGAGGACATGGTAGGGGGGGAACGCACCACGCGTGCTAGTACCGCCTATTCTTTAAAACTACGCAGGGCTAACGCCCGGCGTCCACTCACTCACGCAAACGTTCAAGGTACCGACGGCAACGACAAGAAGGCTGCTAGAGTCCATACCAGCAAACACACCACCGGATGCATCCACTTTCAGACACCAACCAGTGTTGAGATTCAATATTTACACACCACCTACCCACCTGCCTCCATAGTTGCAATGGCTATGGGTAACATGACGATACACCATCCCTCAATACTTACAATGGCCGCATACATGACATACATATATATGCTACAAGTTATCGTTGCTGACACAAGCAGTCCAGTGCACTTGGATTGGCTCACAAACACTTCATCCAACGACCCATGACACAGCTCAGTCATTCCACATGTCAAGGAACGGTGCTGCTGTTCAATTCACAGCACACAATTTCTGCGCTGTCTAGCCCTGCAAAGAACGCCAACAGTATAGTTACACCCAAACCATCAAGTGGCAGTAGTGCTTCACAACAGGTCAAACACCAGGCTCTACCACCTTTGCCAAAACCTGGTGGGTGTCTCTGCTGCTCAAATTGAGAACATGCAGAGGGCCCCCGCCACTCCCCATCAATCAGACTTAGCCAAGAAAGCAGAATTATCACCCCATCACATCAACGCATCATGTATGCACATCTTGCAGTTGTCCATCACGCAGAATGGCCAACACCCAAAGCTGGACAGTACAAATCATCAGTTGCAGGGACTCACAGACAGAGCATTTAGACAGCTCAGCCTCTCACACGAACAAGATGTAGGGTGTCTGTGACATGACATGGCCAGCATGGCTGGCGAGCTAGTCTACCAATGGCATACCAGCCAATCATTCATTGATTTAGCCAAAATAAGAATGCAGAGCCACACCCCAGGTGCCATCAGCACCATCCTCTATCAACAGCTGCCAAGCGGCCGAACGTGTGGCTGCATAGCCTTCTGCTCTATGTCGATCTCTTGCAGCTGCTGTAGCGGGTCAGATGGCACACGTGCCTGCTGAGTGGTATTTGCAAACGTCCAGCATTGTAGGCCATGGCAATATGATTGGCAGCAGCCGCAACCAAAGCAAGTGCAATCTACTCCAACATACCACTTTTGGACAAAACTCCTTGGCACCCGTGAACTAATCAGCATGTGTTAGCCCCTTTGAACAGGCATCGCAGGCTCTGCACCATTACAGGATGAATACTGATGCAGCAAGTGTATCATTCATTTGCATGGATCTTCTCCACTAGGACAATCAGATTACCGCAGTCCAGGCAAGCGGTGCCGTATGAAGCAACATGCATGCATTAGTAGTGTATCCTCCAAGATTGAAATGCCACTGGCTCAGCTGCACACAACTATATCAGGGCATAATACAGACAACTATCCAAGGTAACGATGGAGATACTACAGCTTTGATTAAATTGTGGGGGGAAAGGGGCTGGAAGTAGTCAAACATCCTTAAAAGCGCTGCTCCTCAGATTGCTAGAATACGACATAGATAGCTGTGTTTGTATACGAGCACAATTTGAGGAGCGGTCGTTTTAAGTATATGTTTGTGACTCCCCAACCCCTATCAGACTCCAACAGTAAACAAACACAGCTACCTAGAACCTAACCATGCATGAGCAAGAGTGACCAAGACCGAGCTCCAAATCATATACCATGCCCATGCCTTCACCCACCATTCATGCAACCACTGCCCCAACCACTGCCCCAACTGTAATAATGAACCTCCCCCTGGCTCCTTCAGCCAGCCGTTGACAAAGTAACACAGTACAAGGACTTGCTACGGCCCAATTCCTGCCCTTGCTTTAGCAGCTCCGCCTGGGCCGCCTGCTAACAGGTTGCCGCCAGGAACTGCCCTGCGATCTGGCAGGGCGTGGACTTGCAACAGAAGCGTATTAGGCGGATGGCAGTACTTCCAAGTTGGTCTGCAGTTAATCTGTGGTGATAACATATGCCCACCTTGGCACCCAACTGGGTCTCTCTGAGACTCAGGTTAGGGGCCAAGGTGGGGCATATACTGCGGCCAGCTAGATTCACGGTGGATCAGACTTCTCAAGACTGGCAAGGTGTGCTGCCATGTTCAGCTCAGAGGGGGTAGCAGACACCACAAATGCAGTGGTGTAGCCGTAGGTTGTGCCGTCCTGGTGCTGGTGCCACCCATTCAAGAATCTGCTGGTTCAAGCTTCACATCAGATGCCGCAGCTGAATCCCCTGCAGCAACAGACAGAAGTGGAACTTGTTACTCCCAGATAGACTTCAAGGTCCAAATTACCAGTGTCAGTTGTTCCCTAGTTTTTGGTGGTTTTTCCACAAGTGGGCACTAAGGCATGTTCATACAATCATAAGGATGACCAGCACACTTACCCCCCCCCTCTCCAACCTGTGAGCATAGTCAGTGAAGCTTCGTTCTGCACATTACTCATGATCTACCAAGGTTATTGCGTTATCATACTGCCAGAAAAGGCCAATTGAAGTACTACGCTGTAAAGCCCTCAAGGCCGAGGGAAAATGCAATGCTTGATAATACTGGATCAGTTACCAACCAGACACTGGATCAGTTACCAACCAGACACTGGATCAGTTACCAACCAGACACTGGATCAGTTACCAACCAGACACTGGATCAGTTACCAACCAGACACTGGATCAGTTACCAACCAGACACTGGATCAGTCACAAGCGATCCAGTCCTTACCTCGCTCAGAACACAACCATGCCACTGCTGCGTAGTATGTTACTGCTTGATGCCACGCCTCCAACAGGAGCACTTCCAAATGGCACGTCTGCAGACATGCTTGATGGACTGGCATTAACGGGAGACCTACTGATGGAGCTTGCAGTACTGTACTCCGAGCCGCAGGATTACCACCAGCAACTATACATTAGCTGGGCTCCAGCTACCATCAGAAGCTCCTGATGAGACCGGGTGCTGCAGTCGCAGTCGCAGTCGCTGCGGCACCGGTGAGACATCTGAGAACCAGGAGTTTGAACCTCTGCCGAAGGCCTTCTTGCGCTGTGAGGAAGGCACCTTTAGGTGGCAAGGTGGGCAAATGTCGTGGCAAGAGATCATGGAGTGGGTGTCTGTGGATCAGACTTCTAAGGGCTGGCAGCACTGCTGTGCCGTCATGGTTAGCTCAGAGGGCATAGCAGAAGCCACACATGAAGATGGTGTTGCATTTAGTCTGTGCCGTTCTGGTGCTGGCGCCACCTGGCTGCTGGTCAAGCATCACACCAGATGCAGCTGCAGCACCAGGCCCCTGTATGCCAGCAACAGACAGAAGTGGGGATCTGTTAATTGCAGACACGTTTCAAAAGCAGAAAACTTCCCAATTAGCCGTCTCACATTTTTTTATGGCTCCCCCACAAGTAAGCACTAATGCATGTCCATTGACCAGGACACTTGGATCACTTCCGGCCAGCAGAGTTATTGAGCTGCTGCACTCGGCCGGCTTCTGCTTCACTAAAGCTATAGCGTCAAATTACTGCCATATAGCACGGGCTATACTGCAGTCTTGTGAAGTTTGAAGGTCAAGGAAAAGATGCAGTGCCTCATGGTTCTAAGTCAGCGGTCACCAACCAGACAGTCCTTAAATTCAGTCCTTACCTCAAGCTCAAGCAGGCCGGACAGAAGTCTGCTGGTTGCCACTGCTGCTAGTGTTGCTGCCTGATGCCACATCCAAAGGAGCTTCCAGATGGCACAGAGGATGGATTGGCACTAGCGGGAGCCTTGCTGATGCTTGTGGTCCTGTACTTGAGTACAGAACTCCAAGGGCCAACAGGAGGGCTCCCTTTACCACCAGGGGTTCCTCAGACACGGTGGCAGCTCCTGCACCCCGAGCCCTGCCACGGTGGGTAGTCATTTGAGAACCACGGGCCGTACCCGCGCCGCCGCAGGCCCTCATGCCGGTGAAGAAGGCAACTCTGTCTTCTTCGCCCCGCAATCAAGAATGCCTTCGGCGGCGGCGCGGGCCCTGCGATTCTGTCGGTAGTTATCGAGGAGGGCAGCAAGAGAGTACTTCAGATGACTTCCTTCAAGGCAACATGCCCTTTTATAGGCCTCGTACCGCCAGTTCCGAGCCAGAGTGAAGCCACCAGTCATCGTGTTACACGTCGTCTTCTTGGAGCCACAGCTTTTTGATGCCAAGTTACAAAAAAGGTAAAAGAAGGAAAATGGGTTACCTTGGTAGTGCCTGATTGGCTCAAGTGGACGAAAGGTCACTTACTGCGTCCAAGGTTATGGACGCATGGTGCCGGCTCTAGGGCCTGCCCGGCGCAGCTGCCGCTGATCATGATCAAGCTGTATGATAGCCACTGGCCGCTCTTTGCTTAGCAAATATTGAACAGTTTATTACATTTCATGATATGCCATAGCAATAAGTGCCATAGGCCATATTGAACAGTTTAGTTAGGTCCATCTTCACACTGCACATACACACGCCATGAGACACTTATGGTTTTTGCAAAAAACATGAGGGCTGAGATTACGGACACCGAGTCCTCAGGAGCAGTATAGGCCATACAGTTACAGTTAGGATTTACTCACCAATAGTGACTCAGTGACTATCACATCACGCGCTCTCTCGATGGCTTGTCCACTTAGTCTAGAATTTTCAAAGAAGGTGGTGCCCAGGCGGCGCCAGTGGCCGTTGTAGAAGAATTACAGACAGCCTTGGACCAAGTCTGAGTGTTCCAACGTGCTATCGACAAGCAGGACTGAACAGGATGCTGACTATGTGGTAATCACTTCACTCCGGGCAGTACCTCGCGCCTTGCTGTGGGGTGACATGCAATGCTGGCGCTTGAGAACTCAACGGCACCACCGCTCTCATCATTAACACATCCCATGCTTGGCAGCAGCCACCATAGCATGCCAAATCGATCACAGCTACTGTCAAGTTGCAAAGTCACTGCATTATTGCTATACTGTCATACAATTTAGGTCAAGCCAGCTATATGCACCACCTCCGTAGCATTATGACACAACCCCCGCCCTAGCTGCAACAGCATCGCTTGATTCTCCCACTGCGACTGCAGCACAGCTGCCAGCAGCAGCAGTTAAGCAGCAGTAGCAGTGCCATTGGCACCCCGCACAGCAAGATAACATGGTGCTTGCACATGAATGTGACCTCCTCGTTTGAGTCTTCTACTGCTCTCACATAGACTACAGGCTCCCCTGCACTTGGCCCACAAACAGAAGCAACCATAAAAACACAGTTCTCAGGTTTAGGCCCTACAAACATGCAGGCAGCGAAGCTGCATGCCTTCCCCCGGGGAGGGGAGGGAGGCCTCAGCCGCCGGCCAAACCCTCGCTCCCTGCATACCTTACATTGTTGCAGTGGAGATGCCACTGCTAATACTGACAGCCACTTACACTTGTTTTGCATGACAGTGCCTCGCGCCTTGCTGTGGGGTGACATGCAATGCAGGTGCAAGGCACCCCTGCTCTCATCAATCACACATCCCATGCTCGGCAGCCACCAAAACATGCTTAATCAATCACAGAGTCTACTGTCAAATCGTCAAGTCACTGCACTCACTACTGTTCTACAGTCAAAAAGAGGCCCTCTTCCTCTTAACTGCCAAGCAAGATGTCCATCCCAATTTCTGTCAAACCACAGCAAACCTCACCATGTCTGGACCTACACCTTTATCTGTCACCCCTCACATCAACACATGAAGCAACAAGCAAGCAACACCAAGAAACCCTTCACACAATCACACGCTGGAGAACAGTTCATGGTCTTCTTGGTTACACATCTTCCTCTCTCTCAACAAAGCAAGCTTAGACTTCACCATCTCTGGACCTAGCTACATCTTTACGTGGCAACCCTTGCATCAACACATGAAGCAACATCAAGGAACCCTTCCCACGATCGCCACGCTGGAGAACAATTCTCGGTCTCCTGGCTCGCGTTCATCTTTTCTCTCTCTCTCTCTCAACAAGCAATTATGCACTCTCAGGCTTGCATGACACCAGCTGCTTCTTATGCAAGTCCACCAACTCCTGCATCCAGCCCTCAGCTGCTCCCACCTTTCTCAAATGATCCACCACCAGCACACTCCCTGTCCTTGCTGTATATGTGGGGTGATATGCAATGCTGTAGCAAGGCACCACCGCTCTCATTCACACATCCCATGCTTGGCAGCCACCATAGCATGCTAAACCAATCACACTCAGCTCCTGTCAAGTTGCAAAGTCACTGCACTAGTACTATTGTTCTACAGTCAATATTTGGCCCTCTTCCTCTTAGTGTTTGCCAAGCAAAGTGTGCATCCCAATTTCTCTTAAACTTCACCATCTCTGGACCTATACCTTTATCTGGCTCTCCTAGCATCAACAAACGAAGCAACACCAAAGAACCCTTCTCAGAAACCCACGCTGGAGAAAAATTCACGGTTGTTCCCCATCTTTGCTCACACCTCTCTCTCTCCGCTCTCTCAACAAGCAAGCTTAAACTCTCAGGCTTGCATCACACCAGCTGCTTCTTATGCAAGTCAACTAACTCCTGCATCCACCCCTCAGCTGCTGCCACCTTTCTCAAATGGTCCACCACCAGCACACTCCCTGTCCTTGCGCCCGCCAGGTTCAGCGCCCCAGGCCCCAGCTGCAAGCTAGCATACGCCCCTAAGACATACACCCTGCTGCCCCTGCTCCACTCTAAGTTAGGCTGTATGGCAGGCAGCCCCTTGCAAGTGGCCACGGGCAGCTGCTGCAGCAGAGAGGCCATGAGGGGGTCCTTGGTGACGTCTACTTGACTGCCGGTGGCTAACCATACACGGTCTGCTTCAAGAACTGATCCGTCCTGCAGAAACCATTAGGCGGCAAGAGAGCAAGTCAGATAGAGCCTTGATTCAAGGTAACGCTCGATGCTGGGATGTTAAGGCTTAAGGCCTTCATCCTCATACTCTGGGTTGTGCACGCTTCCGCCGGTCCACCTATATCTGTAGCTATCCCATTTCGCCCCAAAGATTTGGTCCCTTTTGTGGGCGCTCCAGTATATCGTAAATGTTGGGTTCTAATTGAGTGGGCTTGCGAATCTCTCTTTTGTTATGTCTGTGAGCTGCCTGAGAGCCTCATACACCTCAGGGGGAGTGGCCCAGTGGTTCTTTATTTGGACCTTACTAATGGCTTTGTGATCTTTGATCTGTGCTCCATCTCTGTACCTGCACATGAGGGCATACAGTTCTTGGGGAAAGGTACCTGCCTTCAACTTCCGCATAACATTTGGTTTGTGGCGAGTGCTGTGGCAGTACTGTTGGTACAGTATTGCTGTCCTTTCAGGGGTGAGGGTGTAGCGACATTTGCCATCTGGTGTGTATATGCAGGCGAGCGTTTTTATCCACATTTGTCCATCTATGCACATCTCTACCTCTCTGATAAAGACTTCGTGTCTTCCTGTGGGGTGGATATCAGCATGGGGGTTCATTGGTGATGTGTCCATGTCGAAAAGGTTGCTGTACTGCTGTCCAATGTTGATGTTGTATCTTTGAGGGTGATCGGGGTAGTAGTCGCCTTGTTGCTGCAGTGCCGATAACCCTTGCTGAGCTTGAGCCAGCTCGCCAAGTGCAGGAGTTGCCGGGGACCGGTCATTTGCTGCTGCTGCCTGTTGCAACCGGTAAGCAGCAATCATCTTAGCAACAACTGGATTATGTGCGATGAGGTCGCTCTCACTTTCTCGACTGGGCTTCCAATGGACGTTGTAGTGCCTTATATCAAGAGGGAGGCCTTTAGTGGCATACTGATCCCTGTTACATTCAATGCAGGTCCAGCCTGTCGTGACATCCTCGTCCAATATGTCCCCTGCAGGGCGATGGGTTAGCGGGAGACAATCAATATGATATCGTCTGCTACATATGCTGCAATGTGCTAGGGTTGTACGTGCAGGGATTCGTCGTGCTGGCAGGTGGGCGTTAGGACAGCAGCATTCAGTCGGGAGGTTTGGTGTGTTGCAGACTTCATGATGGGTCATTGGCTGTAGAGCGTGCTCTGGAGCATCATCAATGTGATAGCCCTTTTGCTTAGCCAGTTCCACCACCCATCCTTGCATAACTGTTGGGGCCCATCGCACAATGACCTGGTTCTGTGTTGCTACTTTCTTTCTCTTTTGCCCTCGTCCGGTGTGGCGTGCCGCCACTGCCAGACCTTCTATACCTTCTACTTGGCAGGCACTTGAAGCATCTTGGCCAAGCCACAGGAATTATACTTCTTGGCAGAAGAGGTTCAATAAACTCAGGGCTGAACTAGGCATGCAGGAGGAAACCTTACAAGCAAGAGTGAGAGAGGGACACCTACCTAGCTTCAGGGCATATGTCAGGTGGAGTATATATGAAAGAGACAGGGCTGTTCAGGAGGAGGGTGCTAGGAATAAATCTACTTTAGCGACATATATGCAGCATTACAATGACGATATCAATTATTTCAAGCCGCAGCCATATCTGTGCACAGGCCCTCTGAGCAAAGGCATGGAACTCATTATGCAGCTGCGTGCAGGTATTCTTCCTCTCAACGCTATGACAGCAAAATTCGGTAGGCAGAGCGCTAGCAGGCAAAGTGCACGTAGGGAGTGCTGCAAGTCCTGTGATCTTGGCCCTGAATTGGGAGGTGAAGTTGAGTCTCCTGAACACTTCTTGTTTGACTGTCCTGTTTACCAGGCACAAAGGCAAAAGCTGTGGGAGAAGCTGACTTCTGACCCTGATGTTGCTGCAAAATGTCAGATATTGGATGGCAAATCTGATGAGGAGAAGCTGCATAGCATGCTTAATGAAGAGTTCTGGGGTGTAGACGTCGATGAGGAGTCTGGCTTAGTATATGGCCCTTTCAAGCATGCATTTAAGTGTATAGATAAATATGTTGCAGCTGCTTGGAAGATTAGGAATGCTTATGCTCACCCTTCTGATGTGGCGTGAGGTCCAACCAATGGGGTTTGTTACCAACTATTGCTTGCACCCGGGCTTACAAGCCCTCCTTGCTTTCTCAAGTAGGAGGGAGGCTCTTACCCCCATTGGGGCAGTGTAGGTTTTGGGTGATTTTGACCTAGCTGCTGGACCTCATGTTTAGGCATGCATATATTGTCATACATGTCGAAGTTTACCCGTATTCTGTTCCACCTCGCTGCTCTTTGTGACAGCTTGAGGTGCGGGGCCTATGGCACTTATTGCTATGGCATATCATGAAATGTAATAATAATATACCTTCTACTTGGTCCTGCCCTTCTGCAAAGTTGTTATATAATTGCTCTCGCATATCTTTGAAGGGCTGTCTTTTCTCATCTTTGATTCGCTGGTAAACGTGATAGCCTGTTTCTATTCGGTACACCAGTGGGGCTGTGATGTCTGTTGCAGTCTGGCGCACACTGCTGCTTTTAGTGTGGCCTCTTAGTGGTGCGCTGAGTGAGGACAGGTAAGCCTGTATCTCTGTCAGGGCTTGCTCTGTGCTTGGGGCATGTGTCTGTGCAGCCCACAATGCTGGGAGAGGTGCATTGCGTATGTCTATGTCATCGATGATGTTGTGGAACTTCAGCAGCCTTGCATACTCCGGATGGATTGTTGGACCATGTCCTGCTTGCACAGGTGGCCTGCTGCAGTAGGTTTCTTTTGTTATGCCTGGCGGGAGAGTGAGCATGTATGCAATACGTTTAAAAGCGGTCAGCGTCCTAGCGGTGATATCCTTGTCCAGTTTCAACATGAGCTGTCCTGTTGTAAGGACAGTTCTACCTGTGGAAGACATAATGTCCTGAAGTCGGTGCATACCTACTTGTCTGAGTTGGTGAAGGTCAGCTAGGAGGAGGTCTGGTGGTTGGGGGCTTGCAAGTGCCTGCATGTTCTGCAGGTCTTGCAAGAATGGGCTGGTATCGGGTAGTTCTGTTGGGCCAAGTCCCTGCTTTTTGAGCTCGACATCTATGCTTGCGCATGCAATCACCTGCCTCAGCCTCAGGCTGTGGTGTGTTAGGGCAGGGCGAGCCATTGCTGTCAGTTTGTCCAGGCAGCTGCCATCTGTCTGCAGGCGTGTACGGCTGAGCTCTCCCACTGGTCCGGGGTCATTGAGAGCCTCTGTCAACCGCTGTATTTGTACAGTATTGTACTCTGCTAGTAGGGAGGGGCACCCTAGACCGCCTTTACTGACGTCTTCATGTGCTACTGCCGTGGCAGTACTGTTGGGAAGACCATATGCTTCTTTGGCTGCCCTACAGAGGGGGCTGTCTAACGCTTTGAGCTGAGCTTTGGTGTAAGGGGCCACACAGAATGCATACCGAATTTTTGTCCGTATGCATGTATTCAGGGTGCGCATCTTTTGGGAGGTTGTAGCGTATGAGTGCTTCATGTTGTGACACATGTCTCGAATGGTATCCCTGGTCAGTTGATATTGGGCTGACCAGTCAAGGTGCATGGTGAATTGCAGGCCCAGGTAACGGAACGGTTTTCGTGGGTCGTGGAGTGTTGCAGGGGACCGTTGGACCTTCACATCAGTTAGGCTACGCCGGAGCTTCTCCAGATTAAAAGGGTCTTTGGTGTCAGCCCCATATCTGGCACCTGTGAGGAGGGTCTTTGTGTTGTTTATTTTTAGGTGTCCCCAGTCAGCATACAGGGTGACCTTGTCAGCTTGGCTGGTTAAATCCCCAATGCATGAACATATCAGGTTCAGGTCATCCGCATATGTGACATCTGGGATCTGCTGTTTCAGTTTGAAAAGCGTATCACGGTTGTTGTATGCACCTGGGATGTATCCTCTGGCACCTACCCTTAGCCAGCGTAGCAGGGGCTCCAGATATAAGATGAACAGAAACGGTGAGAGGCTGTCACCTTGAGTTGTCCCTCTGTCCATGGGCATTGGTTCGGTATTCCCGAATGGGGTTGTAAATGCTGTTGTTGCACCCGTGTACAGGTCTTTGACCACCTCTGTGGCATCTGTCGGGAAACCCAGGTCATACATGATTTGCAGCAGCTTGTCATGGTCAATTGTGTCAAAAGCCTCGGAAAAGTCAACCATAAGGAGATAGATGTCTTTCCGGGTCAGTTTGGCATCCTCAAGCAAGAGGGTGAACAGCTCCAGCTGGTCCATGCAGGTTCGTTTGTTTCTGAACCCACCCTGGGTGTAGCTCAGAATGTTGTGTCTTTCGGCATAGTCAGCAAGGACCCATGTGATCATTCTGGTCCATAGTTTGTATATTGTCATCTCTAGGCCAATGCGTCTGTAGAATTGCAGTTTGAGGGGTGTGCCTTTGTTTTTGAACAGGAGCACTGTGGTGCTCTCTTTCCATGCTTTCGGGGTGTAGCCTGTTGCCCACATCAATTGGATGTAACCGTGTAGGAGGTCTTGTCCTTGGGGAGGCAGCATATTCAGCATCTCATTTGTTATTTGGTCGGGTCCCGGGGCCTTGCCGCGAGCCAGGGATTTGAGGCAGGCCTGAAAAGCTTGCTGGTCCCTTATTTCATTGTGCAGCCATCGTCGTGGAGCAGCACCGCTAGTGATGGCTGTGTTCAGGTCAAAGGTATCTGGGGCGTTGGGTTGTAGCCAGGGATATGACCTTGCTTGCTCTGATGGGTGGTACAGTCCAGTTTTGCTACCAGCACCTGCTGCTGGCATCAGCTTGGGCGTATAATATGTTGTGATGGCTTCCATGACTCCCTTTGGGTCTGTAACTACCTTATCTTCTCCAGTTTTAATTGCTCTAAGCTGCATGCTGTTGCGCCCCTTGAATTGGCCAGTAATCATTTGGTTGCCTATCTTCTGCCTTTGGTCATACAGTGCCTGCCTTTTGGCAATGGCATTTTGCTTGCGCTTTGTTTGGTGCTCACTGTCAAGGACCCGTAGTTCCTTGCGGATTTTGGTTTTAATCTGTTTGAGAGAGTCTTTGAGGGGTTGAGGAGAACTGCCGCTGCGCACATCTGTTCTGTTCAGTGCTTCAACTGCTTTGCACACTTCTGCGGGCAGCTGTGCTTCCTCCACATTCTCTTGTCTCAGGGCGTGGACTACCTTCTTGCGTAGCTTAATCAGGCCATCGCGTTGGAGTGACACAAGTCTGGGCCGATAGTGGTGTCCTGTTGGATTTGTCATGGTGGTTGGACCTTCTGCTAGCATGGTGTCCCGAGTCTGCAGCAGCAGGTCAGCCATCTGGGTGTTCAGCTCTTCCATAAGCTCCCGTTGAGCGGCAGGGTCAGCTGCACTTCCAAGATGAAGCGCGCGGAGGGGTCCCATGCTTGCGGGGTCTCCACTAGATAGGCGCTCCCAATGTGGGTACACATCAGTATGCAGTAAGCGTTGCACATGCTCATTAAGCTGGTGATACGCTGCACCGTGTCTTTCTTCCACTGTATTCTTAAGGCCCTCCCTTTCCTCCTTTGTGAGTTTTGTCAGTCGTTTTAGCTTTTCAAGGGTTGCCTTCTCAGCACTCTCAGGTGTGATTGGTGGGGGTGGGAGCATGTTGAGCTTGTGGTAGGGAACACAGACCTCCAAGAGATCATGATCTGTGCCTTTGCCGGTCATATCCCATATGTGTGTGACTGCAGAGGCTGGAAGGGCTTCATTGTTTGTGAACATGTCATCAATGCGGCTTGCGAGCTGTTCAGCTGATCCCTTTCTCCATGTGTAGTTCCTGGGGTGACCAGCCTGGACAGGGTCCATGGTATAGAGTTTGGCTTCCTTAATTTGTGTTTGGTGAGCATTGTCCATTGGGTTGGTATTGCCACTTGCTCTATCCATCTTGTTCAATGTTGCATTGAAGTCCCCTGCAAATATTATGTTGTGGCGACCTTCCTCTTTGTCATTGGCCGTTTCTGTCAGTGCTTTCATTCTCCTGTAGATTTGGGATCTGACAAGCTTGTCTGAGGGATGGCTGGTAGGCATGTATACCCCAACAATTGTTAACGGTGTAGAGACCTCCATGCGAAGCTGCACTGCTTTTATGTAACCACCAAGGTCCCCAGGGATGTCAATTGTTTCGACAGTTCCCAGGTCTGCAAAACTCTTGTTGATTAGTAGGGTTACTCCTGCTCTAGGATTGTACTGGCATGCGCTGTGTCGTTGTACATATCCATGGCCACTGAGATATTTGCATGCCTGGCTGCATGCTTTTCTTGTTAGTTTGGTTTCTGTCAGAACGAGTACATCAGGTTGGTGGTCTTGCAGCACGTCGAGGACATCTTCAAGATTAGAGTGCAGCCCCCGAACATTAAGAGTCATCACTTTCAGCTTGGGGATTGTAGCACTCTCTTTATTGGGAGCTTCTATTTCGGTTCCTGTGCAGAGCCCCTGTGCCTGCTGTGAGTGTAGGGATGGGTGCAATATCTCCTCAATGTGCGCTGTGGGCTGTGTTTGCTTGTGAAAGTAGTTCTCTATGACTGGGATACTGGAGGGTTTGGCATTAGTGCTGGCTGGCTTTGGTGCCTTGGTCTTTCTAGGTTCGTTGCGCTGCCCCGGCTCTGTTGGAGGGTTCGTATTCAGTTTTCTGATGGGGGCCTGGGTGAGGCCTGAACGTTGGGCTTGAGCCTGCTCTATATGTAACCGAGGGGCCGGGTTGCTTGGCTCTCTTATGTAGGTGTGAGCTGTTCGTGCTTCCTCTCCTTCAAGTCTCTCTTGATGTGCTAGTAGTTCCTCATCGGTGAATTCACATGAATCTAGCATTTGTTTTTCTGTGCTTTGTTTGATGATGTATAGAGTGCCATGGATATTCTTCCAGTCGGCCTCCGTCATGACTTTCACGTGGCCTGGATGGGCAGCCTGGTCCAGGGAGTCAACTAGATACCAGTCAGGTGTAGGGCCATTGTCAGTCCTTCCCTTTCTCACAACATGCCAGTGTCTGCCACTATCCTGCCCAGCGGATGGATGAATTGTATAGTTTACCATGAAAGCCTCGGCCTGGTGTAGCAGTCGTATGATTGCTTCGTTAGAATTGCCCTTTTGCAGCTGTTCATGGCCAGATACCACGTGCATCTCCAAAAATTCAGTTCCTTGGCAAGCCCTCCTGCACCAAAACCAATACAGAATGCGTTGCAGTGCAAGATCTGAGTAGTTGCCTTGTGTGGAGTAGTGATCACCCTCCTGCCCTTCCTTATCCTCCCCTGCAGGCCAGGTCTCTTGAAGGTACATGGTGACCTCTCGTGGAGTGGCAATGACCTGTCCTACCATGGCTTCTAATGCGTGCAGCCCACAGTGACTGGCAACTTGACTGCACACTCTAATGTTCAGTAGGGTTGCGGGCCTCCAAGGGCTGTGACGGTGGCGTGCCTCTGTTTCTTGGCTGCAATGGTAGGTTTTTTCTGGGTCTGGGAGGGCTGCAGGGCAGCCTGGGCTGTCTGTGGTGCTATGCCGCACTGTGCAGGCTTGCTTTTTGGGAGCTGTTTAGATGTTCCAGCTCGGGCCTGTGCTATTCTCTGGGCCCGGGCACGGGCTCGCTCTGTATCCTGCTCAATCCATGCAGCAGCAGGGCGCTGGGTTGGGCCTGCTTTATGGAGCTCAATGCCTGCTAGGTCCACATATTGCATGTGACTTCTGTTTGCCGGGGACGGCGTATACCTGTGTTTGTACAGAGTTAACCCAGTGGCGTTGTGGAGGTATGCATCAGCCGCTATGGTTGTACTGATCGTGCCATTGAATGCTGCCCAGTCGGCATCAGTCAACTCCTTTATTGTGCGTGTTGTTGCATAGGGGATTGAGTCCAGGCTGTACCATTTGCCGTTTATAGGGCTGAGTTTCCAGCATATGAAGTGGCCTGGTCTATGCAGGAACAATGCATTACATCCTTGCGGTGCCAGGGCGAGTATCCGTGCCTTTGCTGAGCTAGTACTGACAGAGTGCTGTGGGTGGTTTTGAGGGTTCCTTAGGACAAGAAGGGTCAAGTCTATGGTTGTTGTGTAGTATAGGAGCTTGTTGATAGCCTCCCATCTGAACCAGCCGTCGGCATTGCAGTCAGGCCTATCGCTGTATGCTGGTCTTGGGACTTGTGGATGTCGGAGTAGTGCTTGGGCTTCATCTGGAGTGATGATCGCTCTGCCTGCCATAGCATTGAGTGCATGCAGTGCACAATTCCCGCGATCTTGCTCTTGGCAATACAGTCCTACAGTTTCTGGTGTAACCCACTGTGTGTGTGAGGTGGGACTAACCTGGTGACGCTGAGCATCTGCATCTCCCCAATTGGGACTGAAAGGTTTATGGTAAGGTTCGCTGAGGCCTTCCATATCTTGATCGATCATGATAACATCTTCGTCCTCACTATCAGGTTCGACAATGGGGTCCGGGCGGTGTTGAAGACCGTTTCTGGAGATGTGCGGGGCTGCTGCAATGTTATGCGGCTGAGGGGCAGCTGTTTTAAATGGGTTCTGTTTGGTTGGTGCATTGCCAGTGCTGCCTGGGGCCAATCCAGGGACTGCTGCTCCAAGCATTGCATTGATCCGTCGCATACCCTGCTCCGGCTTCGACCTGCGTTTTAGCGTGTGGGGAGCTTTGGGGCCTCGTGTCTGTGGTGTTTTAGAAGTCTGGCCTGCACCTTGCATGCTTGGCATAGGGGGAGGGACAAGGCAGAGCACTCCGCAAGAAGCTCCTGTTGAAGTTCCCTGGAACGTTCTCAGACTGTCCTGCTCCCGCGGTATAGTGGTATACACCCTGGGTCTAGGATCTGCTTGGCCGTGGCTCTCATTCTGCAATTCTTCGCCAAGGAGCTCTGCTGCGGCAGCATCTTGTCTGTCCAGGACCGCTCTGTGCACTGCATACTCGCACAGCTTCGACTCGACGTAGTGTAAAGACATTGCTTCTCCTGCCTCCATGTGGTCGCTTTGCTTTTCTGCTGTCGCCGGGATAGGTTGGCGTAGCCATTGCCGTGCACTTTGAGGCAGTTTTCGGTCATATAGTCTATGCTCATGGAGGGCCTGCTTGGTCGAGGTTATGTGGAAGCAGCGGAGGAAGTAGTCTGCAGGGACCCAGGCCCAGCCTCTACAAGGACGGACGCTCAGGTCTGGAGGATCTTTGGCTGGCATTGCCAGATACAGATGCGCATGTGCATTGTCCTGAAGGAGGTTGAAGAGATCATTGACCCACATGGGAATCAGCCTGTCTTCCAGGTTAGGCATACTCAGCAGGTAAGTGGGGCAGTACACCCAGGCACTTTTTGGTTGCTGGCAGCATGCGAGCTGGACTTGGTGATGTGCCAGTCCATGCAGTTGTTCATAGGTCGTGCGTGCTGCGGGTCGATTGAGGCCCTCTGGGCAGAGTGTTCTGAAATTCTGGCAGTGCCCTTGACACTTTGGGTTGCAGCAAGTGTTATGGTGACATGCGCTCTTTCCTAGCCGCTGTTTCTTCAGGAAAGGAGCATTGGGCACAGTCTGAGGGTGGATGACACCATCCTGGCAGGTGACAGCAGTTTGCGGTTGGGTCTCATGCGGCAGGCTGCATGGGTTCTTGTGGGCAGTTGCACTGAAATGGGAACATGGGGCAGCCTTTACTGGGCAGGATGTCAATGCTGCTTTACTATCATGCAGCTTGAAGTTTGCAGTTTGTGGAGTTTTAGCCTGTGCAGGTGGTGTTGGGCCAATATATCTGACAGTGTTGTATCTGTAGATTCTGTAGGCTTCGCGTTCCAAGTAGCCATTGCTGCGTTTGATGCAGCGCCTCACTTGCTTTGCAATGGCTCGTTTGAGGTAGTGAGGGTGCTGCATGTCCATGTGTAGGCGAAGTTGATAATGCATGACATGTCTATCTTGCAGCCTTTGCTTCAAGGATTTCATGCTGTTTCTGGCACATTTGACGCTTTCTAGGCCAGTGCGCTGGCTGGAATTTCTTTTCCTTGTGGCATTTCGCCTTCGTGGTTTGGCATGTTCGACTGTGTACGTGGGGTTATACAAATATCTACAGCTCTCATAAAGGTCAGAAAGTGACAGCAGTATCAGTGTGCTGAGGAGAGCCAGAGTGGTAAAGAGCAGGAGATGGGTGAGCAGGGTCTTGGGAGCCATGGGCAATAAGGGAGGTGAGTCTGGTTGTTCCACACGGTTTGAAAGTTCCATGGAGCTGTTGTTAGTCTGGTCTGATATGAACTCGTTGGTCTGAGTTTCGCATTTAGTAAGGATCAGGATGGTTCTGCTGGTCCTAGTTGAACTTTGGGCATAGGTTCCCCACCCCGTGGCACTGGTGACACATGAAGTTGGGGGCATGTTAATATTGCTGCTGATTTCTGCCTGCTGAATTTGGGCATAGGTACCCCGCCCCGTGGCAATGGTAACATATGCTGTTGGGGGGATGTGTATGCTGCTGTTGATACCTGCCTGCTGAATTTGGCCAGAGGTTCCCTGCCCCGTGGCAATGGTAACGTATGCTGTTGGGGGGATGTGGCTGCTCAGGCTTGGGTAGGGCATGGAATTATGGGCAACTAAGTTGCTTATGAAACAGTAGTAGCGCTGCGGCTCCAGCATGGGCTTGTAGTCATGGTTCTCATGCCCGGAAATGCCAAACTGGATGACAAGAAGAGTGGCCAGCAGAAAAGCTGGTGCTCTTCGCGTCATCTCGGTTTTCCTTCGTGGATGTCAGGGATCTCTCCTCATATGAGTTTGCTTATGCTGTCACGGTTTACTGCCACAAGCCCACGTATGTTGCAGCTGCTTCAGATATGGTAGGTTTATTTCTCCGTGCAGCTCTGCCCTTGAGAATCTCTGCTCCTGTGTTAGCCTGCTGGGCCCGGCCCGAGGAGATGGACTGGCTTCAGCTAAACTTGTCCAGGCAAGTCGCTGACCGCTGAGGGACTGGTTCTTTGGAGTCTTTGCCTCTATCTGAGGTCGCGATAGCTTTCAGTCCGGCTGGTAGCTCAGACAGAGTCACGTTCAAGTCCAGCGACTAGGGAAGATGAGCTTTCCCGCGCACGCTGGCCTTTGGAAAGTAGTGAGCGGTTCGCAGGGCGATGTAAGTCCCTGTTCACCAGAATTCTAGTTCTAACCCCCTATAGATATGGCGCGTGGGCTGAATCGGCTGCGTTTTTGAAATCAACGCAGCAGAGGCGTGGAGATGGTCAGGTAGGTTGTCTGGAGTATTGAGAGCTGCAAATGAAAGGCTGCCACGGAAGCTGTCTGCTAAGGAGGGGGGTATCTATAGTCTCAGCACAGTTACATCCCGCCGAGGAGCTGGCATCGCAACCTCGTTAAGCAAGGATGTAACATGCGCGTACGCGAAGAGTCACAGATAGACATGATCCCTCCTGCTTGTTCATCTTGATGATATACATGTATCGTGCCATTGCTTGATACACTTTGATTTGTCATTATTCGGGGATGAATCATACTGACAGCCACTTACACTTGTTTTGCATGACAGTGCCTCGCGCCTTGCTGTGGGGTGACATGCAATGCAGGTGCAAGGCACCCCTGCTCTCATCAATCACACATCCCATGCTCGGCAGCCACCAAAACATGCTTAATCAATCACAGAGTCTACTGTCAAATCGTCAAGTCACTGCACTCACTACTGTTCTACAGTCAAAAAGAGGCCCTCTTCCTCTTAACTGCCAAGCAAGATGTCCATCCCAATGTCTGTCAAACCACAGCAAACCTCACCATGTCTGGACCTACACCTTTATCTGTCACCCCTCACATCAACACATGAAGCAACAAGCAAGCAACACCAAGAAACCCTTCACACAATCACACGCTGGAGAACAGTTCATGGTCTTCTTGGTTACACATCTTCCTCTCTCTCAACAAAGCAAGCTTAGACTTCACCATCTCTGGACCTAGCTACATCTTTACGTGGCAACCCTTGCATCAACACATGAAGCAACATCAAGGAACCCTTCCCACGATCGCCACGCTGGAGAACAATTCTCGGTCTCCTGGCTCGCGTTCATCTTTTCTCTCTCTCTCTCTCAACAAGCAATTATGCACTCTCAGGCTTGCATGACACCAGCTGCTTCTTATGCAAGTCCACCAACTCCTGCATCCAGCCCTCAGCTGCTCCCACCTTTCTCAAATGATCCACCACCAGCACACTCCCTGTCCTTGCTGTATATGTGGGGTGATATGCAATGCTGTAGCAAGGCACCACCGCTCTCATTCACACATCCCATGCTTGGCAGCCACCATAGCATGCTAAACCAATCACACTCAGCTCCTGTCAAGTTGCAAAGTCACTGCACTAGTACTATTGTTCTACAGTCAATATTTGGCCCTCTTCCTCTTAGTGTTTGCCAAGCAAAGTGTGCATCCCAATTTCTCTTAAACTTCACCATCTCTGGACCTATACCTTTATCTGGCTCTCCTAGCATCAACAAACGAAGCAACACCAAAGAACCCTTCTCAGAAACCCACGCTGGAGAAAAATTCACGGTTGTTCCCCATCTTTGCTCACACCTCTCTCTCTCCGCTCTCTCAACAAGCAAGCTTAAACTCTCAGGCTTGCATCACACCAGCTGCTTCTTATGCAAGTCAACTAACTCCTGCATCCACCCCTCAGCTGCTGCCACCTTTCTCAAATGGTCCACCACCAGCACACTCCCTGTCCTTGCGCCCGCCAGGTTCAGCGCCCCAGGCCCCAGCTGCAAGCTAGCATACGCCCCTAAGACATACACCCTGCTGCCCCTGCTCCACTCTAAGTTAGGCTGTATGGCAGGCAGCCCCTTGCAAGTGGCCACGGGCAGCTGCTGCAGCAGAGAGGCCATGAGGGGGTCCTTGGTGACGTCTACTTGACTGCCGGTGGCTAACCATACACGGTCTGCTTCAAGAACTGATCCGTCCTGCAGAAACCATTAGGCGGCAAGAGAGCAAGTCAGATAGAGCCTTGATTCAAGGTAACGCTCGATGCTGGGATGTTAAGGCTTAAGGCCTAAGGAATTCCGAAAGGTATCCAAGCGGGGAAAAGGGGGGGGCACCACTTTTTGCTGCAAGACTAAGCTGTTCGATGTTAACGACCTGGGGTCCAATTCCAGTTCCAATTCCCGCATTTGAATCAGTGAAGTAAGTTTAAGACCTGTGACCCTGAGCACGTCGAATTAGCAAACAGCTGCATCATAAGTATAGGACTACTTGAGTTGCATGATGATTGCCTCAGTCCAACAGTGCTTCCAGAAAGTCCAGGATGGCTGTAATGCGGATGCGGTACAGCATCAGTCTCCTTTCTCCAGAACCCTTGGTTTTCCAACAGGTCACTGTATATCCATCCAGGCATGGGTATCTGCATTGCTGCCATCGGGCGCAAGCATGTTTTATATTGCTCAGATACCTATCTAGCACTAGGATGATCCATGCACCAAACAGGGCTACCACATAGTTTAATGCCGGCGAAGGATGTGTCTGGGCTGTACATACGCTTTTGCTGGAGGATATGGACAGTGCCGAGGGTCTTCCCCTGCCGTGAGCTAAGAGAAAAATTGTTTACAAGTACCATCAATCTGAATTTTTTGTACGCCAGAAAGGGTTTCAAGTCGAGTTGTTGATTGTAATCGCAGATATGTCAATTGCAAACCATTTTCAAAGGTGATGTTTGGGGGCCCTGCCTACCTCCATGCTGAGTTCCCATGTGCTGTCCTCCCAGTTCCAATCTGCTGCCAGTACTTCACAGTGCTCCTCCACCTCCACCTGCCCTGAGGCTAGCAGGGGGCCTAGAGCTGACTCAGCCTCAGGGGTGATGCTGCCACCCTGGATAAAAGAAGGAGGGGGGGAGGGGGGCAAGGGGGGCGAGGATTAGGAACAAGGTGTTTAGGGAACCATCATGTATAAGCGGATGAGGGTGGCTGACGGGGATAGAGAGAAAACATATAGAGAGAGAACCGCAGAGGAGGGGGGATAATCCCTCCTTGCATATGTTAAGGGAGCGGGCCCTTACCTAATATAGATAAGCCAAGCAGAACAATTAACTGCATCTTTGTGAACAGTGGTGCAGCAGTGCTAGCCTCAAAACCGGGGGTTCTCCTCCACCCTGAATCTTGCACACTTCACCCATGAAATCTTGCACAATTCTGACATCCCACCCCCCTTTAGGCCTCTCACCTGCAGCTTGCTTCCATACATCACATGGATGACTCAGGGCTATGGCGGAGTACTATTTGGGTATAAACGTCTGGCCCCCTTCATCCTGAACCCTCCACCCTCAACCCTCCGCCCTAATACTGTGCTACAGCTACCTTCCAACCCTAGTTTAGGGGCTTACGGACTAAACCTTAAATCTAAACCCTATGGTTTAGGGTCTAAACCTTAAACTAAACCCTAAAGCTGAAATACATAACGTAACTCACCTGCAGCACTTTCCCTAACATCAAGGGCTACGAACTTGACAAGCCCTAAAACCACTGGTGCCCTCCACCATGACACCTCCGCCCCATGAAACCCTCCAGTTTACCGTTCTTACTCCGGGTTACTCCCCCCCCCCCCCGCCCACCCCACATCCTGGCCCCTGTCACCTGCAGTGCTGCCTTGATGAGGCTGAGCCGTGCCTCCCAGCTCTTGATCCTCCTGAATGTCTTGAGTGACTCACCCCTCAGGCGCCCCATGTAGGGAAGGTCAACGTCAAACTGCAACAAGAATAACAACCACAACAGTGGTAGCTTATTAGGAAATGAAATAACATCATGAGATGTAATTTCATTATGCTATTTAATGATTTGATCAGAAGCAATAATAAGAACGGCAGCAGCGGTCAGTTGATACGTATAGTAGCAGCAGCAACAGCATCGGCGCAGGTCGTCCTATGCCCTGCAGCAGCAGCAGCATCAGCAGCAAAGCAGATTAATGAAAATGAGCACAGCAGATTCTTCTCAAGAACCTATGCCACAGGGTGCTATTTTTTTGCTGTGAAGCTTTAAACATGACTGAGGCTGACTAGAGCTACTTTATGGTCCTCAACTGTCAATCAGCTCATCAATCAACTCACAAGACAAGCGGGTCTAGGTTTGGGGTGGTGGTTGCAGCCTGCTTTGTTTCCTGCACCCTGCTATTCTCGCTTTCAGCACTGCATGACACGCCCTGCTATTCTAGTCCGCAATCTCCCCTGCTTGGTTCATTTGTACCAACCTCCAAGTCCTCAACTGTGTAATCAATCCTAGGGCAGCTGTGGTCCCGCACATAGCTCTGATATCATCACCACAACCTGACTTCACCGGGTGAGACTCCCTTATGTTTAGGGGTTTAGGCTTTGAGGGTTTAGCTGTTCTTAAACCCTAAAGTTTAAACCCTAGCCAATTCTCAAACAAAGCAGAGACCGACGGAGAGAGAGAGCTACGCACAGCAAGGAAAGAATTCCCTCTTGCATATATTGAGGGAGTGAGGCCCTTAGTACCTGATAAATAGGGTCACTACCCAAGGCACCACCACCATGGCACTAAAATGCATATCCATGGCCGTACAGATATGCACAGCACACATACAGTGCGGCAAAGAGCTCCAGAGAGCTATGTTACCTTCCTGCAACTGTAACAGTGTAGACCCTTATCTACCAACAATCATATAGTTTCTGTCTAGTATATATCTACCTATGTGTCTATCTATAGATCTATCTATCTATCTATCTATCTATCTATCTATCCATACCTATTTATACATAATATAGATGTATAAATAGGTTATGTAAATATAGATAGATAGACAGGCATGCCATGATGATGACCGTCTGGTCTGCCCCTCACCTGCTTGACCCGCATCTTCCCTCTCAGCAGCAGCACAACCTGAGCCGCACCACCTGCTACAGCCAGCTGCGCCAGGTGAGCAGTAGTCAACCCACCACCCACTATAACCACCCGCTCCCCAGGACACAACAACCCAGCCTTCAGCAGATGCTCACCACTCCCCCTCACACTGCCAGTACTACCTGCTACTGCAGTAGCTAGTGGTTCTTCGTCTCCTTCTTCTGCTGCTGTTGCTGTTCTCCCCCTGCTTCTCTTGCTGCTGCTGCTGTTGTGGATGACAGTTATTACGCCAGGTACTAGTCCTGCTGCTGCCTGCTCTGCTGTGGCTGCTGCTGCTGCTAGTGGTGGTGGGTTGGTTTCAGGTCCGTTACTCGCTGCAGACGGATGCACCCCAACTGGCTTGCTGATGTCCTGATCCCCACCCTCACATTCTACTCCGTTGTTGCATGCCGTGCTGTTATTAGCCTTGCCAGCAGTGGCAGTAGCACCTTTGTCACTAGCAGCAGCAGCGGAAGCAGCAAGAGAATCATGCATCCCAGCATCGTTATTGTTTCCCTCAGAGTAATCTGTGTCATAATCCCTGCCCACCATACTGCTGCTTCCCCAACTGCTGCTGCTCCTGCTCCTGCTCCCAACGGAGCCGTACCTCCTGCTCCTGTCCCTACTGCGTTTCCCACTCCTGCTGCTTGTACTGCTGCTGCTGCCCGCAGTACATGCGTCACCCCCGTCCATCACCCCAGTGACCCCCTCCTGCTCTTCAGCAGCAGCAGCAGCAGCTACGGCCTGGCAGAGGTCCCATGCATGCATCAGTCTGCCCTTAGGGTACCTGTCAGACCCCAAGTCACCTTCATCCATACCCACACCTCTGGAGCTGCTGCTGATGCTGCTACTGCCACTGCTGCTGTTGTTCGTCTTGGACAAAAGCCCTGCAAAAGGATTTTGGCCACACATATGATGCTCCTCCTGCCCTTGCAATTCACCCTTTTGTTGCTCCTGCTCATACTGCTGCTGCTCATTCTGCTGCTGCTGCTGTTCTTCCACAGGTTGAAGCCCCTGGCAGAAGTCTGGCATGCGTTTGATGTTTGTACTGCCAATGGCGATGATGACATGGCGCCCAGCAATGCTGCTGCCATCAGCTAAGTGCACCAGGTGGTGGGAGATGGGGCCCTGGGCAGGAGCTGTGATGCCAGAGCCCCTCACTGCTTCAATGGTCAACACCTGAGACATGGAGAGAGTTGTTAGGACAAGGCTGGTTGGAAGGGTAGAAGGAGGGGGGTGCAGTGGGGGAGAGGGTGAAGGGGGGAGAGGGAAGTGGGGTGGGGGGTGAGGTGGAGAGGATAAAGGGTGGGTGGGTGGGTACACAGCACTATCAGCGAGGAAGGCAAATTCAAGAGTCTCTCAGGCACACTTGCAGCAAATTGATAGGTTCCGCTTTAGAAACCGGAGATGATGAGGCTGGGCCCAGCAATGGTGCTGAAGCATCTGCTAGGTGCCCCAGGTGAGGTTCATGGGGGCATGGGCATCTGTGCCAAGGTGCCTCACTACTGCTTTAATGGTCAGCAACTGAGATCACGAGAAGGGAGAGGCAGGGTGTGTGTGCAGGGGCACTGTGATAATGAGGCTGGTTGGCACGCAGGGGAGGCCGGGAGGAGGGGCGGGGGATGTAGGGAAGGGGACATGTGGGTGGAAGGGGTACAGGGCCGGAAAGGGGTGGAAGAGGGGGTGGAAGGGCAGGGAAAGGGCTGGCCAAGCCCTGGGGGGGAGGGGGGAGGAGAAGGGGGGGTACAGGGGGGAGGGAGGTCCCGTTGCAGTGGAATCTGGGTGAAGCAGGGCCAGGGAGGGGTATACATAGACGTTGAGTACCACAAGCATCTTTGCAGCCAAGTCAATGTGGTACATTCCGGATTTTGCCTTATTCTTGGTGAACCAGGTATTAGATAGCCACCTGAAGCCATCACATTCCATGCTCTTCCATACCCACAGAAAGTGCCAGAAGGAAGTACGATCATGAGTACAATAATGATCAGTACGATCAGTACAGTAGAGTACAATCAGTACAGCAGTGGTTAAAGCTCACTACATGAATGACCACTAGCTTGTGTTCAGCACTGTGCCCTCTGCATGATTGTGTGGGTAACATCAAGCGGGATATAGTCCTCACCTGTCCTTGCTTGACGATGTCTGTCACACAGTATCTGTTGATGCAGTCTTGGCAGTGGTCCTGCAGGCAGTGTGAGAGACAAGGGGACAGAGAGGATGGCTTGTTAGCTGTCACGTGGCAGACAAACAGTGTTTATTTTGCAGCCTGACAAAGGCACTACAGAAGCTGCAGTTCAGAAGTGTGATGGAACTGAAAAATCAATGTGGCAAGCAGATATGCAAGGAAGACCTGGTATATATAAACCTACAGCTATGTGGCAGTTCAGCTGTGGGTAGTTAGCAGGTACTGCTAGAATGCTGTTGCAGATGTAAGGCAATGTTAGTGTGGGATCGTCCAGGGGGTGTATTGGAGAGCCCGGAAGGAGTTAGATCTGCAAAAGGGTGCCGGCCACAAACACGGCTGAGTGAATATAAGCTGAGTAGTGTCCTGCAGCGGGCTCTGAATGCATAACTATCATTTAGGTGTCAACTTACACCGGTAGGAACATACACCCGACCAATTTCTGAAGCTTGCCTCCAACACAGGATGAGAGGGTGGCTTAAGTTCACAAATTTGCCGCAGCTGCAACGAACTATCAATGTGCCCTGTAATGCCGCTAGAAGGCTCACCTCAAACAGCGCCGAAGATGGGGTGTGGAAGGGGCCATGAAAGTATCTGTCACGGCAGATGTGGCGCAGGCGCTGTACATCTTCTGCTTTGCCATTGGCTTCTGCGTATGAGACGATGGCGTAGGGATCATGTGGGTCCACGTGTAGGGCTGAAGTGGATCGGAGGTGTTGGATGGAAAGACCATTGAACTGGCAGCACCAGCGGGTGAGCCACTGCCCCTGGTTGTCAAGCACCACCACGTTCTTCTGAAGCCAAGCCTGTCCAGAACGCAGCAAGACTAGGATACTTTGCCATAAGCTATTCTCTACTACGAATTGAAGCGCCTGGACGCCGTAAAGCGCGCGGGTGCGCGTGATTGCAATGTACTGACCTTGAGGGAGGATCGATAAGCCTGATTGCATTTCTGCTTTGCAGCTAGCTGCTGCATGCGGGCGCTGGGAATCACGCCCCTGTTGCGTTCGTCAACCGATGCATCGGGCTGAGCATCGAGCAACCGCAGCAAGGTGGTCAAGGAATGCGGACCAGCACCGATGATTACAAGTGGGTACACGTGTACTTCAGAGCCCATTCTTTGTTCGTAGAGTGCAAAATAATCAGCCGCGACCAGTCGCAATAGTGGAGATCGAGTGTCTACTTCAGGCAGGCTCAAAAGCGTGCAGACCTCACATTAGCGGTGTAGCGCCTTGGCAGACATGAAAGTGCCCCCTAAAGATGTAACAAAGGTCGACTATGACGCTATTCTCGCAGTCAGGATACTGTCTTCCGTACTTAGTCAGATGTCCTGCTCTTTCCGTCCGGAAATCCGGTAATTACTAAGGTGTACCGGCGTCCTGTGATCACTGTGTTCTCTCTTTATTGTTTCGCTGCTTTGTGCCAGAGTAACGTCTTTGTCCCTCCAGGTTGCTATCTGCTGGCATGTCCCATCGAAGCTACCCGAGCACACACTACTGTAGCACTACGAGATGCGGACGCACGCGTCAGGCGGGAACAGCAGCACAAGCTCTGCATGTGGTGCCAACTGCATCTCTCATCTTGCATATGCATCTATGGTCTTATCCATAACGATCCCCTTTCAGCAAACCGCCTAAGACGTCTGAAACGAGTCATAATCTGTCGTAGTCTATCTGTCACGCGCACCCAGCCCTGAATTTTGCATTTAACAACAAACAAGCATTTAAGGTGACCATGACTACTTAATTGCAAAGGAGCCCATCTTACATGCTAGCTTGGCAGCAGTTGAACTCAGCAGTAAACTGTATACATACCTCCCATCCACAACGAGATGCATAGCTTTAAACAACAATGTGATGGTCAGCTTCCAATTAACCTACTACTCAACGCTGTTGATCCCAGAGTGCATCCATTCACCACACGCATGCCTACTTTCATTCCTAATAGGAGCATTCACCGAGGACGAAGCCCTCCATAGATAAATTAGCAGCGCATTGCCCATGAAAACGGTCACTATGGATGGTTCCATGCTTGCTTCAGCATGTGGAAACAAAAACACCAGTCGGGGGCTACTGTGCAGCCAGCTGACCAGACTCTGCATCATAGTGAGTTCGGTTTCCCTATAGCACTCAGCACTACCGCGAAAGCTGCGTAAGCTAGGTCCAGGAACTGCTGCTGGTACCCATACTTGCTGCAGCAGCTCCCCCCCTCCTGTGGGTGCTGCTGCTCTTCTTGTTAATTGTTGATTGTTCATACACTGCTCCTTTTACACCCGCTGCTCTCCCCCCCCCCCTCCGCACTTGTGCTGTTTCTGTGTTGCTGCTGTTGGTGCTGCTGCAAAAAAACATGGGCCAGAGTGAGGCTTGCAGGCAATGAAGGGTGTACGTAAAGGGTTGAAGAAAGTCTACCTGCTGACCTCCAGAGAGTCAATCTGAGAGCTTTGGCAGCTCTTCTTCCAGCGTAAATAGCCATCATGGCGGCCACCACTGATGCCAGCACGGCCAAGCGGCCGCAGCAGCTGCTGCCTGCTGCTGCTGCTGCTGCCTGATGCCTGCTGCTGCTGCCTGCTGCTGCTGCCGCCTGCTGCTGCTCCCTGCTACTCCTGCTGCTGGTGCTGCCGTTACTAACCACACCCTTGTTGCTACTGATGCTGCGGACTGGCTTAATGGCTACATATTCCCAAGGAACCCTGCACTTGTCCTTCCCCTGCTGTGCTCCCCCTGTCAACTTCACAGCATTGCTGGTTTTAGAGGTCTCAAGGCGATTGAGCAGAGTATGTATCATCAATCATGCCTGCAGTTTTCTGCTGTTGCGTCCATCTTCCCAATGAGTGTGCTGTACATTTGCTGCTTTACTTTCTGCTGACCAAGGGGCAGCTTTGAGCATTGGGTGCAGTACACCTAGCTGCTGGTGGCCCAGTACATTGACCATGGAGGCTGCTGCTCACAAGAAGACATGCTGTGGCAGACGTCCATGCCCCTGCTGCTGCATTGGACACTCCTGCCAGTAGCTCTGGAAGTCATCGAAGGATGGTACCTCATCCCCTTGTGCTGACGTGCTGCTGCTGCTGCTGCTGCTGCTGCTGTTTCCGCCCCTGCTGCTGCTGTTCCGCCCCTGCGACTGCGCCACACCTCCTCCAGGCCCTCAGATACTTATTGCTGTGACTTCCTCCTGGCTGACCTCAGGAGGTTTAAGGTTTGAGGTTCAAGGTCATAGCTTTATGCGCTTAGTTCAGTAGGTTGGATGGTAGCAATGCAGGTTAGGCCGGCCGACTGACAAACTGCCACTACTGCTCCTGCTGCTTTTCCTTCAGCAGCTGACATGCAACTAAAGTATTCAGTTGCTGCTGCTGCTTCTGATGCTGCCACTACCCCCACTGGCACCGCCACTGCCACTGCCTTTGTTGCTGCTGCTTCTGATGCTGCCACGACAGCAGCTGTTCCTGTTCCGCCCGATCCTGCTTCTACCGAGGCTACCGCCACCACTGCTGCTGCTGCTTCTGTTGTCGCTGCCAGTCGTTGCCGCTGCCTCTTCTGTTGGTGCCGGCGCCGCTACCAGTACCGTATTGCCACTGCTTCTGTTGCCGCTACAGCCGCTGCTGTCTCTGATGCTGCTGCAACAGCAGCTGTTCTTGCTCCCTCCGGTCCTGCTGCTTCTCTCGCAGTTACCTCCGCCACTGCTGCTGCTGCTTCTGCCACCGCAGCCGGTGGTGATGCTGCTGCTTCTGTTATCGCTGCTGCTGGTGGTGGTGCTGCTGCTGCCTCTGCTGCTGCCGTTTGTTGCTCCAGCTGCTGCTGCTGCTGCCGCTGCTTCTGTTTCCCCTCCTGCGGCACCTGATGCCAAACCATTGCATGTTGCTCTCGGACTCTAACTTGCTTAGAAGCTATGCTGCTTTCCCCTAGTGCAGCTAGGAATCAAGCATAACAACCAGCCTATCTGACAAAGGTCACGCAAAAGATGTCGTCACCTTTGGTCTCCTATACTTGCACAAATACTTCCCATCTTGGAACCCTGCTACTGTACCCCCTGCACAAGGCACCCTTCCGCCACTGCTACTGCTACCTCCAGCCGCTGCTGCTGCTGCTGCTGTCTTACTGCTGCTGCCAACGCTCAAGGGTGTAACCACATTCCTTGCAGCTGCTGCTGCAGCAGCTGCAGCGGCAGCAGCACCATTCTGACTCTGAAGACTTAGCGGCACCACTGTTGCTATAGAGGCTTTGTTAGTTGTAGCTCCATTGACCCTCACCACAGGCTGTACTGTAGCAACAGAGTTCTGGACAGCTGGCTGAAACACTGGTGCTGCTGTTGTTGTGGTCACAGGTTGAAAACCTGCTGCTGCTGCTGCTGTACCCATGGAGGACACTGGTCTGAATGTAGTAGTAGCTGCTGCTGTTGGGGTTGTGGCTTGTGCTGCTGAGCTGCCTCCTGCAAAGATATTCCGCAAGGAGTTAAGCAGCCCCATAAGACCGCCGCTGCTGCTACTGCTGGTGGAGGTGAAGATCGGGCTGGTGGAAGCAGCGGTTTTTGTAGCACTGGTGGTTACCGGCCTAAAGTTGGAGTCTGTGCTGGTAGCAGCCATTGTTGTCACCTTGTTGCTGGCAGTAGCTGGTGAAGCTACAGGGATGTTGGGGTTGCTGTTAGCAGCACTGGAAATGCCTGTAGCAATGGTTGCAGCAAAATTCGAAGCTGCGACGATTGGTTCGGCATACCAGCTGTTGCTGTTGGGTCCGAGATTGATGTTGACTAAGCCATCTAAGAGCCAGATCCCAAGACCAGCATCTCGTGTGAGGGATACGTCGGCTATG
Organism: Pseudopediastrum boryanum; assembly: GCA_963556185.1. NCBI lineage: Eukaryota > Viridiplantae > Chlorophyta > Chlorophyceae > Sphaeropleales > Hydrodictyaceae > Pseudopediastrum > Pseudopediastrum boryanum. The sequence continues at coordinate 7,846,231 of OY744498.1, forward strand.
CTGCCCCCGCCTATCTGGAAGTCCCACCCCCGGTCCTTTGCGAGGCCTATGCCGAACTTGTCTCCAATAGCAACACCGACGTAGTTACCATCAGCTGACTTGTCAACAGTGACCCCAGCGAAGCCGAAGTGGATTCCTGTTTCTCTGTTGATGTCGACGTTGAAGAGGCCTGGCTGCACTCCGGCATTGTATGGGGAGAATTCGCCATAGCCGTAGGGGTCATATGACGTTTGCTTGAGGCGTCTGCCGACCCCTTGCTGCTGTTCCTGCTGAGGGTCTTCATGCTGCTGCGGTTGCTGTGCTGCTTCTGGTACAACATGTTCTGGTGCTGCTTCATCCTGCTGCTGCTGTTGCTGTTGTAGCTGGTCCTGTTGCAGACCTATTTGCTGTGTAATGACTGTGGCCTCCTGCATCTGTTCCTGCTGCTGTTGCAAACCTGGCTGCTGCTGCTGCTGTTGATCGGCCCGTTCTGCAGGAACGGCATACTCACAGCATTAACGATTCTGAGTCGCGTACACATCTGCTACAGAGTGCGTGGCAGCTCGAGAGGCTGACTTACCTACTACACGAGCTTGCACAGGTTGAACCACTACAAGCAGCAAGACTGCTGCAGCTATGTAAATTGTAATCCAAGGTGTACATGTCCATTTCTGGCTTCGTCTTGAAGAGCTGTCTAGTGTTGCATGCGGCCTCTTGCATCCAGAGGGTGCTGCGCCCGTCTTCGAGCCGCACATAATGTGCCGGCCTGCATGAAGAGCTATAGAACTAACGCTCCGCATGTGAAGCATATACTGATATCATTCAGCCCCCTATGACTCTCAAACATCCTCTATCTGCGCGTCCCTCGTACAACTTTCTTTCAAATCGCAATGGTGTCCTTCGCGTAGGTAATTTGAATTACGAAGGCTGGGACCGTTAACAGCGACATATGCCTCTTTCGTACCCTAAGAGATCACATTGTTCTGTCAAGATACCCTCCAGAGGCTGCAGGCCCATCCTGCGAAGGCCATCAAGGACTGTACTGCATTGAAGGCAATACGGGTTCCCAGGTGGCACCAGCTTTTAAGGTCAGAGCTCCTTACGCTTATAAAAGGGGGCAGCTGCTTCTGAAGTAATGGTCGCTGTGTCACTTGCTGTGCTTGCCAGTACCTCTGGCCTAAGACTCGGCGTTGCATCTTAGGGGTCAGTGACCTGCACGGGTTCTTCTGCTTCGCTGCACACTGGCTGTGCAGAGACAGCAGCTCAAAACACGCTCTACCTTGCCTTTATTGCATGTACTCTCACTAAATTTTGTCTGACATGCCTTTTCCGGCCCAGCGGTTGCCAGCTATCGACGTTGCCTCTCGTCCTTCGCTTGTGTTGCTTACGTTTGGACCTGGTATCCTCTCAGCTTGTGATCGTATCCGTTTTGATGGCTGCATACGGCTATGGCTGCGAGTTGCTGCTCAATGATCCATGCGGAGTGCCTTCAACATGCCCAGGCGCCAGAAGTGTGGCAGACAGTTAATACAGGGCATGAATCTGGTGGACTGTGCCTATGATCAAAAGAGGTCCTATAATAACCCTGTTTCGGCAGAATAAGGGTAAGTTGTCTGATAGAGCCTGACCCCCCAGCAGCAACTACCAGATTGCTGACCAGCCCAAGAAGGCATCCCTTGGAGCCAATGAAGGCTCATACAATACTGATATGGGTGTTATATCCCCTTCACCCATGCACGACACTCTCTTCCACTCCCAGCCACTTCTGGTAAGAGTGACGCAGCCAACCACAGTGCAGCAGCAGTACACTTGCCTTTTTGTAGTGACCCCATTGCGATCGTCCACTGAGCCACCTGTTTATTCAACTCTTTAGACAAAATATCTGTATATGTACTCAATAGGTACACACACCCACAACTTCACTCCATGAGTCCTACTTTCTACCAGCAAAGGCAAGATGATGATCACGACGATTGAAATGCCACCTTATCCATCAGCAACCTCACTGGTTGCATTTTTTGCATCCGGCACACTCCCAATGGCCCACACCTAGCCCCTTGAGCCTGGGATGCTAGCTTTTGGGACAAGTACAGATTGTAGGTCACAGTATAACAACTGAGCAAGACAGGTGGGCACCCACAGGACAGAACCCAGCTAAACCCCTTAAACTGCGCCGCATGCCCTTAGCAGACTGAAGCCTTATGACATGAAGGAGATATTGTATGATGTATGATTAAAACGTAAGGATCGTCCCAGTAGCACCTGTCTTATGGATCACACAATGCCATGAGAGCATTTTGATGCCCCTAGGCCTCCTGCGGCATCTCTACTAGCTCCATTGTTGATCACAACTGATACTCCCATATCCGCATGTACCCATAAAACCCCTCCAAGCTGCCTGGGGCCCCATCTATGTCAGCAATGCATGGCTTCCCAGGTACTACAGCAGGTACTTCCCAGGTACTTTCCAGGTACTACTCTGACCCGCGTTATGTATTTTAGATGACTCTGACTGCATCCTGAATTGGAAGAAGCGCAGTGTGGTAACAGGAAAGGCCTTCCAGCAAGCCAGTTTACTTTCCAGCAGCAGCTGGCTCCTGCTTGTCGTCCTTAGCAAGCTCAGGCTTCTTGTCATCCTTGCCATTTGAGGCCCCACCATTGCACCTTGGCAGGTTGTCTGCATTAGGTCCATCACAGGGGTCTGTGAAGGTGGTGCTGGCAGCTGATAAGACATTGACGCCGAAACCAGTGCCGTAGGAGCCGCCAGCAACACGAGCACGACCAGCATCTGTGCTGAAGGCCTGCAGGGAAGGAGAATGAGCAGGTTAGCAAAGGAGCGGAACAGAGCGCCGCGAAATACTTGGAAGATTTGCCTGCCAGTATTGAGTGTGATCGGAGGGAGGGGCTGTGTATGTGCAGTAAATGAACAAACATATGAAAACAAGAGATTATAGCAGTGCACCAGAGATGTGCGGTTGACACGCTGTGATCAACAGGCATGATTTGCCCTGTAGAGGCATCACCCGATCACAGCCATACTGACCGATCCCCCAGTAACCCAGCTGCAAACAGATTTCACTATTGCCCAAAAGTGCCTCCGTTGAGGTGCCACCTCAGCAGAAGGTGCCACTAATCAACCCGGTCCAAGTGCATGGCAGTGTTTTTCAATGCAGACATGTAAAGCAGGGCTACGCTCAGGGGAGTGTTGCCTTATAGGCCGTATGCTAATCCACGCTGCTGCACATAAACAACAAAAAGTAAAGTATGAAAACACTAAAGCAGACGAAAGCCCCTATTTTGCATCCAGGCGCATGCCACATGATACAGGTATGCTGTGGCGTGCCTCCACACTGCCTGCGACATTCACAACCATTGACCAATCAACCCTCAATATGCATGGCAGGTCTTGGCTCATAGTTTTATGCTGACTTAGTGGTTTTGGCCCTATGAGCCCTCATGGGCTCCAAGGGATGCCCTCTTGTGCTAGTTGGTTACATGGTTACATCTCCGCACACACCATTTGCGGCGTGCAATTAGGGAAGCAGGCCTACTTAGGCTAGTTGGTATTCTGGTAATCTGATGGTGACCCATGCGTGAAGCACTTACGTCAACACGGCCACTGCCCAGCCCACGGGTGAACTCATATCTGTTGGTCTGCCCAGCAGAGATAACATCTGCTCCAGTGTTAAAATCCACACCCTCCACATCTGTGGCGCGTGAGTCTAGGCGGTCTACTGTGTCAATAAAGGCCCGCAGAATGCTACCCCCAGCCTTGGTGGGGCCTGAATTGTCACTACCGTCACCGGATGAGGAGGTTTTGGTCTTGCCGTCTTTGTCGGTGCCATCGCCATTAGCTTTGTTGATGGCCGAGAGAGCAGAGGACTGGAGGCGGGTGGAGACCCGTTGTCCTGCAGCATGCCAAGGACAGAAGGGTACTTACGGTCCAAGGTGAGGGCTTAAAACTAAAACATACGAACAAAAATTAAGGTGTGGCTGCACCAAGGCAGCTAGGTCGAAAAGACCAAACACACCCGGGTCAAACCCCCATTTCCCTACTCAACGGAAGAGGAAACAGCACAGAAATGGCAAAAGGACCGCTGGGACTGGTGTGTAATCCTAAGCACTGCAATGTTACTGCATGGGCGAAACATCAACACATGAAATCGCACTAGATGAGTCCTATTTTGCAGACAAACGGTAGGAAAGCCGATATGCTGAATCAGCAAGACCTAGTGTGCTTGTCAACAGCAGCACAGATATGATTGAGCTCGGAGTTTTAGTTGGTACATGTGCGGTAACCATGTGATCTAAACCCTGTATCCCCATTCCCATGCGACCTGAAACCCTATCCTCCTGAGTCACTACTCACCAATGCCGAGTGACCTAGTGCCACCAAGACCAGTTGCACCATCCCTTGCACCAAAGTCCGGAATGGCAACGATTCCACCAAGTGCGTCCAGGCCAGCAATGGGGATCTGGGCCTGCTCGCCAGCTGTGGTCAAAGCAGCACCCTGTGTTTGACCACCAGAGCTACTTCCGGGACCCTCGGTTACGGTAAAACCCTGGGCATTGGCTGCACTGCCCAGGTTCTTGGCTGCAGGAAGAAAAGCACACGGGAAAGCGCACGGGAAAGCACAAGATTATTGCCGAGCTCTTCAATCCAGAGAAAGATGTCCTGTTGGTGGGCACATTCATGAGCAAGACTAAGAAGCATGTGCAAAGAAAGAGAGGTAGGAAGTGGTCAAAGCAGCACCCTTGGTTTGACCACCAGAGCTACGGCCAGGGCCTTTGGCTTAGGTAAAACCCTGTTGCTGCTTCAAGCACTCCGCCTCCTACAAAGCAACTACATGCCTTGTGTATTACCCACTAATGAAACCCCCATTTGGCACGCACCATGCTTGCATGTTCTGCTGTTCGAGTTGCAGAAGTACTGCACTCAGTTGGCCCTTTGCTAAACCCATAGGCATAAATACTGAATCCATGCCACATCCAGTAGGCCCCATGCCATCTCCAGCAAAGACCAGGCCATCTCCACTAAGCCCCAGACCATCTCCACTAAACCCCAGGCTCTCTCCACTAAACCCCAGGCGGTCTCCACTGACTGCCCCAAAGCCCCCTCCATTAAATGCCAGGGCCTCTCCAGTAAACCTGAGGTCACTTCACTACACCTCAAACCCTCTCCAGTAAACCCTATGGCCGTCCACACAAACCCCAGGATGCCGGTACTCACGTTTGTTCCCAGCATCATCCACAATGTCCTTAGCCACAGAGGCACTGCCCTCATTAGCGGCTGTCAATGTGGTGTCACCAGTAGCAGCAGAACCGCCGGTGGTAACCCCTAGGGTACGGAGGGGGAGGTCCTGGACTAGAGTGGTGAAGGCGCGGCGCTGTGCGGTGTCACCGGCAGCGGTCTGCTCGGCTACGGTGGCGGCGTCGGCTGCGGAACCGATGCGGCCGACATCTGCGAGATGCAGGACAGGGACATGTCAGCAGGAAATAGGTCAGACGTGATGATATGTACAGTAGTGGGGAGGGATTTCTATTTCCATTTTCATCTGATAGAGGCAAATTGAAGTGTGCGATATGATGATAAGTATAATGTTTGCTAGTCTATCATAAGGAGCAAGGTGGATTGCGTTTTTAGACTTGGCTGGGCCCTTTATGCAAGTGGTAATGACGTAGTCGCACATCCTCCTTTTCATACTACGGAGCTACTGTAGTCGCTCTGGTGGCAACGGCAGGTTTTTGTGAGATACTCTGCTGCATGCATCCAATCTACACTATGCATGCTGAGGATTCCCAACATAAAGCATCAATCTAGAAACAGAAGCAAGACAAACACATGCCAGTTTAACCCTGTGTAAAATTGCCAGTTACCCCCCCCCCCGGGTAACGAAACCAAAATCCTGACCTAAACCCTAAAGCCTAAATGCACCGCTAAACCCAAGGCTTACTTGCAGCCAGCTCATTAATCCTTGCCAGCAGAGAGTTCATAGCTGCCCCATAGGTTCCAGTTCCCTCAATGCGTGGTCCAGCCCCAGGGTAGGTGAAGTCATTCAGGAGGAAGGAGTCGCCAGACTGCTGCAACTTGCGACCAAAGCTCTGCATGCGGCCAGGAGGAGGAAAAGGTACAGAGGGAAGTCTGTAAGGAATGTAGTGTATACTGCAACGTGGTAAATGTGCTCAGAAGGGCGGGAGAGCACGGCGGGAGAACTCTGCAAACCGGCAGTCTGAAGGAACCATTTTTGGCATCAAGGAGGAAACGTAAGTAGTTTGAATAACTGCACTGAGAGCAGCTATGGATACTGAAAGGAAGAATTACAAGGGTCCGATGCTGGAGATGCAGTGACGGCTGTAATGAATGCTACTGCCTGGCTTCATAATTGACTTGCGGATCTGCAAAACATTCCGCTCATTATCTCCTCTCCTGATGCAAAGTCCATATAAACAGCTGGAAGACATATCCAAATGTGGATGGGTCCATTACATGCATAATTGCCGCATGGTTGGCTTCAGGGTTTAGTGGTTTAGGGTATACTTACCAGTGGTGCAGCCTCATCTGGTGTTAGGAAGACCACCTCACCCATCCCATCAGGCATCATCAAGTAGTCCAACAGCTGAGACTGCATGGAAAACAAAGACAGCAAAACAAGGTGTTGTAGATGAGATGACACCATCCAGCACAGCTTCGCAACCATGCAGCAGCTATGGCAGGACGCTGTCAAACAAGCCAGAGTCCAGGGATAATGCACTGGAGCAAAGTGTACATGCTAAGTCACGCGTTCAAAATGATAATACAGTCGATGCCTCCCTGGTTTTGTGCTGCTGCAGTTGCGGCTCTGCGATAAGGGAAGACTGAAGATAGGCTAGGGTTGGAATACATGCACTGCACTGCTCTTGACGCGACCTGATTGGTGTGTCCCTTGCTGTTACTGACTGGACCTTGCACAATTGCAGATACAACAACAGCAGGTAGCAGGAGCTCATTAACATACTATAGCATGCCTGCTGCCTCCTATTGTACTGACTGTGGTCTCAGAATGAGACAGATTCTCCATGTAAAGGTGGTATAAACAAGCTGTCACCTGTAAATGAGCCAGGCACCTTGGCATGCAGAACCTTTTGGCAATCTCTAGATCAAAGGACCATGCTAAAGCGAGCTGTCCACATAGAAGGACTGAGCCTACCATGTAGCAATGATAATTGATCTGAGGGTTGTGTCAAAACATCGATTTGGCATAAAACCACTGCTTCTCTTTGATTGGGAATGCGTTATGTACTGCTCTGGAAATGTGTACTGTAAGTGTACTGCAGCTCACCTCAGTGACAGTGTGCTGGCAGGAGCTGCAAAGGGCAGTGCCCTGCAGCCCTGGTGACACCTTGCAGCTCACGTTGATAGCCCCACTAACCCCTGCAATGACCAACATAGCTGCTGCGAAAGACAACAGCAGCAGCAATGCACCCTGACCCAGGACCCTGAGGCAACCATCAGCTGTGAATTCAGCAGTAAAGATGGACCTCCTGCTGTTGGTGCTGCTGCTGGCGCCAGTATTAGTTGTGGGGATGGTCCAAGCAGCTGCTTTGGAAGGGGAGGTGCTGGTTTGGGTGGTGCTGCTAATCAGCAGAGGCCGCTTCTCCATCTCTGACAAGTCCATCTTCCAGTCGGTGGCCATTTGGCTTCGTTCGCTCACCAATAAGGCCCGCCGAATAGTACACCCTGTATAGTGTTCGCGTGACTAGTCTGAATGCGACTGGGAGGTCCGCGGTGCGCTCGGCCAGGCAGTAAGGGTTTTTGACGAACGAACTACGAAGAGCAGCAAGCTCTGCCAGCTCGAAAACAGCAAAGCGCGAGGCACACTGGATAGGCTAGATGCTTGAATTGTGGTCAGCGGGGCAATTGCTGGTGGCAGAGGGGCGGACGGGAGGGTCTGCGAGACGCTCTGGTCCCGGCCGGCACTGCCACGGCTCACCGTCAAGGACGCAACAGGACCTGCTCGTTCTGATTCCTAACAGCTATGCCTCATGGGTGATTAATGTCATGTTAGGCGACATGGGCGTCTGCTCCGCGTCGACGCAGGGCGGTTGCCTGATGATGCCAGCCGGCCGGTTGTATTGTCGCGGGCCGACAAACAGTGACGGCCTCGATTGTATTGCCAAATTATAGGACGGTGCTATGGGCATACATGCGGCTTTAAGTTTACACATTCCTCCTCACCGCAATTGTTTGCAAGTGTCTATTGATTCCCAAGGTCGAGTGTACCAATAACCATGTCAACATGTTCACTCAAGCAGTGGCAGTGGGAAGTGCAATCGGATCCCGGAATAGAGCGTATTGTGAGACTCAAAGCATTAGATTTCAGTCCTTGAACATGAATGCACGCTATACAGGCATTCTTGTAGAACTGCAGAAACTTTGTGAAACAGGCCAAAGTCGATGGCCCAGGCGGATCCCGTTACACAGTGCTGGCGTGAACTATATTCTGAGAGAACATAGGACGAGTGCATTGTTCTGTAATACAATATCGACGCCCTATAAGCGAGACTGTTCCAACCAGTCCAGGTGATACTGCGGCCCAAAGCCCTAAGTACGCGCACTAGTGCATGTGTCGCCGTCACAGCAGCAATACCTTAAATTGCCCCTCCACGCAGATGTAAGGCAATCTCGCAACCTCATTGAACCCGCATACGTCTCCGTTTTCTATAAAAAAAATCTCGAACCCCGTGAGAGGCTCCAGCCTGTGTCACCAGAGCAATCAAAAATTGCTGCTTTATGGCGTCCTAAACCCTGAACGCTAACCTAAACCCTAGTAGTGCATTGAGCCCATGGCAATGCCCACATATTGTCATTGCAACTAACTGGGTCATTGAGAATGGGATGCTCATACCCATAGCAGCCCCAGCAGACACAGTGTCACAACCAAGCACGTGGTCTGGTCCACCAGCTGCATGCAGTCTGGCGGATATTGTAATGTGTTCACAACAAACAAACTACGGCCAATTGCACTTGGACTTGAAAGAGCAGGCAAGATCGATGCAGCTACACCCCCACGCACCAGTACGCACGCCTGCACCCTCGCGCTTAGCTCTCCCCTGTCTTGCCAAGTGCACCACACAGGGCCTACCCCGACAGATTACATCCATCAGGTGTGTGATGGGGAAAGGAATTGTCAGAGTCTAAAACCCATCCTGCTGTCTCATATAATAAACCTCCTCCACAGCAAAAACCTTAACGTCCAGGTGAGAGGCTACCTGAAATCGAAGCGAACTAAATCACATCAGAAACCCCTCAGAACCTTCAGAACCTCAAATTAAACTCCCTCACAACCCTATACCTCAGAACCCCCTCAGCCGCCTCCCCCGCCACCCCCACCAGCAAAAGAAACACATGCACACCCTTGCTCTAAGTCGTGCACAACCATTTGGAGTTCTGCTCCAGGAAGTTTACTTGGTTACAGAAGCAAGTGAAACTTTGTGGAGCAACATCTCACAGACTAAAGGTTCTACAGGACTGGGCAGGGTGCTCATTTGCTAACCATAATCTGCTTATGTGTTGCCCCGTGCGTCCGCAAGCTAACAACACAGAAGCCTCCTCCTAATACAGCCCACCTAAGGACGGCCTTCAAATTAGCCCAGACATGTGTCCCAATCCCCTCCCTCCTCCCAGTTTCTACCCCCCCCCTCCCAAAAATAAATCGAGGCACAGCTTCCCACCTGACAGAGCCCCACATGACAGGGTAAGCAAGAAGTCCATAGGCATAGTACTAAACCCCAACCCGGCTGCACCACAGCACAACACAAGCCAGCCCCAGAAAAACACAGCATTCCAAGCCGATAGATTTAAGTGAACTCCCTCCCCTCTCTTTGCTGAGAGGCCCATGGGCAGGCTGTTAAAGGGCAACCCCGCTGCACAGCAACACAACACGAGCCAGCCCCAAATAAAGGCAGCATTCCAAGCTTGAAAGCTGAGTCACCTCCGCCTCCTTGCTCTGCTTCTGCCAGGCCACAGTCAAGCAATTCATACATATATGAGATACATCACTAATATATGAGATACATCTACCCATCTTCCATTTTGTTTCCAGTCATAGCAAAAGCCCTAGCCCCTGCCCCTCAAGGCACAAGCAGCCCATGTTGGGCATATATGAGATACATCACTGCACAGCTTTCGGGCCGTGCAGACCCCGCGGCATAAGTCCATCCAGCCCTATATCAAGTCATTCTGGGTCTCTCTGGTATGCTATAACAAAAATGTTCTTCTTGAAAGTGTCACCAACTCATGCTGGCAAAACCTCTCAAAAAGAACATCCTCGTCACATCACACCAGCAGAGGTAATAAAACCCTAAAACCCGAGAGACCCTTTAGGGTTTCATTACCTCTGCCTTGGCAGCGTAGGCAGCCTTGGCTCTCTAGTGGTCCCAACTCTTTGTCTCGATCTCTGCTCTTTACATAACAAGAAACTGGATGGAATTATGCCCTGGGCGCTGCACGGCCCGAAAGCTGTGCAGTGATCTATCTCATAGATATCTTACCAGAATGCTTGCTCATACACCTCGCTCCAACCCCCAGGCCTTGCCCTCAGCCCCCGCCTCACTCTTAGCTTTCTTGGCAATTAACTCGACATCAAAGCTAAGATTTCATTGGAAGCGAAGCTGATATGGTCCCCAGGTGGCCACGTAGTTAAAAGTGGCCCGTAGGCATTGTGGCTTGCTAAACCACACCCCATCCCCCGCCCCTCAACACAGACATCAGAGAGACACACAGTCTCACTCTCCACAAAAGTGACACTACCTGCGCTAAACCCTGCCTACAACAATAAACCCCATCAACCCACAGGCCTCAACCCACCTCACCTACGTCTCTTGACAACCTTCAAAGCTATCAGAATGACCATCGAAGCTCCCCACATGACCGCGCAATTGCCGACTCCATATGCATAGTGCTAAACCGCACCCCCATCCCCCGCCCCTCCGCACAAACATCAGAGGGACACAGAGTCTAACTCTCTACAAAAGTGACACTACCTGCGCTAAACCCTGCCTACAACAATAAACCCCATTAACCCACAGGCCTCAACCCACCTCACCTACGTTTCTTGACAACCTTCAAAGCTATCAGAATGACCATCGAAGCTCCCCACATGACCGCGCAATTGCCGACTCCATATGCATAGTGCTAAACCGCACCCCCATCCCCCGCCCCTCCGCACAAACATCAGAGGGACACAGAGTCTCACTCTCCACAAAAGTGACACTACAGGCGCTAAATCCTGCCTACAGCCATAAACCCCTTTACACCACAGGCCCCACCCCACCTCACCTACTTTTCTTGACAACCTTCAGCGCTAGAATGACCATAGAAGCTGACATGGCTCCCCACATTACAGCGTAATTGAAATGGTCCATAGGCATAGTGCTAAACCGCACCACATCGCTGACCAGCTTGGGTATAGGGAACACACTGCTAGCCGTGGTGGGCACCTCACCCTTACCCTGACCTTCTGTAACTAGCACTTGTAGTAGGGGAGTGTCTCTTGAAAGCTCTACAGCTTCAGCCTGCAATAAGGGGAAATTTAACGTTCTTGTTAGCCCACGTGTTATTTAATCTTCTTTTATCTTTTTTTTCTACCCTGCCTGGCCTCTTATCGACGGTGCACTATTCTTGTGAGCAAAGGAGGAGCCCTGCCCCAGACGGTTTGCTGATATTTGAGCGCCCACTCTGCCGGCCTGGTGAGGATCCAAAACCCCGTGTTTAGTCAACTTGCTGGGAGTATTCCTAGAGGCGGCGGCTGATGCAAATCCATCAATGAGCTCATTGACCCTCTATATTTAGCCCTTGTAACAGGGGAGTGTCTCTCAGAAGCTCTACAGCTTCAGCCTGCGAAGGACGTAAAATCCAGCACTATTAAAAGTCCTCTGTCTCTAAGTAGAAAAGAGTAACCAAGGCAAAGGAGAAGTCTGCGTAGCTTGCAAAGCCCGCTTGAGCCCCTGTTGAGAGCATTTGTACATGAGAAAACGAAGTCTCGACTAAACTCTGTCTTGGTCTCTGCTCTCCACACAATAAGACAAACTGGCTAATTGTCATGCAAGAGTTCTGCATGGCCTTAAAGCTGTGCAATCATCTATCATGAAATCCAGAAGCGTCTTGGGGGAACTCTACTGCTTCAGCATGCAAACCAAAAGCTAAAATACCACTTTGCCACAGCACTCTCTAACAAAATAGCTGCCCAAACATGTTCAGGAGTCAGAGCGTTGACAAAATGTGCCTTGTGCAATTCATTCTACCAGCCATCACCCCTACCCTGCACAACCCAGCCCTGCCCCCCCCCCCAGCTC